>BROG01000341.1:0-600000 GCA_030159075.1 Atrina japonica | reverse complement strand
ATACGGACACGTGATTTTGAAGGATCTCGTTCTTTGAAAGTGGGCTACGTGTGTATGTAGGCTTACTGATCTTTACTGAAAAACAAAGAAGTACCAATGTATATTCGATACTCCAAGTCCATTAGAATATGACATATTTAATATTATAACTGTTTCAACGTGAAGAACAATTGCAAATCACAAACGATATGGGACCTGGTATCCGGAAGGGGTCAATGTCCCCAGTTAACATGCTTCACCTATCGCAAATCTTTATAATATTAACACTTTGGTATCTTTTGTGCATTAACCTTCCTAAAGATAGTTTTCATACTTTTGACCTGAAAATTAGGAACAAGCAAATCGACTTACTTTTTACTACTAACAAGAAGTAGAGTGAACATTAAGTTTTGACACCTTATTCGATCCAACGAAATTACAAATGTATCGTGGATAATGTACATACATGACGCAATTGATAATCATGTGTTATATATCAAACCTGTTCGCTAATGTGGCCTGTAAGTAAATACAGCTCAAACACAAACTAACATCGCCCTCATATATGATGGTGTTGCGAGTTGTGGGCAGTGGCATTTTGGTATTTATCATTGATAACGTACTGACGTTTACGAAATTGTAGACAATCCTTGTACGATCCTATTATATGATATAAACAAACTTTATATAATTGCAATGAGTATACATGTATCTAATCTAAGTACCCTGAAAGGAACTCGATCTATGTTTGCTTTCTGTCCGTTGGAATTTCTCTCTGTTTAGATGGAAATGTAATCTGTTCATGTTAACGTAAATTGTTTGGTTCTTTCATCTTAAATAATTGATAAATTTATACAAAGGGCTGTTTTAAGTAGGAGATTATCCATGTTTTTATCAGTGTGTGTATGTGTGCAGACATGCGTGCGTGTATGGGTGTGTCTGTTTGCAGGCGTGTGTGTGCCTGCATATAGCTGTTTATATACGTGTTTGTAAGTGTATATGCGTATATATGCGCTCGTGCACGGGATTGCTGCAAATTGTAAATAGATCCTACATGTGTTATTTGTCATGCCTTTAAGAAAAATTAAAACAAATCGACAAGTACACCGAAAACGAACAACGAATTATTGTTGAAAATATATGTCTAATTGAGTGCAAGCTTATTTCTAAAAGCCTGATTATGAAATTATCTATTGTATGACTGTCTTGTTTTACCTGTGTTGGGGCGAGATTACGACTGGGGAAAAGATTATTTTTATTATTAGGCAACTTGCGGCTAAAAATAAACAAATATAAACAAAACAATGAAACTTTATGATGTAAATTTCAGCATTTATCTATTTATTTCACTATCCATGTATATATGACTCCGACTGTTGTAGATTTCCAACGAACTGTTGTAACTAGGCTAATTCTTGAATAAAAGAGATAAAAGAATCATTTCTGATAGAAAGGTTGCTTTACAGTTGAAAACGTCAATTTTCGTGGGTGTACTTTTCACGTATGCACACGATCTCTTAAAAAATTATATATGAGATGTCTATTTCAAAGAAATTTATGTTGGCGATTTTATTTCATTGATGTCAAACATCATAAAGTATAACAAGAAAGGCGATAAGAATTTTTCCTACTCCACTTTTAAATATTTCATGCTGCGGTATAGTGTAAAATAATTGAGAAAAATTGAGTTTCATTCGTGGAAAAATGTACACGTCCGCCTTATTATGATACTCCCATTCATAATATCATCATTGAGCTGTATCTTATGTCTACGGATGGGGAAACAGGTATATGTGCTTTGACAGTATCAGAAGAAAATTGAGGTGTGTTAAATTATCAAGATGATTCTTTAGGATAAACACAGATATTGGATACATATCTGACAACTTAGTTGGAACGTGCAAACGTTTTCGTTATTTGTTTAATGTTCTGTCACGTGCGTGTTGTCTGTTATCTATAGGATGTATGTCTATTTGTGTGCTGCTAGGTGTTAGACCCAAGACGGAAAGAGACCGATAAGATGGGTGTACATCATCAAAATGACCACGTGGTTATTACTGAAAACATGTTAAGAGACCTGTAGAAGTGTAAAACAAACATAAATACCATGTTGATTACAGAAAAAAAGTAATTCAAAATGACAGTGTCACCTCATCATTCGTCATTATACTTAATATATAAATAAATAATCCGTCGAGGAAATGATGAACAGATATCGAAGTCAATATTTAAGATGGAGTATTCTGCAATAGGGTGCATTATAATTCACAATATTTCAAAAATGTGTGGCAATGAATGTGAAAATATGAAATTGTTTTGTACATTTTATTTCTAAGTTTATAGAAGTGTGTTTAGTTATGAGTTAGATCGTGTCGAGTATACAGACTTTAACAACAGGAAAGAAGAAATGAGGAAAATTCACAATTGCGGTAACACATTATATTGATGACGATTTCTGAAAGCTTTGAATAATGAAGAGTGGTGCAATGTTTTCACCAATACTCCTACAATTGTTGCTTCTTAAGACAATGGAAAGCAGATCCACTCACAGCCAAGAGACGAAGGAATACGACTATAATGATTACTATGATAACTTAGAAAGCGCTGTGATAGAGGATGAGGACAATAAATCAAGGAATTCTACCAATGAGATAAATCTTCCAAAAATATTCCCTCCGCCAAATTTGTCAAAACTTAATATTCCCCCAAATTTGCCGGTATCTAAAAATGTTAAAAGTACATTACAACTGACAGATGAAAATTCCAAAGAAGCTCCTGATTACATGATGGATTTATACAAACGGTTTTCTAATAATCATATTTCACATCCATCGTCTAATATAGTCAGAAGCTTCATGAATATAAATATTGAAGGTAAGAATTAACTTTTATTTTAGCTTTTTGCAAAATTTTTACATTGGTATTTTCTTATATAAACTAGCTTTTGTAATACATCTTGATCATTTTAATGTATAAAAAGGTTATGTTATGTCATTTTTATATTATTTTTATTTTAGCAGCATAATTTCATTTCAGGAAATAACTTTACTTGTGCACATGTTCATGATCTAGAAGTTAGATAATTACCAACGTTACACTATTACTCATTAAAATTATGCATCTTTTATAAAACGGATCTCATCTGATTAATTAGATTAACTAATTAAACAGAAACGATTGCCTTGGACATTATAGCTTTGGTATTATGTTTCTAATATTTAAAATATGACAATACAGACATATATTAATGTTTACTCTTGGCGAAATAAAGTCACCGGACTTTCGGTTGCCTATTTATATCGATTCCGTATGATGACATATCTCACTTTAAATAACCCTCTCTGCATTGGCGCAATCCATAGCGCAGGTCCAAATTATGTGACACCACACACACACACACACACAAGTACACACACACACATGTGTGTGTGTGTGATGAACATGTGACATTTCACCTATATATATGATAAACGTGTAACACTACACCTATTTATATGATAAACATGTGACACATCACCTACATATATGATAAACATGTGGCCACCTATACACATGATAATTATGTGACACGTCATATATATATATATATATATATATATATATATATATATATATATATATAGATAGATATATGATAAATTATTGGGAAGGAAAACCAAAAGGAAAACATACAGATACGATAAAAAAGCATATATTTAAAGATAGAAGTTTATTGTTGTTTAACGTCCCTCTCAAGAATATTTCACTCATATGGAGGAAAAAGCTACAAGTAATACTAACAGTCTCTTGACTATCACTGCAAATCGACATATACACGATT
The DNA here is from genome assembly GCA_030159075.1 of Atrina japonica. NCBI lineage: Eukaryota > Metazoa > Mollusca > Bivalvia > Pterioida > Pinnidae > Atrina > Atrina japonica. Next base: position 596,201 of record BROG01000341.1, on the reverse strand, counting down.
TTAGGACACTGCTACATGTCTTACAGAATTGCTTCTTTATATCTTCAACGAGTTATTTTTGTCGTGTCATAGCACAATCTTTATATCAATGATACGTTAATAACAAATTCTTGACTGGTTATTGGTTTATCATGTTTTCTATATGTGGTTAAAGTTTTTCTCAGTTTGTAGGATTCAAACTACGCGTTTTGATCGTTTTTTTGCACTTAGTTTACCAAATTAAGTATAGTTTGTTTTGAGATTAATTGGAGTATAGGTAAAATTGTTGATGACGTCGATGTTAAAAAAGAAATACACAACGTGTAGGTTTCATTTCAAGTTTTACAGCGGCAAAATTTCGTCATGCTCAACTTTCATTGTAGTTCTAATGACATAAAGGTAATGCCCAAGTTTGATTGTCCATATAAATTTGTTGGCGTGTTTTACGAGAGATATCACAGGAAAAACTTAAAAGTGTAACCCCTTTACTGAAGCGTCCAAGATACTCGTATGATATAATTCGAATCCACTTTAGTCTGGGATGAGCGATATATAAATAATTCAAAATGTATTAAAGCCTGTATAATAACAACAACAAGAGTGGCAGCAACTTATCTAGGCCTATGGCGACTTAAGGGTTTGTGAAGGTATTTCTCACGATAGTAATTGAGCTCAATGTGATGAATGGTCTGTTTGTAATGTGCATAATTTCAAATAATAAATTCAGAATTTACTCAGTAAATGATATTTCGTTTCTGAATGAAAAATGTGATATAAAGGATTTTGATGGCGAAAGTATAAGGTAGAAATGATGCATAAAATACAAAGAACAAATTTACAACTCTTGTTACTTTCAAAATAACCAAACGCATGAAGTGATATTGCATGATTTATATACATATTACATTTAGATTGGAAACAGACGATTTTATCAATGAGAAATGTAGAAATCGTTAAGATAGTGAAAGATGAATTTGGTAGTTATATCATTTTATCTATTATTCAAATGCTTAAAATTCCTTCTTTTCGTGTGTTGAATTTTTCAGTTTTTAATCGTTCTAAGCCATTATTGATAACGTATGTTTCCTTTACTTTTTGATAAACAACGTGTGCAGGTAACGAGTTAAGATTTAAATATATCGAAGTTCCAGGTTCTTATACCGATGTTTATTTGTTTTGTTGAGATGGGTGTAACGACTTATCGTTAATTAAATATAATTTTACACTATATCGTTGCCGAAATAGTAAAAGTAAAAATACCTAAGGATCGAGAATTCAAGGAATCTGACATGAGTTTGACTTTTTGCAAACTTTTATCATACTGATAAAATGTACATATTCATTAGTTCTAATTATGTGATACAGAAATCATGGATGTGCAACATTTCGTGGTAGATAAACCTATTACAATCTACTTAATACATTTTGCATTTAACCGGATGTGCATCGTAATAACATATTTCATATAATATGACCGTATATATTTCATGATTTCTTTACATCGGGTGTGCCGGCAAAACAAACTGGAAAGATAATCTTAATCAATAGGTAGGTTTGTATAACTTCATATGAAAATATTTACATAATTTCTTAAATTTTATGAATATTTTCCAAAGATATTATGATTACATGAAAATCGGTATTTAGATTATGTTTACTAAATGGAAAAACATAACATTTAATCGACTCAGAAATCGGTATTCTAGTAACTTTTTAAGTACCATTTCGTACTTTAAATAAGACATTTGAACTGAAATGACAGATAAAGATCCAAATAGTGTGCTCTTTTGGAGACCCGTGGTTTGTGTTTTGGAATCGTTCTACAAACTAGAAACCACAGTACTACATGCAATGAATGATCCTCATTCTTCCCAAAATAACTTCAAAATATCGCAGACAAATATCCACTTTATAAATAAACGTTTAAATCTTCCCGAGGAATGATATATAGCATGTCGCTGAAAGATCATCTCGGCATTAAACATTTACTAATCTGTCAGTGAATGCTAAAATGTGCATTTTTACAATCTTTATTATGACAAGCTAAACCGCTTTACAATATACGCCATATTTCCAACATCGTTATCCGGAGTATTACCAATTCATTCATTATATTACACGATTCAGATAGCGTGATAGAGACAGGTAACATCTGTTTCTCCATTCTTAAAAAGTAAAAACATGCGATTTAATGTATACCCCAAATATTACAAAAATTATGTATGCAAAGATTTTCTACGCAATCAAGAAAACTTTTCCTTTCTCAAATTCGTAGATTATACACCGATGTGATAAATTTTGTTAAAAACTATAATGTACAGGTGTTCTGATGGGCTTTCTCGTTTAACAGAGTAAATGACTTAAGGCTCACATTGAAGTCTTCACAGTCTTCCGTAGTAATCTACAGATTAAGATTTTCAACAAGTAGGCATTGAATGTTTTGTTCCATCTTAATTCATTTAAGCCGTATACATCTTGAGTACCTAATTTATTTTCTCGACATATTAAATGCCTCCGTCTACCACTCAGAATTGAAAGTTTTTATTTGAATGTACAAATATTTGTATATATTTGTTTTCGGCGGAAGCTTTTGAATCAAAAGAAAAAAAAACCTAGCTGTGGTCTTTCTCTTTGACATTTGAATATATCGACGCCGTTTTGTCAATTATAACAATTAACAAACCTATATGAATGCAATATATTCCGACGAACTAGCAATTAAATACATTACAGAGTGTAATACTTCCGCTTCGGACATTTTACTTCTACTATAGACACCACGGGAAATTAACATCCGAGTTCTACGACAGACGTAATTAGTTTGGCTTTCCTATTGTCAACTTTCCAGAGTTAAGTAATGATATCCCCTTTTCGCCTCAATGTTGTGTTTATATCTCGAAGATATCCGATGTGCCAGGGCTTGTTCAAAATATGATCATTTCATGTATATAGACAAACTACATACTAATAAAATTCAATGTTCTCCAAAGGGAAGTGTAGTTATACGAAAAAAAGAGTAAAACACTCAATTCACAAACTTTAGGCCCCTCTGCGTAAAACAAAAATCATGTTTTGTTTTGCCATGAAGCTGTTTATTGTGCCGACTTAATACTTTGTATCTAATATACATAGTGTCGTCTTTCACTTGATAAAGACCAAGGGGCCGAAAATATGTGAATATTGAGTCTTTTAATAAATGTTTTGAACATACTAATACGTTATTGTCACACATATATCAGAAATAGCGATATCAATATTTTGCAAACTTTACGGTCGGTATAATGACCTTCTTTGCAAGTACAGTGCTTCACTAAATGAAATGTTGAATCGTCTGTTCGATGCTGGTCGTTGAATCGTATGTTCGATGTTGGTCCTTGAATCATTTGTTCGATGTTGATCGTTTAATCGTCTGTTCGATGTTGGTCGTTTAATCGTCTGTTTGATGTTGGTCATTTAATTGTCTGTTCGATGTTGGTCGTATAATCGTCTGTTCGATGTCTGTTCGATGTTGGTCGTTGAATCGCCTTTACTGATTTTGACGGGGATTAATTCCTATATTATTTCATTTAAAGTTAACTGTGGAGTCATGCTGGATGTCGACAGGGATTGCTTACTCCTCCATGGTACCTGATCCCACCACTGAATTTTCAGAGGTCCGTGTGTGCTCATTTTTCATCTAAATTGTTTACTGTCTAATGAGCCTTCTTTCAATTAATACTTTGGTGTCTGTGATTTTTATATTGTCAATTTTCGTGCACGGCGTCCTTGCCCGAGTGGTTAGAGCCCCGGGCTTTAAACGATTGCACCTCTAGTCAGCTATTTCTTAAGAATTTTTGCCAGTTTACTTGTGGAAGGTCCCGGGTATAACCAGGTTCTTTCCTCCACCATTAAAACATAATTAGAAAAAGAATAATCAATTTCGGTATTGAGTCTTTTTTAGTCACATGATGGCGGTCAGGTTTTAATATTGGAAATGTGGAAAAGAAACTCCGGTACAATGTACCTGGGAAAATAAGTGTCTTCGGCCTTTTTCGAGTAAACCGGCAGTCTTCCCCGCTTAATCAGCTTGGACCCACGCTAACTAGAGGCGAGGGTTTTGTGTAATCGTTTAAAGTAAAAGTATCAATGAATAATCAAAACTCAAAGTCCTTTAGAGTAAGACAAATTAGATATACTAATGGACTCAAGAAGAAGAACAATTGCGAATCCCAAATGGGATGGGATCAGGTGTCTGGAAGTGTAATGTTGTTTCGTGCGCGGAGTCCCCGAAATCAAAATAAATTATATTTGAGATACATAAGTAAGATTAATCAGTTTACCATGAATCAGAAAAAATGATAATATATATTGAATAATGCATGTAAAATATTTTAGATTATCTATATATTTATGAAAAATTGATTGAAAATACGTGTATACTGTACCATGCTATAACAAAATCAAGACCATCACAAACACCACAAAGAGAGTGAATTTGAGTATTTTTACAAATAAGAAGACGTGTTTGTATCTATGTGGTATGTGGTTACTACATAGTATGGATATAAAAATCTCAGATACCAAGGTATATTGTTCAGGATGTCCAGGATACATATACAAATCTTGTGAATATCGGAAGAACACGGGCTTCTGGAATTCCAGAGGTGGGATTAGGTGCCATGGATGAGTAAGCATCACTTGTTGACCGGTCACATCCGCCATATAAAATGAGATAAGTCAAAAAAGAAAAGCAAAACAATATATGGTAGTCATACACAATATAAATGTGTGTGTGTGTGTGTGTGTGTGTGTGTGTGTGTGTGTGTGTGTGTGTGTGTGTGTGTGTGTGTGTGTGTGTGTGTGTGTACGAACAGTTTTCAGTTTTAATTAAGTTTTACTATTTTTTACTATTTTGGCAGAACCAACTAAGAAACCGACAGGGAAGAATGGAATGGGTGGACAACAGACAAGGGTTCATACCATGGTGTTCAATATAACAAGTATATCATTGGAAGAAAAAATAGACTTAGCGGAACTTCGACTCTACACATTAGTAGAAAGAGATCAATTCATGTATATAGGTGTTGATCGCAAAGTGTCGGTTTACGAGGTTAAGGGAGAGAACAATGAATACCATTTGATTGATTCCAAACATATATATGGTCGAGATAGTGGTTGGGAAACATTTGACGTCACATCTGCTGTTGAAAGGTGGATCCAACAAGTATCTTCTGTTCAAGTTTTAGAAATTAGGATAGAAAGTGTATTTCATAGTGTATCACTAGGTGATCTAGATATTTTGACGCAACCCAAAAACAAAAAGGAACCATTATTAGTTGTTTTTTCAAGTGATGAAAATAATAAAAGACTTCATATGAATGAAAGACATGAGCTAGTGACACATGAAATGGATTCGTATGATGTACAGCAACCTCTTGACATTGACATCAATGACACCTCAGTGATTCCAAATGAGGTAGTGACCTTACACAACCGTATCAAACGAAGAGTAAGACGGTACGGAGTGTGTAGAAGAAGGCCAATGTATGTTAGTTTTAAAGACATCAATTGGGATTCCTGGATAATAGCGCCACATGGATATCAGGTAACAATAATCGATGTTTATCAATTTCTGAAAACAAAAGTATAATGGAAGATTTTCGAATACTACATTGATCTATAAATAGAATAATTTATGACTTCTCGAGAGATGAAAAAACGATCAATCGCTGCGTCAAATATTCACACAGCAGCAGTTGCAATTACACTAAATTAAGATAATAATCGCGTTTACGCCCTGGAAAACGTTTGTTGCCAGTAAATCAATTACATGATTAAAAATTACCAGAACACCCTCGGAGCTTTCACTATTTTCCTAGATTTTACGGAAATATTAGAAGTAATCTGATTTATTCAATCATTTGAGCTGTTTTATATGCCATAATCTATTGATCAACGACTGATTACCCCATTTACATTAAACAACCGGATCTCTAAAATGAAGCAGACGTATACATGAATAAATATTTTACAAAGGAAAATCAAATGTTTTTACGAAAAATTTGTTATCTTTTTTTACATGATAATTTTGTTGATACTTTCAATACATTTAGAAAGAAAAGGGAAACTGATTTTTAAATTTTGGTATCAGTAATACAACGATGGGACATTTTGGTTTTTACAAGAGATTGGTAAGAGCATCGCACTTTGAACCATGGTGCCTCTCACTTCTGGTCAGAGCAGGTTAGAGCACCGCTAGAACATAAGCTGATTATTGTAAGAAAGTTTGCCAGTTTTCCGGAAGTTCGGTGGAGTCTTCCTGGGTAGATTGTAACCGAATTCTCTCCTCCACCATTAAAAACTGACCGCCACCACATAACTGAAAGATTGTTGAGTTGTGGCATAAAACGCTCTTCAAAATTAAAAGAAAACAGAAACAAAAAACTTTTAATCAAGCTATTAATATAATCAACATTTTATCAGATCATGTTCGATATGATCCCAGTGAAATATCAGGAAATATTTAGAAATCTTTGATCGATAGACAATCGTTACTTATCTTATTTAGTATTTCGGTATTATTTTGAGTATTACTGGTCAGAACGTGTACACTTTCTGAGTTTGATTAAAGCTTGGAAGGGAACTGTGGTAATTAATTTTTTATTCAAATTCTATAAATATCCGCAAAGTCAAAAGTCACTTAACAATAATATTAACTTTAATTCACACATCGTACCTCATTCATACGTTTTGAAAAAAACAGATGTGTTTGCTTTCGTTCACTGAAAACCCATCAAATAAAGGCTTTATTCTTTATAAAAGTGTTTCAAAAGGTTTTTACGCAGAAATGCCTGATATACAGTTTAATGAATGGTATTATTATAATTATCTATTTAGAGAATTAATCAAGTAGCTATATTGTTAATTTATCATTAACTAAGGGGTTCTTTGTTTTAGTAAATCAAGATTATTTAAAGAAACAATGTCAAAGATCAAACCAGATGATATTGTGGTTAAGTTCAAAGTAACTGGCAGGAAAAATAATAAAAGCAGTATACTGTGCAGACACATTTATTTAAGTACGTAAATACTTGTATGAAACGATTTATCTCAGACACATAAAACTACTGACTATTAAAACGTTGTGGTTGAGTTAGAACTAACCGAAGGCTCATACATACCACGTAAAGTCCATCTATAAAAGTATTCCCGACTGACTTTGTAATTGAGATTAAATCGACATTACTACACACATATCATTCAATATTAATATTTTAAGATTTTTGTGGATTTAAATCTAAATCAAGTGTTCTTTATCATAAGAGTGCATAGAGACCCTCGTTGAAGTTCACACGTTTGCTTGTTGAGCTACGAGACTACGCCGTGGTTGGCAACCGCAAATATTTCAAGAAAAAACATTAAACTTTACATTTAGGTTTATACAAGTAGCTTTAAAACGAATTAAACAGATCTTATTGATAAAACGAAAATATCCATACATCCTTAGTACCTGTACTAATCCCCCTAATGAAGTGTCAGAAACAGCTGATGATGGCGACGACTTTTTTGGTATAGATATGTCGACTTCGTGCAATGCATAGAAGTGCTAGAAAGTGAATGGGGACAAAGATAGACAGTGAGACATTGCTATGAAAACCACTTAATTGACCAACTAAAAGTGATTTGATTAGTGAGATGGTCTCTTAAGTGAGGTCCTTCACTTATTAAATATTTATCAAGAGACTTAACATTTACGGTCTGAAACTATAGTTGGTCTCTAAGCGAGGTAGTCTTTCAGTGAGGTTCCACTATATATATATATATATGAACATGACTGAGTTCGAAGTGATGTCACCTTTTAATCGTCTTGCAAACAACGCATTTGTTGTGTTCAGTAGAGTCCCGATAAAATCTCGTTTCAATATTTGTATTTTTGAGCATATGGCAAAACATTTTACTTAAACAGATCCTGATTTTCATTTAACCTTTGTATTATATAATGAATTCAGTATATAAATCGCCTCCTTGTTTATCGTAGGTTTGAGTTTATAAATTTCTTTAAATATACTGTGAAATTAATAAATCTTTCCATCTTTGACATGCTCGTTACTTACTTACTTCTTATACTCTGTAAAAATGTTGTATGTTGTTTTACGTTTATTACATAATAATCACTGAGCTTTTAATTCAAACCAGATATATCTTATATATATTATATATATATATATATATATATATATATATATATATATATATATATATATATATATATATATATATATATATATATATATATATATATATATATATATATATATATATATATTCTATGACAGAAAACATATATATATATATTATGAATCCCTTCAGCGCCGGTTCGAGTTCAGTTAGAACCTTATCTGAATTTATGTAGAAAATTTGCCAGTTTATTTCCAGACAATCGGCTCCTATTCCTGGGTACATTGTATATAGGTTCTCTTACCCAACATTAAAAACTGACCGCCACTATTTGACTGAAAAAAATGTTGAGCATGGCGTAAAACATCATTCAAATTCAAATTCAATTTGGATTGCGTTATTCGCCTTCTTCAAAATTTCACAATATTTCAAAATATCCATACCTGTAAATATGCACTTAAAATATTTTAACCAGCAATTTTTAAGACAGTTAAGGCAAGCACCAATATGATAATAACTTGGGAATGGCATCAACATTTTAACGGAGAATCTCTAAATGAAAGAGGGAAATTCGATTATTCGATTTCACCTGTATTTCGAAGTGCGGTAAACATAATTCCTAACCTCCAATGTATTTAACAAACGTTATACCTGTATAAATTGTCAAATTAACTTCTTCCGTATCTGATAAAATGAATAATAACATCAATGTTAAATGTGTTTTTCAAAACAGCTATGCAATAACCTTATTACATTAAATGGGCGTTTTATATTGATCCTGTATTATGTCCAAGTAAAGTCGTATTGGGTCGAGGTCAGGTGTATTGTAGCCGCCTGTATAAAAACATAATACATGATCAATATGAAACAATATAATTTGAGACAATATAAATTCTCTCTCTCTCTCTCTCTCTCTCTCTCTCTCTCTCTCTCTCTCTCTCTCTCTCTCTCTCTCTCTCTCTCTCTCTCTCTCACACACACACACACACCATGCATTACAATTAGGAATCCAGTTTTATAAATCAATGCAATGAATTATACTGTTAGAAAATATTTGCGAAAGCGCACCTTAAAGTGTTTATTTCTATCATATTTAAGAAGTGCATAAAAGCAACAAATGGTCATTCACCGGTATCTTGCTGAGTGCTCAACTGATTTTTCAAATGTGCTGAAAATATAAAAGATATATTCACCTGACCCTGTTAAGAGTATTCAGTGCATCATAAACTATATTTCCATACACAATAAATGTTATAAAATAATTCAGTCACACACTATCTGTATGTTGTAACACTGAGCAGACCATGTACAAACGATAAACATACACGTTTGAAAAGATCACTTCAGTCATATCTTTATGGGTAAAGGTTTAGGTGAACGTGCGATTATTAAGATGTATATTTCTATTTCTATCTTCCGATATTGTACACTATGCACCCTAGTGATGATAACCGTGAAGCAATTACAAACTCCTTACTAAAGTTGGAGAAATTGTAATATGTCAATAATAAATTATACTTCTGGAGTTAAATGTAAATATTATAAACATAATACCAAAGTTATAATGCTCAAGACGATATCGTTTCTGTCAATTAGACTTCATCAGTTGAGCTCCGATTTGAAAAGTATGTGTAAACAAGATTAACATCATATAATTCTGACAAACTTCGCCGAATGTTATGTATAATCGAATCCGTTTTGCTTTCTCCTTCATGTCACCTGATCCCACCTCTGGATTTCAATAGATCCGTCTTTGTCCAGTGTTCACAAGATTTGTATATTTGTCTCCAGAACATCCGGAAGATTAATACTTTGGTATCTGAGATATTTTATATCTAGATATTATTGATATAAAGCAACATGACACATTTGATCAATCTTTGAGTAAAGGAACTCGGATAATTGACGAAACCAGCATATTGCAAATAGAAAGACAAACTGAAAATTCACGGACCAGAGGACCAATATACCCCAGGTGTTCGGTCTCGGGGGCATAGAATATTGGTTTTAAATTGATCCTTTTTTATCGGGTTAGTTGGTGTCAAAAACTTTCACCTGGTGTGAAAAAGGGAGTTTACACACAGAAACGCGGTCGAATGTACGATTAACTGTTATCATCTACATTGACCTTTATATCATGTAGGTGTTTTATTCTGACTACCTAGACACGATTAACTTACATAGATAGGCGTTGTTAGTGTGATGTACCAGCCAGTGCATGTTTGGGAGCATATTTAGGTGTATAACCATAGAAATTCACATCTGTTGTATCAAGATAACCTAAATAACCCATGGCGAAATCACGTCAATTTTTCTAGCATATATCTAAAGATCTTTTTTACAACCTGTGAATTATCGTGTTAAAGCCGTTTTGCCAATAGTATTCCTATACTAAAATGTACATAACGGTAAACGCTGATATCGATGTTTTGTTTAACTAAGGGTATAACTTTACACAATATCTCTCACCTATACAACAACATCAAATCGTTACTATTAATGTCGGCCATCTGTCAGAATTTTCAGAATTTTTATTCACTTGTTACTAGTTTTACTGGATTAAATTACAATGTTGGTATTTGATTACAAACAAAAATCTATTTTTAATCGGCAAAACAGTGGAAAAACTACATTTAATAAGATTCTGTACACTAAAATTCACATCATCCTATGTCTTAGAAAATTTCTTAAAAATGTAAAAGGCCAAGATATTTTAATTTTCAGAGTTTTGCCAACAACAACATATACACGTGATATGAAATGTAAGCGGAACATATAAATGATGATTTAAAATCTCTTGTATGTAATTTACTGTCCACAGCTTTGGAACAATGACTCAAAGATACAGCATAATGAGCATATACTTATGAGAGTATCCCATGACATTTTTGTTTATTTTAAGCCCCACCAAGATTTTTTTTATTTATCTAGAGACGTCGCCGGTTTATGGTAAAGTGTCACAATTTTTAAATTTGTTCTATGAAGTGATGCCAATACTGCGATGTTTTTTTTAATGTGCCACGCCTACCGTGACGGGGGGCGGGGGCAAAGTTTAACTCATTGACCCCTGTAGTACCATTTGAACTAACCCATTTCAACGATTTGTGAAGTCCACTGTCAGAATTTGGAAGTGCATAAATCTAAATATTGCTAACATTTCACATGCAATGTTTATTTGTGCACTCCTGAATTAGAGCAGTAGACCATGCTATCTATTGATTTGGACATCCTGAAGATTTATACTTTGGTATCTAGGATGTTTATATTGTCTCCTGGACACCCTGAAAATTTATACTTTGGTATCTGAGATTTTTATATGTATCCTGTACATCCTGAAGATTTATACTTTATTATCTGAGATTTTATATGACTCTTAATGAAACCTCAGGGTTAATGATAATTTTCATTACCTATGCTGAACACCTTAAAAGGGAGAAATGTGTTCCTTTGTTAATTATGACAATACACCGTGTATCGGATTCGGACAATCCGCTCGTGATTTTAGGTCGTAAAGATAGCTCACATAAAGAATAAATCATTAATAAGATTAACACACAAGCATTGTAACACTAAACAGTTCTGTTACTTTCTTCAATTAGCAAATAATTATATAAATAAAAATCAAATAAATGAATTAAAAAGATTCGACCAAATGTCCTTTTCTAAATATGAATTATCCTTTATATGGTAAGTTCTTTAAATATCACAAACACATATGTCATCATTTATTGCAGCCATAGTTAGACAAAGGTTTGATGAAATAACGTGCATAAGGTTCAGTAATGAAACGCACTTCATTTCCAAATGCATCCTCAGATAAAAGATATCAATATGTATCCCTTACAAACATGTTCAAATCTAAGATGCGCTCTTATATTTTACGTTTGTAACCATTCACAGCATACAGTTTCCGCAATACGTCATTTCAAATGGAGTTAATACACGTATATGGTGTGAATGGAAATGATTTAAGACGCCGTGCAATACGTTGTATAAATTTAAAGCATTTTGCATAAAATTGGGTCGTATTTTTAAAATAAAATCTATGTTTTGCTTTGTTCTTTGTTATTTTTTTTTTTTTTTTTTTTTTTTTTTTTTTTTTTTTGGTTGGTTTTTTGTTGTTGTTGTTTTTTTGTTTTTTGTTTTTTTGTTTTTGTTTTTTTAGTTTATCAAATGCATGCTAGGGAAATGCGCAAACGTTGGGAACGACATTTAAGTCAGATTAAAGTTTATGAAATATACATTGAGTTATTTGTTGGTGTACAACTATAGCTTATGAGAAAGCAACTTCGATAAACGTTCCCATTCTTCGATTTAATGTTATCTATCTTATCATGTTTACAATGGTTTATCATACACATTGCCGTATCAAATAATTTTAATCTGTCTCTAAGAACAAATGAGCGTAAAATTGTTTGCACTGAGCAAGAACAACCCCTGCAAGAGCGGAATGCGGTGTTGTCATTTGACACTGATGCCCACGATACGTACATTCGTACATGCCGCATCGTCAGTTTCTCGATAAAATGTCCGCGTTTGTTTTTTGTTTTTTTCTTTTTGAGGTATGAAACACGTGCGACAACGTGCCACATTTTCAATATTGTTGTCATTTACGAATAGAAATATCGAAAAACAAGCATTATTTCCACTGTACAGATTGACCTGTATATGCGATTTATGTCTCCTTTGTTTAACTACATTAAATAATATAACCTATATCAATAAATCAGCTCCGAAAAAAATAGTATGTGGAAAGAAATACAGTAATACATCACTTATAGACCACCTCGGTTAGGAGACTACCTGCCATTTAAGATGGTATATATTTAGTCCGTTGAAATTTGTAATCATCAACATCTAATATAGTTAGACTCTAACTTAAAATACTACTTTGCTAACAAGATCACGATAATCAGTCCGTTAGGTGGACTTAATAGCGAGGTTCCGCTGTAGTAAGGTACCAAAAGTAGAAACACATCAACAAACTTGAATCAGTTTATCGTTTATGACACAGCAGATCAAGAAATTCGTTTACAGATAAAATATTTTAAAAATAGCGTCTAAATTTTGCAAATTACCTTTAAATGAAAGGCGTATACAATTCTCAACCAGAATTATTTTTACCATATTATAACTACCGAAGATTGACACCGGAAAAACGCCTTTAAAAATAGGCGATACAATTTTAATTAGCACTACTTAATTAAATACCGAAATCTTATTGTTTCTATATCTTTTCTATATATTATATACACCGGTATAATACTTTGCATAATGACATTCATTGTTCATCAATGTTAACTGGTCAGCAAAAATGCGTACTATTCTTTCAGATTTTGGTTTATTCACCATACCACTTAAGAATTTACTTAAGTTTCAACTTCGGCTTATTCTGATATTTGATTGGCTAAGCTGGTCTAGATGTGGATAATGTCATATTTGAGTAAATTATTAATATGGTGCCCGATACAGACCCCAGGATCACGCAAAAATCTTGGACAACTTACCTGAAAATCTCTTCAGATTTCTTGGAAATCATTTATCCCAATATTGGATAATTTAGTTCAAACTGCCTTCAGCTTTAAAATGTGAGAAATGTTCATTTTATGGAACGTTCAGATTTTGATTTAAGCCTTGGATTGTTTCATGATCTGGGACCCTGATCTCAATACTGCATTTTCCAGAGAGTTAGTGCACTGTTTTGTTTTTCCTCATTTGTTTCGCATTTATTTCATTTCAATTTGACTGAAGACTCATAGCAGGTGTGACCGGTCAATAGGGGTGCTTCACCATTGTGCCTGATTCCACTTCTGGATTTCCAGAGGTCCGTGTTTGTTCAATTTTCACCAAGTTTTTATATTGTATCTTGGACACCCTGAATATTTATACTGTGATATTTATATTTGTATATGTTTTGCGGGTTCTGCTTAACTTATGTGCGTATATGAAAATATAATAATATTTAATCTGATTTTCTTTTGTTCCAGGCATATGAATGTACGGGGAGGTGTTATTTCCCCTTGAGTGATCATCTTTCACCTACCAAACATGCTATCATACAATCACTTCTGCATACGACGGCACCGAGACGAATATCAAGAGCCTGTTGTGTACCAACAAAACTAGACCCAATATCCATCCTGTATATTGATGAACAAAATGTCATTACTTATAAGTACAGGTATGACGGAATGATCGTTTCTCAGTGTGGGTGTCGTTGACCTTTTATTGAAGGTTAAGAGTATCCTTGTTGCGAATCACGTCATCGTAAAGCGCTGTAATATGGGAAGGACCACAACAGCTGTTGCATCGCAAGGACAGATGAAGAACAGCACTGAAGAAGGAAAGGAAAACAGGAAAAGTTACGAGAATTGGTTCGTATTCATTGCGGGATATTGCTCGGAGAAGAACTGAACTCGCAAAGTTCGGTATCTTAGGCCATGGTTTTCGAATACTTAAAAACTACCTCACGTGTTTCTGACCATATGTGAATTAGCACGTAAATGAACACTAAGGAGGGTTGATCTTTTACATTTTTATCTGCGATCCAAAAACTGTAATCATCACAGACTTGCTAAATACAGAGTTACTGATAACGTAAAAACGTATTGAATAGCTAATACTATTATTTGCATACTCATAAAATCAAGGGCAAAGGCATTAAGTCGTCGCGTGTCTGAGTTTTGAAAGTGTAAAATACAAAAGGCATAAGGCGGGCGGTGAGAATTGGAAGTTAATTGCCTGTAGAAATAGCCTTCACCCTTGGTTAAAACCTTAACAGACATTTCAGAGACCCATCTTGGTATCATTTTTATCATTTAGTCGTTAACTCCCTGTGATATGCACGATAGTAATACAAATTTAGTTAAAAGGCCATCCTTCATTGAACACACCCACTGTGTTGAAGTATTATGATCTGCTTGTGATTGTAATTGCACTTAATTCTTGAGGATTTTTTATCATCAATTCACAATGCCAGGACCACCTACATCTGTTGTTATTCATTCAGGAAGCAGTACTCAATCTGAAAACGTATGTCAAGTCAGGCATTGCATATGAAATATTATGATAAGAATTGGGATGATGATATATTAACCTTTTGGATGAATCGTCTGATATTGTCAGAAATGCTTTGATCATTAACTGAATTGCTAAAAAAAGAGTTGTGATTTTTCGTGATATTTCATTTTTATGATTAACGACATGAGTTTGGTAATAAAGAGATGTATGTGATTTCCGTCTTATTTACTTTATGCTGTTTTATATATATATATATATATATATATATATATATATATATATATATATATATATATATATATATATATATATATATATATATATATATATATTTATGATTTTAACAAAAACTTATGTCATTAATGTCATTAAAATCTACCAAAAAGTGTTTCAAATTATACATACAATTTACATATATATATATATATATATATATATATATATATATATATATATATATATATATATATATATATATATATATATATATATATATATATATATATATATATCAGTGCATAAAACAAAATACAATTGATTTTTGAAAAACACAGACGTGATGAAAATCCAGAAGTTAGGTCAGCTGTCATAGGGAAGTTAGCATTTCCTCTGTGTGTGTGTGTGTGTGTGTGTGTGTGTGTGTGCGTGTGTGTGTGTGTGTGTGTGTGAAATGGTCGTACGTAGACAAAGGTCCAGCATGTCAAATCACATAGAAAACATAAATACCGCATCATTATGTTTCATTCTAATATTTTATTTTTCAAATAAAAAAAATTAATTTGATATTTTATATCTCAACTGATGGAAACCGCAAACATATGATACATTTATTTGCATAATCCCATCGGGAATAATCTAATTTTAAAAGATTTAAAAGATTTTATTAAAAAGTAATCAGAACAAGTTTTTATTTGATGATACCAATGGTAATATTATGCCTCAAGGGGCATTTAACGAAAAATGCACAGGTGCTGCTGAATATGAGAAATCGTATCACCTACTGGGAAATATTCAAATATTCAGAATTCCACAAATATATGTATGCAAACTATATTTAGACATAATGTTTTACAGTCAAAAACTGTACAATATTTTGTTATCATTTGAAACAATTATCTGTGAAAGTTAAACGGAATCTTCAATTAGAATGATATTGATGATGGAGAGAATGTTTTTTTTTAGTTTAAATTAACTGTTTACACACAGTGACAAACTGTACAATTTGTTTGTTTATTGTTGTTTAACGTCCCACTCAAGAATATTTCACTCATATGGAGACGTCACCAAATGCCGGTGAAGGGCTTCAAATTAGGCCTATGCTCGGCACTCACGGCCATTGAGCAGTGAGGGTTCTTTAACGTGCCGACACCTACTGTGACACGGGACCTCCAGCTTTTACTGTCTCATCCGAAAGACAGGAAACCAACCTGCCGCCGGTGGGACTCGAACTCACGACCTCACGATCCAGAGTCGAGCGCGCTACCGACTGAGCCAGGCCGGCTCACAAACTGTACAATATTTTTACAATTAACTTTAAAGGGACATTAGCTGTGTGTGTGGTTTTTTTTTAAATATTTCCTTTTTTACCACTAAAATTGATATATTACAACAAAAAAAGAGATATTCACAGCATTAGAAAGTTTAGATTCCCATATATTTTATGAAAGTTGCTTGATAATTTCAGTCCAGTTTGGCAATTGTTCACATGCAATTGGTTAATATTTCACATTTGAACTGACCTTATTGTCACAAAATATTTAAGAGTAAAGATTTTGTATGCCTGTGTATAGCTCTTATTTATTATTTTACACTAAATACAAGTAGTAAAATTAGAACCAAATCGAAATGATGTGGTTTTTGGTAAACAACATGCAGCATGTAAGTTGGAGCACATGTATCTTTTTATCTATAAAAAGTCTCAGATATTAAGGTACAAATCAATAGGATGTACAGGATACAGGCACAAATCTGGCAAAAAATGGACAAACAGTGACCTCTTGAAATCTAGAGGTGGGGCCAGGTGCCATGGAGGAGCAAGCATCCCCTGTCGACCGGTCACACTGGCCTTGAGTCCACAGTCAAATTAAAATGAAATACGTGAGGAACGAATCTTCGTCGTATTCTAGAAATGTAAAAATCACAGAAACCAATCACATTAATGGTAAGGAGGTTCGGTAGACAATATACTAATATGGTGAACACTGGACAACCGCGGGTCTATGTTAATACAGGGGTGGGATCAGATGACATGGTTGAGTAAGTATCCTCTGTTAGAATATAAAAAATTCGGATACAAAAGTATAAATCAATAGAATGTCCAGGACATAGATACAAATCCGGTAAAATTGGACAAACACGGACCTCTGGAAACCAAGAGGTGGGATCAGATGCCACGGAGGAGTAAGCATCCCCTGTCGACCGGTCACACCGGCCGTGAGTCCACAGTCAAGTCCAATGAAACAAGTGAGGAGTGTATCCTCGTCACAATTGGTACAGACGTCTCAACAACCTCCAACGAAAAGGCAACTCAACATTTCACTTAGTGACACAGAGTAGTCGCAAACATGACTATTATACCGACCGTAAAATTTGCGGAACGTTGACATTAAACGCGGTTTTCGAAATTCCTGTGTCAATAATTTGTCAGTGAGTAGTTTACCTCTGTATATGAAATTTTCATATGTTGTGCACGCCCTGGCATATCGGATCATTTGTGAAATATAAACTCCATATGCGGGTGACTGAGGGATATTACTACTTAAATGTGGAAAATTTACGATGGGAAAGGAGATCGTCGCGTTTATCGTATAGCTTAGTTGCTAATTTCCCGTCTGTGTTTATATTAAGTAAAATGTCTAAGTATGATGAACATATGTTGAACATGTCCAGGCATATGCGGGTGACTGTGGGATATTACTACTTAAATGTGGAAACTTTATGATGGGAAAGCCGAAATCGTCGCATCTGTCTTATAGTCTTATAGCCTAGTTCCCAATTTCCCGTCTATGTCTATAGTAAGTAAAATGTCTAAGTATAAAGCGTGTGTGCTTGATTCTGTTGTATCTTTAATTTCTAGTTCGCTGGGATAATTCGCATTGACATATGTATGAAAATTGTCATTATTAATTGACAAAACGTCGTCGATATATCTAAATGTCAAATTAAAGGACACCGCTAACTTTTTCTCCTTTTGATTCAGCAGTTTCTGAATGAAGTCTTCTTCGAATGAATAAAGGAACAGGTCGGCCAATAAAGGAGCACAATTGGTTCCCATAGGAATGCCGACAGTTTGTTGAAAGACCACGTCTCCGAACATTACAAATATATTGTCTATTAGAAATTCCAGCATGTTTTTTATATCAACTTCAGTATATTTATGTGTAGAATCAGAGTGGTGTTTGACGAAATAAGTATCCTGATAGCCAATCACTAGATATTTAAATTTTCGGGTACCACCTTTAGTGAAAAAGCAGTTGTCTATGATGCTGAAAAGTCTTTCTTTTAATTTTTTATTTGGAATAGTAGTGTAAAGAGTAGAGAAGTCATAAGTTTTGAAATGAATAAAGGAATATATCCAAATTTCGAGCCTCCAAAAATATTATATCTGAGGTTTTCATTTAAAAAGGGTGACATTACCAGTAATGACATACATGGTTGGAAACGTGGTTGAATTGAGAAGACAGCAAATGAAATTGCAAAATCTGTAACTGGATAGTTTGGTAAGAATTTTCGATGATTAGCTGTTGGAAATACAATACGTGGTCATTATTCCAAAATATATTGATAATGTTTAAAGGGGCATTGGCTGAGCTTTCGAAAACAAATCATTTCGTCCTTTATTACTTAGATTGATGTAAATAACAAATAAGAGCTATACACTGACATAAAATTTCTTATATTCCTATATATTTTATGAAAATAAGGTCAAACCCAGTGCCGTATGCATATACAAATTGTAAATTGAAAATGAATATTTGCCAAACGGGGTTTCTCAAGCAATTTTCAGTTAAGAATTGTTATGCCCGTTTATACCGATATCTCTTTTTGTTATTGTACATATCAAAGTAAATGAATAGGAATTTTTTTTGGGGGGGCGAGGATACAGCTTATGTCCCTTTAAGGCTTCTATATCTGTTTCTCATCGAAAAAATATTGTCTGCAACACGATCAGGTGTTTGCGGTTTGTTATGACGTATGCCAATAATAACAAGTTTCATTGTGTATCCTAGAGTTTATGAATCAGTGAAAGGGTTTATTCTTTCTTCTCCAAACGTTTATAAAAATATCTTTCAAATTAAAAGAGCAAAGCTTGTTGCGAATATGATGGATGCTTAATGGTGTGTTGACGTGGTGCACAATTGAAGAAATCAAGACATGCATATGCGGATTTAGCTGATATTATCACATATATGTAAATGAAGTCAGTGCAAAGTTGCCTGATCCGGAATTCCTGTAAAAGAAGGGAATACTGAATGCGGATTATTAATCAAGTGATACACTCCAAATGATGGACATCCTATAGACAAAACAGACAATAAAGCACCTCACCCTGAAAAACAATGGACTCTTCTGTAAATCAATTACATTTCAAATGTGTCTTTATGGTTGATTGGGTTAAAGATGAAACATTTGTGATGAATATAATTTACTCAATTTTAATTTAAATTCTATGACCAGCAACTCTTAAATAAGGGAGGTCTGTCAGTAAAATGACTGTATTCAAATATGCTTCCTCTCTCACAAGTTTGAACGCACAGCTCACTGATGTATAAGGTTTATCAAGAAAGCATTCTTGATTATCGTTAATTTCTATCTAAAGCACATGTTATACTATTTTCGGCGATTTAAATATACATTGGGAATAAAACTTTCATTAGATCAAATTTCGGATCATACAAGAACGTATGTTTGGTATCGACAAGGGAGTAAATGTCTTGATAAATAGAGATTATAGGCCATGGAGATAACATACACTATTGTTACAAAACGGATTTTCATTGATATATCAACAGGAATTTCGATAACCTACTTTCTATTTAACAATCAACAGCAAAACAAGAGATATCATACAATGCAAGCGAAAAAATATTTAATTGTCTTAAATATAAGTATGTACTAATATTTCCTGCAGTAACAGAAGGGTTGATAGGATAAGTTATGTTAGCTTCTTTTTAAAATATACTGTTAAGATACAATTTTCGCCAAGTACCAATTCTCGTCAACTATTTTAATTGGCGCGGGGCGTGCAAACACGTGCATATTACTTTAGAATTGGTCGCTGAACAGTATGTATTTTGTATTTTTCTGACATACCTCAATTATACAAGAAAATATATATGTGTAACACGCTTATACAATTGTGTATTGCATTTACGACCAACGCGACGATTTCGGCTTTACTTTGGTATCTGAGATGTTTTATATTGTATGCGATGATATGCCGTCCCAAACTTATGGAACCGAGGCCTTTATATTTCATTTTCTATCATAAAATATTGTTTATAGTTTATAATTGGTTAAAAAGAGTTATAGCGTGGAAGACACTCTATACTCTAAGAGTTCTTTATATAGACTACGAAATGAAAAATGCCGAAGTATTGATTTTTTTAGTAGTTTTGTTTTTGTTTTTAAAGTAATTGTATTTTGTTCAACTCAATTAACTGATTAAGTTCAAGCAAAAGTAATGGTTTTACCTTAGTAACCGATGATATCATAAGAACAGTTTTTAAAAAATAGGTCGGATTTCAAAGGGGCACAGTTTATACCTTGAAAATACAATTGGCTGAAAGACTTTGTCTCCAAGCACTACACGTATAATGTATACAGTTCAGTTTGTAAGGTTGGTATTGGATGTTTTAGTTGGTTAGATGCTTGTAATTGTTGTGCATATGTGTGCTTTCTTTTATTGTTGGATGGTATTTTACGACACATTTAACATTCTTACGATGGCGACCAGTTTTTAATAGAGGAGTAGAGAACCTGTTTACAATGTATCGGGGAAGACGCGATGCTCTGAACACTAATTAATTTGCAATAACTGAATGAAAACTTGGTTTAACAGAGAAAAACAGAATTGACTGATCACAAAATAAGTTAAACCTAATTTCAATGGAGAAATAATTAGTTTTATCGTAACCAATTGTGCCCCTTTATTGGCCGACCTGTTCCTTTATTCATACGAAGAAGACTTCATTCAGTAACTGCTGAATCAAAAGAAGAAAAAGCTTGCGGTGTCCTTTAATTTGACATTTAGATATATCGACGACGTTTTATCAATTAATAATGACAATTATCATACATATGTCAATGCGATATATCCTAGCGAACCAGATATTAAAGATACAACAGAATCAAGCACACACGCTTTATACTTAGACATTTTACTTACTATAGACATAGACGGGGAATTGGGAACTAGGCTATAAGACTATAAGACAGATGCGACGATTTCGGCTTTCCCATCATAAAGTTTCCACATTTAAGTAGTAATATCCCACAGTCACCCGCATATGCCTGGACATGTTCAACATATGAACATTTCATATACAGATGTAAACTATTCACTGTCAAATTATTGACACAGGGATATCAAAAACCGCGTTTGATGTCAACGCTCTTCAAATTTTACGGTCGGTACAATAGTTTTGTTGCGATTACTCTGTTTCACTAGGTAAAATGTTGAGTTGCCATTTCGTTAGTGGTTGTTGAAACGTCTATACCAATTGTGACGAGGATTCGTTCCTCATGTATTTTATTTAGACTTGACTGTGGACACACGGCGGGTGTGACCGGTCGACAGGGGAGGGGATGCTTTCTCCTCTATGGTACCTGATCCCACCTCTTGGTTTCCAGACGTCCGTGTTTGTCATTTTCTTCCAGATTTGTATCTATATTCTGGACATCTTAAAGATTTATAATTTGGTAACTGAGATGTTTTATATTTTAACTGCGAAAAAAAATGTAATGTAGTGGTTCAGTGGTTTATAATCATTTTGTTACTTTTATCATTATTGCTCATGGAAGTTGGATAGCTATCAAAGTTAACAGAAAATATATTTTTTGTAAACTTTTATCATATTCAACTTCAAGAAATAATCGGTCAAATTTAACCAAACTTGACAAAAAATTCATTCCTATGCAATCTTGCATAAAATGAAACCTCGGTACGGGGGAAAGGATAAAAAAATTGGTACATAAAAAACTGATATTCCTACCAAAAGTAGAAAAGAATTACCATTAGTACTAGAAAATCTATGCAAGGTTGCACTTGATGAGAGTTGTTCATTGGTTGCCTTCATGAGTTATACATACCCCTTCTTACCTCTTGAGAGTGTCTTTGATATACTAAAAAGGGTTGGTAATATGGGATTGCCTTTCTATACAAGAACAACTCAAATTTCTGAAATTTGTGATGTTTTCCAAAATACCCTGAATCAAGCACAGAAGAACTCATCAGATCAAAAAGAAGAAGGCTTTTCTGGCAACGAAAGTTGACTTTATGCAGTTAGCCATTATCAGAAATTTGGAAAGCAGTGTGGAACCTGAAACTGAAAATGCTATATACAAAGAGACTCTTGGAATTGCTCAGGCTCAATGCCATGTTAGCTTGAGTACTGAAGGTAAACATAGATACATGCTTAGAGTAATACAGGTTTGGGATTTAATGGAAGGGCATCACTTCATCAAGTTAGATGAGATTTCAGTTAAACAGACCGAGAATTGTTATAAAGAACTGTAAATTCTATGTAAGTCTGTTTTCCAAGACAAAACAATCCTAAATTGATCTGTTACAAAAGCTTACAAAATCAAAGCATGGGGACATCAATTATATTTTTTGACATGTTTGAACAAGCATTTTAAGGATGTTGATGATGAAGCCATTAACAAATTAGCAGAAATTTGGTTTCAAACCGTTGAAACAAATTATAAAAAGTTGAAAAAAAGATATTGTAATCTTCCATATATATGGATATGGTGACTTTGTGTCATGTGAAAAAGTCAGAAGTTTGAAGGTGATGAAAACCTGTCAAGATGAAGTATTTGACTTTCTTTGCGATTTTAAGATTTATGATATATTGTTTGGTATTTCTATGATTGAGGAAAGGACGGTTGAGGTGATTGAAGATTTGTATAGAACTCATGTTGAAAAATTCTCAAAGAGAGCCGTATTTGTGATCCTTCGAAGAAAGTTAATTCAAAGTCAGTAAATACGAAATGTATGTAGGGGTGTAATTTAGCATTTCTGTCTCACTAGGCAGTTGGACTAGTTGGACAAAAGTTTTACTACTCCAATGACAGATTCACTATCCCCAAAGTGGTATGACAAATTACCAATTATCATTTTTAACTGATATATTTTCAAATTTTATTCTTACACATAAAAGATATTCAGTGTATCCCTTGTATTTATTTCACAAGTTCGACCAAAAAAAAATGATATTTCTAAGGAGCATGTTAGCATTTTCAACTTCTCAGACACCACACGGCACATAGCTTTCATATATCAATCATAGGTTTAGCTCTAAAATGTTATCGATATGATTTTATTCCATTGCATCTTTTACTCTTCGACTGCTAGGCATGACTAGCTCCAAACATTGCATACTCTCGTAGTTCCAATAATGGCAATATCTTGTATTCTAAATGATAAACTATGCCAAATACTCTCCAACCATCTCCTAGGGGATGGGAGACTATAGTTTTGTGTTATCCTAAAACGATTGGAGAGGTTAGTCAACTTACAGGATTTATCGGTTATTAGCGTAAATATGTACCTGAATGTTCGAGACGTGCAAAATTACTTTATGACCCTCAACAACACCTACAGAAATCAACAAAGCGAAAGGGGAAACGAAAGGCTCTAAGACGAAAGGACAAACACCATCAAACCAGGCTATCATTTGGACTGACCAACATAAAAAGATTTCTAGAAGAACTTATAGAATTTCTAGTTGAACCTCATGAACTGTCTTATCCGGATTTCAACAAGCCCTTTGTACTGCATTGTGATGTATCCGGTGATGGTTTTGGTGCAATTTTGTACCAAAGACTGGAAGATAAAAAGTTAGGTGGTGTAACATATGCATTACTCCAGTAAGTTAGAATTCCTAGCTGGGTTGTATCCGTACGCTTCTGTGACTGTTTGTTTCATGTTCCCACATTTACGGTCTACAAAGATAACAATCCTCTACAGTATGTCATGAACACTGCTCGTTTGGATTCGTTTCGTTTACGTTGAGTAGTTGAACTTGCTGAATTTAAGTTTTAAGTTCAATATAAACCTAGCAAGGATAATAAAGATGCCAATGGACATCTTTATTATCCTTGCTAGGTTTATATTGAACTTAAAACTTAAATTTAGCAAGGCATAGTTGTATGCCTTTAGATATTGTCATGTCATCATGTCTTGTACCGAACAAGTGAAACCTGTTGTTATTGCCGCACTTACCCATGGATGCTGGTCATTATGTCCCATTTTCAATTTGTCCATTTTTGGTCAAATCATCCCAAATCCAATTTGTCCCCAAAACCAATTTGCACCTATTTTTGGAAATGTTAATATATATTTGTTATAATATAAATGAGAAACAAATATTTTTTAAAGATGATTTATGATCATTTCAATGTCTCTTTCACATCAATATAATTCATTTTGTAATGATTTGGATAAGCCATAGTGTTGTTTGTTCGCAACGTAAGGTGTTGTCACTTTGAAATCTAACGGTAAACCAAGAGATATCTTTATATATTTATACACAAATGAATTCTGCAGTGTACATATGTATGTGAAAGTTTAAGGGAGAGTAATTATAAATTAGATACGGTTTAGAAAGTGTAAAGCAGCCATGTTCAGCATTTGATTAAAGTATAGAATTTGATATATAGTATATTTTATATATTGTTTTCTATTGTTGTTCTTTTTAAGATTCAAGACATTAAGAATATAAAACTTTTTAGCTAAATATGTTAATTTCAGTTATTAATTATTGTTATGTCGATAAATAATTAATTGTGTATACAGGTTCTTTTTACTAGTTTCAGTGTAATTCTTTTGTAAACAATACAAAATGTAGACAGATTTGACAGATAAACAGCTAACATATAAATACTTGAATTTTCAAAATGTTTCAGTAACAAGTACACTGAAGACGATATTATCAAGATGCTGGGGTTTCTAGTAGACAACATCTTCGTGGTTTTTGCGGGAAAAGTTTTCCAACAGATTGTCGGCATTCCATTGGGTACCAATTGTGCACCTCTGTTGACTGACATATTTTTGTATTCATATGAAGCGGAATTTTTACAGTCTCTGCTCTCCAAAGGAAACATACAGTTAGCATCTCGGTTCAATTTTACTTACAGGTATATCGACGATGCTTTGTCCATCAATAATTCAGAATTTTAGACTTACCTCGGCCAGATGTATCCTGTTGAGCTAGATATCAATGAGACGACAGAGAGCAACACATCTGCTTCTTACCTAGATTTACTTCTGTCGATTGGAAAAGACGGTCAACTTCACACATCCCTCTATGACAAACGAGACGATTTCAATTTCCATATCACAAACTTCCCGTTTCTAAGTAGTAATATTCAATCTTCTCCTGCCTATGCCGTTTTCATTAAAATTATTTCTTTTTGTGTAAAAATTATATATACATACAAACATACATGCATTAGTAACATGTGATTTGATGCAACTGATTGATTTTGTCCATGTAATTCCAATAAATAAATTGATAATAAATAAATTGAAAAATCATGTAAAAACATTTTTAAAAATTATGGGATTTGGAACAAATTGACCAAAATTAAAGTTGGGACAAATGACCAAAATTCCCAGTAACTTTCAACTTATGTATTCTCTCCTTGTAATTCCAATGAAGAAAGAACAGAAAAGTTGAATATTTGAAAAAAAATAAAGAAAAAAAGTTGAAAAATCATGTAAAAACATTTTTAAAAATAATGAGACAAATTTGATTTGAGACAAATTGACCAAAATAAAAGTTGGGACAAATTGACCAAAAGAGGGACAAATAGGCAAAAGCTTGGAACAAACTGGAAATGGGACAAATTGACCAGACCCCTGACCAATAATGCTTCCGGTATATCTAATGAACCCATTCCTTGGATGTCATCTCTTTGTGTCAATGCAAATATTGAAGAAGTAAGAGTTTCAGACGACCCATGTAAACAAAAACAGCGTGATGGATATCCGTAAAAATCCGAGTAGTGATGAAAATATGGGCCCTGTCATGAAACTAATACAGTTAGGGAGGAAATCATTCGCCTAAAAGATACAACTGGACTACATTTCAATACAATTATTGCGGGAATGGCCAAAATTACAAATAGGTCAAAATGGTGTTCAGAAATGAGTGAATAAAGTTAAGAGGACAAGAAACGCACAATCAAATTATTTTGCCGGATGTCTACAGAAAGAAAGTTCTCGAGGAATTACATGTTCAAATAGGTACATTTAGGAACCGATTGTGTTCTTGATTTAACAAGGGCACGTTTCTACTGGCCGAAGATGGCAGCAGATGTATGGAATTAAACTATCGACCAGAAAAAAGGCGTGCACCATTACGACAAATAACTGTATAGCATATTGTAATATGCTATTACAGTGCAACGACCTAATATCGACAATGTAGTCAAAAGAAATAACCAAGTTGTAAATGTCGTAATCTGTATTCCAATTGTCCCACAGGATAGTGATTCTGAATATGACTCTGTCTCCACGGAGTCTTTCGACTGTAGTGATACGAATGTCCAATGATTAAGCCATTTATTCCAAGGAATGAAGTTGTTTCTGAATCTCAGAGTGTAGGCAAAGACACGGTAGGAGACGTTGATCAGAACAACAGTGTTGAAGTGCAAAATGCAATATGAAATCACGATCATGAACAGACTGACGGCGATGGTGTTAGTGAATCCAATCGCGATAGTGAAAGTGATTAATTAGATGTTGAACAGCGATCTAATAATATTATCAATACGGTGCATCAACACAGTAGTGACAATGATACATATACGGTACTGTTGACACAGACATTGGTACATATCGTAGTAAACTCGTCGTCGACCACAGAGACTTGCGTATGCCACATTTGGTGTCCACTTATGCATGGTTAGGTGATAAAGGAATTTCCAATACATGTAATAATGTAAATAATATCAGATACATTTATTTTATTTTAATGTAGGTTTTTTATGATAATGGTTGTGAAGTAAATATTTAGATATTTTTTATCAGTTTGAAAACTGGATAAAACATAACAGTTCTGAAGGTATTTTGTGAAATAGTTTCTAATATCATTTCTTTATGCTGAGATGTGTTATCAGAATCTTAGTATTTTTAGCTCTTAATACAGAAAGAGAAACATTTTATGGTTGAACACATTAAACTTGTTACCGGAACACAATGTAATTTTGAAGTTGTGTCTCAAAGATGATAATGATTGCAACATACAGGTAGACTAATTTGTACAAATCTTGTGTTCCTAGAATAATATTTGAAACAGAGTCATTATTTTGAAAAGAGAAAAAATGTTTTTGCACACATTTTTCTATAGAAACGCTGTTCAACATCTAATTATATTTTTTAATTAGAAATGTCGGTTCGACATTTTTACAGTAGGGGGAGAGTGTGACGGCTCGGTGAAATTGCTTTGATTTCATATAAATATGGGGGGTCATAATTTTAAATATTTGCAGTATTTGTTGTTATATGGTCAAAGAGAGACAACACTTACTAGGTTGAAGTGAGGAAATCGCGAGAAACCACCAAACGCTGTCGACCACAATATGTAATTTAAAGTACTGAAGTACGGAATTTCACTCGTGCTATCTTCTCTTTCCAGTATAATTTCCTCTGAACAACATTCCTTTTCTAAAAATTAATGAACATTGTCTTTTTATATTCCATAACTTGATAAACTAGTGTCACCTTATTGTCATAATTTGGTCTTTTTAAACAATACTTATTCGGACTTATTTTATACTAAAATATGCAAGATAAAGATTAATATATGCAAAAGGTATGGTCAACAGTGACCACTCTTATGTATCTTTACAAGAACATGACTGTAAATTAGTGTGTTACAAATATTATAAACATACTACCAAAGTTATAATGCTCAAGACGATATCGTTTCTGTCAATTAGACTTCATCAGTTGAGCTCCAATTTAAAAGTTATTTTCTAAAGAGAAAGTGGTATTATACAAGGCCAAATAATATCTCTAAAAGTATAGCCGAAATCCGTCTAAGAGTAACCACTGTAAAAAAAAATGACTATCTTAGCTTTAGAAAAATTTTTGAATTTAAATGATGTTAACAGTGCCAAATATTACTTTAGTATAAGATAGACAGCTGGTACCGAGATACCAGGTACTAGGTTTATGTATACCCTCGGGGACTCAAACGGTCCACCAGCAGTGGCAACGACCTAGTGGTTATAAATATTATAAACATACTACCAAACTTATAATGCTCAAGACGATATCGTTTCTGTCAATTAGACTTCATCAGTTGAGCTCCAATTTAAAAGTTATTTTCTAAAGAGAAAGTGGTATTATACAAGGCCAAAAAATCTCTCTAAAAGTATGGCCGAAATCCGTCTAAGAGTAACCACTGTAAAAAAAAAATGACTATCTTAGCTTTAGAAAAAATTTTGAATTTAAATAATGTTAACAGTGCCAAATATTACTTTAGTATAAGATAGACAGCTGGTACCGAGATACCAGGTACTAGGTTTATGTATACCCTCGGGGACTCAAACGGTCTACCAGCAGTGGCAACGACCTAGTGGTTATAAATATTATAAACATACTACCAAACTTATAATGCTCAAGACGATATCGTTTCTGTCAATTAGACTTCATCAGTTGAGCTCCAATTTAAAAGTTATTTTCTAAAGAGAAAGTGGTATTATACAAGGCCAAAAAATCTCTCTAAAAGTATAGCCAAAATCCGTCTAAGAGTAACCACTGTAAAAAAAATGACTATCTTAGCTTTAAAATTTTTTTTGAATATAAATGATGTTAACAGTGCCAAATATTACTTTAGTATAAGATAGACAGCTGGTACCGAGATACCAGGTACTAGGTTTATGTATACCCTCGGGGACTCAAACGGTCCACCAGCAGTGGCAACGACCTAGTGGTTATAAATATTATAAACATACTACCAAAGTTATAATGCTCAAGACGATATCGTTTCTGTCAATTAAATTTATCAGTTGAGCACCAATTTAAAAGTTATTTTCTAAAATGATGTCAAGGAGTAGTGATAACAAACAACATTGCTTAGTTTCTACCTAGAAATAAGTCAAAATGAACAGCTGAATCTGATAGTAACCAGCTAGAAAATGGAAAAAAACATGTTGTCAAATGCTCTGCTGGGTCTGAAATGGCATTGCGGTGTCTTAAAATCAGGAATAAAACGGGTGAAAACTAACTTTTTTAGTGGTCTATTACACTGATAGCCTTTTACTATTTCTGTGAGTAAAAACAAACAAACACCATTTGTGTAATAAAACAATCACAGACTATGGGACAGGTCAATATATGATTTGTCAACCCATTGAAAGTGTATATTGATTCAGCCTGCATGCCCAGTGAATATTAAATTTATTTTCTCATTGATGATTTTTATATCGCCTTCTTTCAAAGACACTAATTGTTCCAAGTCATGTTTTGTAAACATGCTTTGATGATTATAAAGTACCAGTAGATTAATTACTGGTCAAATATATATATATATATATATATATATATATATATATATATATATATATATATATCAGAAGAAATATTCATATCAGTAGAACTTTCCACAGTCAAATGTTAAATACAGTATTGTATAGTTTATATTTTAAATCTTAGTTCTTTCATTTTTGGAAGGCTATATTGAAATATACTAAATGTATAGGATATTATGATTTGTTACTTGGAATTTGTTAGTATGAATTTCTTTACTATCTGTAAGTAGTTGGGAGTAATGCCAATCATGTGTGCTATTATGAACTGTAAATGTAAATTATACTTTGGGTATTTTTATGAAAGGAAATGATTCTGAAATATCTTAATTTTAATCTTGTAAAGTTTATTTGGACATGAAAAAGCTGTACTATAATGATTGATCCCTGTAAAGTTTATTGAAATATGCCAACCTATATGTACATACATGTGTAATCAAGGATCTGAAGTTACAGGGATTTCCTTAATATTTTATTTTGTCTAAATCTCGTTACAGTAGATGGACACTCGGAAAATATCAGTCCGGAGAATTACCATTTCTTACGGTATTTAGCATGGAAAATCATTTTAAATTTTCATATTCTCAGACTGAAATAAGTCAACATAAATATAGTACATAAACAAGAGACAAAGGAGAATAACTTGCTGTTATAAATTTTGTATATGCATGATTGTCTGTAAAAACAACAGGCTCTGCATGTGTTTTGTATCACATAATAAATATCAAGACAATGTTAGTGCATGTGTTTTGTATCACATAATAAATATCAAGACAATGTTAGTGCATGTGTTTTGTATCACATAATAAACATCAAGACAATGTTAGTGCATGTGTTTTGTATCACATAATAAATATGAAGACAATGTTAGTGCATGTGTTTTGTATCACATAATAAATATGAAGACAATGTTAGTGCATGTGTTTTGTATCACATAATAAATATCAAGACAATGTTAATTTAGACAAAGAAAATGAAAAATGACCTGCATTCCTGTCAAATACACATTAGACAATAATGGGATAGAACTTGCAGATTTTCCAACAGTTTAAAAAGATATAAGCAAACTCTGGATCACGATTTTCTATTGCTATATATACTTGTTACAAAAATGAAAACTTTACAGCAATATTGCCACTATATTACAGCAGTATTGCCACTATATTACAGCAATATTGCTACTATATTACAGCAATATTGCCACTATATTACAGCAATATTGCAGAAAACTAATCTGTTTGCAAGAATGTTGGAGGTTGTTGCAGCTAGCTGCAAACATAATTTGTTTGCAAGAAAATTGCAGCAATATTGCGGCAAAATTGCAGGAAAACAAGTTTGCAAGAATGGTGCCAGAAACATTTCTTTACCCAAAATCCAACATGTTTGTTTGCAAGAATGTTGCAAGAAATGTTTCTTTAAATACATTTATACATAAAAAAAACTGGTTTTATAAAGTATTGGATTATTTCAAAGTGCTCAAGAGTTGGAACCATACTAGTAATACTGAAAATAAGTACATGTACAATATACATGTATCATATATAGTTTCAAAGCAGTCTTTATGAATCTAGAAACTATCTCCCTTTTTAATTAAACAAATTATTGATTTTATATATAATTCTAATTAATTTGCTTTGATGTTTTAATATTTACACACTGAAAAAAAACTAATCCCCACAATTACCAGATATAATTTCACATTAATATAAAAAAAATAAAATTAATTATCTGGAGAAGTATTTTAGTATAAATAAATACAGTTGTCAGTAATGTATTTCAATTATAACCAAACTACTCTCAAATCCCCTACATGTATATGCCTCTGATTATCTGAAACACACTGGCAGAATCCTCAAACAGGGTTGCTTTAAAAAATGAAAATAAAATTTAGCATTTAGAATTATCTTTTTGATTTTTAAAATCAGGGCTACACATTGTAGATTTATATAAACATGTGTCTTAACTGATATTTGGTGAAGTTTACTTATGCAGAATTCATTCAATTAATCCTTTTATTCATGATTATCCTTAAAGGTGCCCCATGTTTTCAGCATCAGGACAGCTTGACCAGTGAAGTATCATATAACGTCTGTGATCAGTTTGAAATTTGTTGCTATTCCGCCATTTACTGTTAACACAATTACAAGTGCTCGTGTGATTTTTGCCGGCATTTTATATTGATGAAGAGTACTACTTTGTGATATATCAAAACATGATGATAAACTTACATCAGATGACTTCAAAGTGAGAGGTACCATACAAAGACTACTGGAGTATTAGAATCAATGGTAAGTTTAAACACATTTGACACTGTTACCTATAAGTAGATTGTTACACTGTTACATATAAGTCGACTGTTACACTGTCATATATAAGTAGACTGTTACACTGTTACCTATAAGTAGACTGTTACACTGTTACATATAAGTCGACTGTTACACTGTTACCTATAAGTAGACTGTTACACTGTTACATATAAGTCGACTGTTACACTGTTACATATAAGTCGACTGCTACACTTACATATAAGTAGACTTACATTGTTACATATAAGTAGACTATTACACTGTTACCTATAAGTAGACTGTTACACTGTTACATATAAGTTGACTGTTACATATAAGTCGACTGTTACACTGTTACATATAAGTAGACTGTTACATATAAGTAGACTGTTACACTCTTACCTATAAGTAGACTGTTACACTGTTACCTATAAGTAGACTGTTACACTGTTACATATAAGTCGACTGTTACACTGTTACATATAAGTCGACTGTTACACTGTTACATATAAGTCGACTGTTACATATCAGTAGACTGTTACACTGTTACATATAAGTAGACTATTACACTGTTACACATAAGTCGACTGTTACATATAAGTAGACTGTTACACTGTTACCTATAAGTAGACTGTTACACTGTTACCTATAAGTAGACTGTTACCTATAAGTAGACTGTTACACTTACATATAAGTAGACTGTTACACTTACATATAAGTAGACTGTTGCATATAAGTTGACTGTTACACTTACATATAAGTAGACTGTTACACTTACATATAAGTTGACTGTTACACTGTTACATATAAGTTGACTGTTACACTTACATATAAGTAGACTGTTACACTTACATATAAGTAGACTGTTACACTTACATATAAGTTGACTGTTACACTTACATATAAGTAGACTGTTACACTTACATATAAGTAGACTGTTACACTGTTACATATAAGTTGACTGTTACACTTACATATAAGTAGACTGTTACACTTACATATAAGTAGACTGTTACACTTACATATAAGTAGACTGTTACACTTACATATAAGTTGACTGTAACACTTACATATAAGTAGACTGTAACACTGTTACATATAAGTTGACTGTTATACTGTTACATACTGTGATTATATTTTCCCATATGGTTCTATATATAAAGTTTATATATCATGATTTTATGCAGTAATTAATGGCCATTGCAAGAAAATTGAATACATTTATTATATTATTATGATCGACCTCTAGGTAATATGTAAATGTAGATTTAATGCAACCATGTCTTAATTGTGTCTATTTTGATTTTATTATGTAATACATAATCATTTTGCTTTTATCATCTGTTGCAGACTCCATGTGTGTAAAACGAAAGGACTTGCCAACAAAGACAAATATCTGAATGGAGTTAATAAATGTTAAAATGTTAATCAAAGTAATTATGACATAATAATGTGATACATTGGAAACCATAATAAAAGTAAACGGAAATTAATTCTTTAATGTTTTTCCATATTTGGTTAGACTGAGACATAGATTTTTGTACTATAAGGGAAGCACATACGAGAACTCTACCAAGAATACAACAGGGATTCTAGTTATTATTTGGCTGGATTCCTTTCTATAGTATGTATCCAGGTATGGATGGACAGAAATCAAAGTTATTACCGTACTTGGCTTGATTTCTGTTCATTCTACAGCAGGAAAACTAAAACTCCAATAGGAATATAGCATTTTATTAGCTGGATAATGTTGATATTTTACATAGGATTTCAATTCTAATACAGCGGGAATATCGTACAGATACTAGAATACTAAAAGGTAATATATGAAGCTATTACTTTTCTTGCAAATGTTTGCCACAATGTTGCAGCAATATTGCAGCAAATATTTGCAAGGAAACTAATTTACATATGAAAAATGAATATTTGCAGCAAAATCAACACAAATTTTTGCAGCTATTACTTTTCTTGCAAATATTTGCCACAATGTTGCAACAAATGTTTGCAGAAAAATTAATTTGCATACAAAAATATTTGCAGCAACATTGCTGCAAATATTTGCAGGAAGTCAAAATTTTCTAAAAGGGAATATCTTCGATTTTATTTTTGACAATGTTATAAGATCTATGCTATTTAAAACAATGTTTTGACAAAAAACTTAAGACTCTTTACACTCCTTTCTTTGCCTTGTAAGTCTCTAAAGTTGAACATAATATCATGATACATTTTTTACCTTGGGGTAATTTAATTTATAATCAGTTGTTTAACTGTGTATAAAGTGTATGCTCAGCCTGTTGTTTAATTTGTGTATTCTCTTCTGGTGATGATCAGCAATAGTCATATCTTATCATAATTAAAGATTAACCAACAACATGATACACGATTGACCTTCACTATACATGATCAGTCTTCATGATAAGTGATTGATCTTCATGATACCAGAAATCATCGTAACCCATTCAGAGGTGACGCTTAAAAGAATGATAGTAATTGTAGGTTACAATAACAATTACAAAGACCCAAATACATGCATATATAACTCTGTTAATTATGCTGTATTGTATTATTGACAATTATCATCAAGAATGAAAAGGAGATTACGTGATTTGTATTTGTCGTATCATCTACGTAATGATCGCTCCCATGTTTTTTGTGGTCTGTCAGATATATGATCTATCTTCATGCTACATGATTGATTTTCATGATATATGATAATATGTATTATTGATGAAAAGGGAACTTATGTACACATAGGATGATATTGTAATTCAATTATAACTGAATTATTCTGGCTCTTTGTCAGATACAGGTTACAGGCGAGAATAGTAGGATGGTATAACATCCCACATCATTGGAGTTTCCCTGAATTTTTTCATCACTGGATATTGAGAAATTATATACACAAGATAGACTTTCTATTATTGTGCATTGATCAATATACAAAGAACATTTTAAACATCTTTTCATCTATACATTTTATCATTCTTTGTAAATTCTGACATGGTCTCAACTCTCAGGATCCAAATGCTAGAGATTGTGAATGACAGAATTAAAAATTGTAGAAAAAGACATTTTACAGTATTGAATGTGTGCAAGATATAACTGATGCTGACTGTCCCCATAGGACATCATATTATAAACTGACCCCCCACAGGACTGTCTGGAACAGAATCTTGAATCATTATGTAAATATTTTTCTAGTACATAATTCATGTACCAGTCAATAAATATAAAGAAATACATATTTTTAGGCTTATTTATTTATATTTATATGTGGAACACTAATAGTTCTACTAACAAGATACATATGCTGGAAAATTGTTGTCAGACCATATTTTTTAAAGTGCTAAGCATATCAAGTATGGTCAGTGCTTACAGATTAATACCATTAAATTGGTGCAAATTTCAAAACAATCAGTTTCTGATCATCATAGCTGATAAATATAAATTAATAGAAATGCCAAGATCAGCAAAGTATTTACAAACTGATAAACATTCAATACACACACACACACACACACACACACACACACACACACACACATATATATATATATATATATATATATAAACAGTAAAACCTGCTTTAGCGACCAACTGTGTATAAAGACCATCTGGTCACAAAGACAATTTTCTGCTGTCTCTAATAGTAACATGTGCACTAATCAACCTCTATATAAAGATCACCTTCTATAAAGACATGTTTGTTGTGTCCCTGAGGGGTCTGTATATACAAGTTTCATTATAAATATATATATATATATATATATTTATACATATACTTTATAAAACCCCTCATTTCATTTGTCAACTCGCTTTAGAATTTTTAGAGATCAACTTTCATTTAAGGTTTCCCTGAACCTTTCACCAAACCCCTTACTAATGCCAATTTGGGTTGTACTGTGTGTATATATATATATATATATTTATTTTATGCTAAATTTGGCAATATTGGCTGTTAAATGTTAGGTATAGGTCTAACAACATAAACTGTCACATCTAGGTTCTGTCAAAGAGCAAAACAATGTGTATATGAAGCCTCTACTAGTGTTTATCAGTACCCTTGTTGAATTAGACTTCTTATTGTTTGAATGAGAGTGTCATAATTCTTGGCATTGCCTGCAGACAATTTTCCTGATTCATATATTTCCCATCTACCATGGCTATTCCGCTTCACAGAACACATTACTACAGCTTGAGAGTTCCTGGCATGTGTGAAAGTTGTTTTACACAAGTCTTGGTTCATATTGGATGCTTCAAAAAATTTCAAACTAGGATTTGGGTACTTTGAAATATTTGGGCTGCTCCATGCACTGAGTGTGAAGAACAAATGTGTGGTATCACTGGGCAGATTCTTCAAATATACATGGATAGTGTGGTGTCCAATTCTCAAATAATCATTCATGACATCACCTGAATGGGTAATACTTGATTGGAAATTACGTCTCCTGTAATCAACTACTGCTTTGTGTGATTTGCCACAAAATATCAAGCAGGAGGCATCCAGGTAATCACGGCCACTTGCTGGATAACCCCAATAAAGATCAAATACAACATGGTCAAAGGCTTCTGGAATGGCCAATAACAATATAACTAGGTAAACAGTAGATCCTGGTTGTATGTTGTATTCTCCAAGGCAGAAATCTTCACCATTTGATTTGATTGCCTGAAAGACATGACATAAATGCAGTTACAAAACTCCACATGTTGATAATAAATATTACTCTGGACTATGCCACAGAATTGGAAATTGACAATTTGGAGAAGATTGGACACATAACTATTATCGATTTCTATGACAACATGTTCATTGTTTTAGTATTAGTATGACCATGTATGACCATCATAACAAGTAAATAAATAAAAAAATATTAGTATGTACCAATACATGTAACTTGGTTATAAATCTTCGAGTGTGTAAACATACACATTCTATTATTTAATCTACCGCTGCATGAATTCAAAACTGGATTGATTTTGAGTGATCTACTTGGATCATATTTGCATGATTTCCTAAATTATCTCCCCTTCTATTCACTTTGATGCATTCATTTAATGTTTTTTATGTGTAATTAGGTGAAGAAATGTTTTTTTGCAAGAATTTAGCTGAAATTCAATTTCTAGAATTTTTTATGAATTTTTGAAGACCGCAAAAAAGAGGGGGTGTGCACTTTTTTACACTATCAGCTTTTGTTTCAAAACCACTGAAGGAATTGTAACGAAACTTTACAGGGAGCAAGTACTCTTTACCAAGTTTGTAGTTTTCAGCCATATCGGTGTGAAGGTAGATCCTATGTTGGGCAAAATATGTCATATAAGGTATCCCTCTTTAAAAATCTTTCTCTCCAGAACCGCTACATGAATTGAAAAACAGATTGTTTCTAAGTGATCTACATGAATATATAATTCAAGTTTGTATTTTTCATAGAAATTGGAATATCAATTTTGGGCATGTTTTTGAAGTCTTTTCAGACTTTGTCATTTTCATTATTTTTGCATAATTTCCTCAATTATCTCACTTGCATTCACTATGATGCATTCATTTCATGTGTTTTACTTGTATATAGGTGAAGAAATGTTTCTGTGCAAAAATTTTACTGAAATGTAAATTTGAGATCTTTTTATGAATTTGTTAAAACTGCAATACCTACACACAACATTATTAAATATTATGAAGAAGTACCAATGGATATATGAAACTCCCAAAGTCCACTAAAATACAACAAATATGATATAACAACAGATACTATTGATTGTGAATCCCTACGGGATGGGAACAGGTGTCTGGAAGGAGTCAGTGTCCCCTGTTGGCATGACAAACCTGTCGTAAATGTCCTATGGAAACCTCTCGAGTTTGGTGAAAAAGTCAAGTTCAGTAAAAACTTCAAGCAGTCTTCATACATGTACATGTATTTGTTGCTTACAACTTTTATCACTTTATTTCAATTAGTGATTTGAACCAGTTAATTGTAATTAATACTAGGATATAATTTTTATACTAACCACAACATCTTTGTCATCATACAGTAATTTCTGTTTGTTGGTTGGGACATAAAGATTCTGTTGTATTAGCCTTTTGAAGTTCTGGACAGTCATGTTTGGATTGTATTTTATTTTAGCAGATTCCCCATTTAAGACGGTTACATTGACTATCTGGTTGCCTCCACCTGTTACCTGTGGTGTATATGTAGTTTTGTATTCAGTGAACATTTCTGAGAGGACGGCTTCAAACCATTTTATTGTGTCACTGTCTTCAGGTACTGCTTCTGGACAACCTGGATGTGGGCAACGTTTATGTGTCTTCACATGAGCAATAACACACTGAAATGTGCAAAATAAAACATTAAACATCATGTAACACCCAATACTTATGGTACTTCACAATTGATTATTAGTACAAAATACTTGTATAAATGAAAGAGCAATGAAATCCCCATAGTGGTACATTTGAAAAGATTTAAACTGTATCAAAATAAATATATAACGTATCATAAATGAGATCTGATCATCTGAGATACTAAACAAGAGTTCAATGGATCACAAAACTCACCCTAGTAAAACTGACAACAATGAATAAACTGTGATCAGAAAAGCTAACTTTAGTTATCAGCTAAGTGGAGTTATAACATATAGTTTAGGAAATTAATCTAAATAGTTTTCAAGACCACTTCTGGTGACCCCTATCTGCTTAGAATTTCTTCTATGTCTTAACAAAAGGTCAAAGGGGCATTAGCTGTGATTTTTTACAAAAAAAAATTATTTTCTTACTTCTTCGACTGACGTACATTACTTGTTATTGTACATCAATCTAAGTAGTAAAAATGCGAAAAAAATGGAAAACACAGCTAATGCCACTTTAAAGAAAATATGTGGATTTCAATAGTTTTTTCATATATATGACAACAGCTGAAAAGACCTTCATTTATTTCTGCTAGGTACCAATAAACATATCTTGACACAATAAACAATATACATGTATTGTTTCAAGGTGGGGCTCATAATGACCAAAGGGACCTTCACCTAAATGTTCATTAAACTTGTCTTGACACAAAGAAAAACAAATTATAAAGACTAGGTTGAGCTCTTGAGGGTTTTCATGATATTTGACCTCTTCTGAAAGGTTGAAGTCTACATGTATGCTTGCTATGCATCATTATACTTATGTTGACATAAAGAACTTGATAACATATGATTTCAGGGTAAAATTTTCAATGATTTCTAAGATATGTGAAATTGTATTGAATAGGCTTAATTAAGGAACTTTTCCTGTAAGCACCGATTTACCCCAGGGGAGAGGGTGGGGCAGTATGATCAATTACATTCATTTTCAATTGATGATTATATCTATACTTGCTTTAAACATACTGTAACAATATTTGTGTTGTAAGAATGACACACATTTTTCTTGTTTTTTACTTGAACTTAAAACTCAAATTATACCAGAGGGCATGGTTCGAATAAACTAGAATTTTAACTATATATAAAAACAAACTTTGCATAAACTTTCATCCCCCATTTGAACGGATGATGGCCCTTTCTTTGAATAAACATGAATCCCTTTCACCAAGGATAGTCATGTGGTTTCAGAGATGAAGTTGAAAATGCCAACAATATCGACAACAACAGACAAATTTTTATCAGAAAAGGGCACTTTAGCCTTATGCTCACGTTTGCTAATAAAGTCATTACTGCTGGCCCCTGATGACACATTTGGAGTGGCCTTTATTAATCCTTTCTTCAGTAGCAACCATAGGGAACAGTTTTATACAAGTGACTTAATCAATTTTAAAATTGACTGGTGCATCTTTAAAACTCTTCTTCTTGTGAACCAAGAATCAGATTACTTTCAAATTTTGTATGCATGATTGTTAAGTCATTATCTACTTTTACATTAGTAAATGAAAAAAGAAACGTTCAGAAACGAGACACTAGGTTTCAATAAAATAATGAAGGCCTACACTACTCAACTCTGACTGACATTTTGTATACCAATATATGACTTTCGAATCATGGAAGCTACCTTAAATGTTTGCAAATGAGAAGGTGCTACATGTAGGTACCAAAGGTGCTCCCAAAAAGGCCTAAAGTTTGTACATCTTTAAAAGATCTTTTTATCAGGAACCAATGAAGCACTTGCCATGTACTAGTGGTAGAACATTGGACTCACAGAAGGTCCTGGGTTCAATTCCTAGACCAGGTAATACCAAAGACTTTAAAAATGGTAGTTGGTGTTCCTTTGCCAAACACTCAGGATACAAAATGAAAGTCTTGTGTCCTGTGTCGTGGAAGACATGACATGTAAAAGAACACTCACTGCATTGGTGTACATACTGCAGGTCAAAATTTGTAGCACTTAATTGTTGTCATTTTTGTCTCAGGTGACCATTAAGGCCCTGTGCCCCTCTTGTTCATTTCTATTTATTTTTCCATATTTCACGCCTTTAAGCCCCACTAAT
Organism: Atrina japonica; assembly: GCA_030159075.1. NCBI lineage: Eukaryota > Metazoa > Mollusca > Bivalvia > Pterioida > Pinnidae > Atrina > Atrina japonica. The sequence continues at coordinate 555,541 of BROG01000341.1, read as the reverse complement.
GCTTTCTATATTGATGAAAAAATACTTTCTAGTGTTGAACATGGAACCTGGTGTCACTTAAATGAATTAAACATTTACCCTTAAACATATACCATGCCACTTAGATCAGTTAAACACTTACCCTTAAACATATACCATGCCACTTAGATCAGTTAAACACTTACCCTTAAATATATACCATGCCACTTAGATCAGTTAAACATGTACCCTTAAACATATACCATGCCACTTAGATCAGTTAACACTTACCCTTAAACATATACCATGCCACTTAGATCAGTTAAACACTTACCCTTAAACATATACCATGTCACTTAGATCTGTTAAACACTTACCCTTAAACATATACCATGTCACTTAGATCAGTTAAACACTTACCCTTAAACATATCAGTTAACACTTACCCTTCGACATATACCATGCTACTTAGATAATTTAAACACTTACCCTTAAACATATACCATGCCACTTAGATCAGTTAAACACTGACCCTTAAACATATACCATGCTACTTAGATCAGTTAAACACTTACCCTTAAACATATACCATGCCACTTAGATCAGTTAAACATGTACCCTTAAACATATACCATGCCACTTAGATCAGTTAAACACTGACCCTTAAACATATACCATGCTACTTAGATCAGTTAAACACTTACCCTTAAACATATCAGTTAACCCTTAAACATATACCATGCCACTTAGATCAGTTAAACATGTACCCTTAAACATATACCATGCCACTTAGATCAGTTAAACACTGACCCTTAAACATATACCATGCTACTTAGATCAGTTAAACACTTACCCTTAAACATATCAGTTAACACTTACCCTTAAATATATACCATGCCACTTAGATCAGTTAAACACTTACCCTTAAACATATCACTTAACACTTACCCTTAAATATATACCATGCCACTTAGATCAGTTAAACACTTACCCTTAAACATATCAGTTAACACTTAGCCTTAAACATATATACATATCAGTTAAACACTTACCCTTAAACATATCAGTTAACACTTACCCTTAAACATATACCATGCCACTTAGATTAGTTAAACATTTACCCTTAAACATATCAGTTAACACTTACCCTTAAACATATATACATATCAGCAACACTTACCCTTAAACATATATACATATCAGTTTAAGACTTACCCTTAAACATATCAGTGAACACTTACCCTTAAATATATACCATGCCACTTAGATCAGTTAAACACTTACCCTTAAACATATCACTTAACACTTACCCTTAAATATATACCATGCCACTTAGATCAGTTAAACACTTACCCTTAAACATATCAGTTAACACTTAGCCTTAAACATATATACATATCAGTTAAACACTTACCCTTAAACATATCAGTTAACACTTACCCTTAAACATATACCATGCCACTTAGGTCAGTTAAACACTTACCCTTAAACATATCAGTTAACACTTACCCTTAAACACATATACATATCAGCAACACTTACCCTTAAACATATATACATATCAGTTAAATACTTACCCTTAAACATATATAAGAAATGGGTTGTCACATTGTTTTGTTCTAGTTAATGATGGTAGCACCACTTAAATCAATTAAACACTTACCCTTAAACATATAAGTGATGGGTGGTCACATTTTTTGGTCACAGTTGTTGGGGGAAACTCATTGGACAGTTTGTCTACATTGCACTGTTTACATGCCATTCTTTGCTTCAAATTTCTGTCAAAATAAAAACATAAACTTGATTAACAATTTAAGTACATATACTGGCAAAATATTGCAAAATTTACCTGTCGGTAATATCTTAAACAAACTTTAGAATTTGACTTATAAAAAATTCAATGGATTTTTTTTATCCACCATATTGCATCACAATTGGAAATTATGTGACTTTGTGTCAAATTGATTAAAATACTGTAGAATCAGAAAGTTTCATTAGTTTATCAAAAACATTTATGACAAAATTTTACATAAATTATACCTTGTCACATTTACACAAGATACATTTACACACAGGGTTTTTATTTCAACAAAATGTAATGTTAACAAATTTGTTGTATGTTTTAAACAACAAACTTTTAACCCAACAAAACTTTCTGATTCCACAGTAGTTTGCACACATATAAATCTATTTGTATCTGGTAACAGAATCTCTTTTTTGAATGAATTTTGACCTGCATTGAACCATTGTCTGTACACCTAATTGGGAGTTTTTCTTTCATCCAATTGGGAAAAACAAATTTTGCATTGGGAATGAGACCAAATATCTGCCCTGTGGAAACTATAGAAAAAGCCCTGTATATGAATATTAATTTTTTACTAATAAAGTGGATTGAAAAGGCTGGAAAGTCAACCCTCACTCTAAAGGTCCAATCCTGAGGAAAACCTTTTGATTTGACAACCAGAATTGATTCTTTCCACTCAGGTGATTTCCTTATCCACTCCACACACCCATGTAAGATTCTATTAATCTCAGACCGTGGAGCAGAAAAATCCACTTATTTTCCTTATCCTTTGTCTTATCTTTCCCTAAGTATCAGACAGCATTATATATTTACATACGGTAGTTCTACGACACCCCCCCCCCCCCAGTGCAAATCCTGCCATCTCCTGCCCAAAAACAATTGGGAGTTCTGGGCCACCCATGCACCCCCCGGCTCGAAAAATACCCCAAAAATCGCCATCCCCCACCCATCTGCCCTCCGCTCCCTACAAACTATCTCTCACTATCCCAAAATGCCGGTCGCAGAAGAAACCCGTTAGCCATTTCTGCGACTCGATGGTCACCTTCCGTTTCCTCAAAAAGACCAGCTTGCAAGAGGTGCGTGGTGAGTTTCAATGCGTCGGCGCTCTAAAATCATCTTGATGGTGCGTTTTGGAAAGGAGGGCGAGACGGAGGTGAGGATGTTTTCCTCTCCGAGGCGATGTCGAGGACGTCTATCATGACATCGTGGAGGGGCTCCTGGCCGCGATTTGGGTGGCCAACCTCTCAAGCTCCAGGTGGGCCATCAATCACTGGGAAAGCATGTATCTAAATTTCAGCGTCTATCGACCGTTCCTCATCGCGGTCAGCTCCTACCTCCCCCTGCTGCCCGCGAAAAAATGCATCATCAACGTGAAAAACAAGGACGAAAAATGTCTGATGTATGCCCTGCTCTTGATGCTGCATCACGATGAAGTCGGATCCCATCCAAAATGTGTCTGCAAGTATGTTGACTACCTGAACGAGCTTGACTTCAAGGGGGTGGACTTCCTGATGCCCCTGACGCAGATGCCGCTTGTTGAACAAAACAATTGCCTCACGATCAACGTCTACAGCTTTGGTGAGGGAGTATCCCCTTCTCTACACCTCACGACAGCCGAAGTCGATGAAATGCGTTGACCTGATGATGATCCGGGAGAGTGACAAGGCGCACTACTGTTGGATCAAAGCGCGCTTGTAGCTCTTCTTCTCCCAAACGAACTATAATGGCAAAAAATTCCTCTGCCATCTTTGCCATCAAGAGTCTCATTGAGTATCAGAAAAAATGCACAAGGGAGGAGTTCACCACTCGCACGGTTGTTCCCGGTGAGGGTGGGACACAGTCCTATGAGCACTGGAACCAGCGTGTGCCCGTCATCATCTACGCCGACTTTGAGTGCCTCGTTCAACCGCACGAGGAGAAATTCAGCAAGACGTCAGTGATGACGGCTATGCACCACCCCTTGACCTACTCCTATCGCGTTGTCTGGTCGCACGGCAGGCGAGAGGTTGCTGTCATCCATCTAGGGCCCAATGCCACCTACAAGATTTTGGAGGTGATGTAGGAGGAAAAGAAAAAGATGAATGACATCTTCGCCGAGAAGGTTCCCCTTGAGTGGCAAAAGGGGAGAAGTGGGCTCACAAGAAAGCGACCCACTGCTGGATCTGTGGGAAGAAAGGAATTCACCCCACGAAGACACTGAAGGACCTTGTCCGTGTGTACTCTCACCAGAAACGACTGTGAGTCAGACTGATGATCCTGGCTGCGGAGTGCTGTGAGTATAGGGAGGCCTTGAAGACCGAGCAGTGTGGCGCGACTGCGCAAAGATTCAAGAGGCGTCTCGAATTGACGATGGCTGACTGCTCCTTCTGAGAGTCGACCCTCACCCAACTCTGTAAGACATTGAAAAGGAGGAGGCAGAGTGTCGGACTATCAAGGTGGCAGACCATGACCACCTGACCGGGTGGTATCAAGGTGCCGCCCACCATCAGTCTCGCGTCCAACCCGGGCGCACCAAAATCAGTGGTTATGACGCCCACCTCATCGTCCGCGAAATCGCCTGTGTCAAGGGTAGAGTCGAGGTCATCGCCCAGAACCGGGAAAAATTTGTCTCCTTCTCGCTCAGGCAGCTGAAATTCATCTTTCCAGGTCATGGAGCGGTCCCTGTCTGGTCTCATTGGGATGGTTCGCGACTTCCCCTCCACAGACGCCGCCTTCAGTGAAAAGGCACTCCTCATGAAGCAAAAATCGGCCTACCCATACAAGTACATGGATTCTTTCCACCGTTTCTCAGAACCCCCCTCCCGCCCCGCGAAAAATCTTTTTGGCCGACATCTTCGAGGACTTCCGGGCCACCAGTCTGACGCACTACGCTCTGAATCCAGTGTATTATTTCAAGGCTCCTGGCCTGGCATGGGCACCAGTTGTGACTGTTGTCCAACATTGAGATGTACGGGTTCGTTGAGCGTGGCATCTGCGGGAGGGGGAGGATCTGCATGGTGCCTACGCGATACCTGCGAATAACCCCCACCTGGGCGAAAAAGCCCTTGATCCCTCCCTCCCAAGTACATCATGTACTACAACGCCATTGCCCTGTACTCCGAGACCCTTTCGCAGTAACTGCAGTCATGGGACTTTAGTACCTGATTGTTTCTTGACAGCATTTTCCGGGAATCTGTATCATTTTGCCAACGAAGACTGGCAAAGTCACAGGACCGCAGTTACTGCTAAAGGGTCTATAAAATGGTAAATTGTTAACTTAATAATGTATATATTCCTAAAAATTGTAGAGTACTCTAGCGTACAGTAGGCTATTCTAATTAGCCCGACCCCATTTAGAGTATTAATTTATGATTTTTTTGCAGTTTCAATTTATGTACATTATTAAAACAATTAAATTCTAATCTATAATTGGTTATTTAATTACCAATCTACAAGTGAAGAAATGTTTTGGAAATCACATAAGTAGCATGTTTTGGGACATACAAAACAGGAACAAGATTATACAACCTTCAAAAAATAAAAATGTACAAAACCAATTGACTGAATTAAGGCCCTGGCCTACACCACCAAAGTCGGTAATTTTTACATAGCATAGGCGTCGGAACTGGGGGGGGGGGGGGGGGGGGGGGCCCTTCTTTTGCAAAGATAGACATAGGTGTTGAAAATTTGGACTTAGCCCCCAGACGTTTCTGGCGTGTGTGTGTTTTAAGTTGGTTTAAACCCCCCCCCCCCCCCACTTTCAAATTGCTTCCGACGTCTATGCATAGGATAATGTAAAATCAAAATGTATATATAAACTATTAATTTTACAGATAAATTATTACAGGTATGTTAAATCAAATTTTTGACGAACGGAAAATAAAAATCATTGGGATTTGGTTCATATGTCCTGGACTAGAGGCCCGATTTAGGAAAGTAAGTCCTAAATCCTACATGTAAGTCCCCATGTCTTAGTCCTAATTGTCATGGAATTGACCAATCAGTGATGCATTGCCATGGTTAAGTTAGGACTAAAGGTTAGGATTTAGGACATAAACCTTTTGTAAAATGGGCCCTAGATTACCACTGTCCCCACAAACTTCAAATTAAACAATAATTGTTGATAGGCCTTGTGAAATTTAATTGAAATTGAACAGGAAATGACCGTGTAGGCTTATGAACAGGAAAAGACCGTGTAGGCTTACTTGTGTGTTTTAATGCAGTTTTATAAATATTATAAACATAATACCAAAACTGCAATGCTCAAGACGATATCGTTTCTGTCAATTAGACTTCATCAGTTAAGCTCCAATTTGAAGTGTATGTAATTTCTTCGAAAGATAAAATGGTATCATACAAGGCCATATAATATCTCTAAAGGTATAGCCGAAATCCGTCTAAGAGTAACCACTGTAAAAATGACTATCTTAGTCTTGAAAAAAATTAGAATTTAAATGGTGTTAACACTGCCAAATATTACTTTAGTATAAGATGAACAGCTGGTACCGAAATACCAGGTACTATGTTTTTTATAGGTTTATGTATACCCTCGGGGACTCCAACGGTCCACCAGCAGTGGCAACGACCTAGTGGTTATAAATATTATAAACATAATACCAAAACTACAATGAATATATATAGAGAAAAATAAAAATTATACTCACTGCACTTATACGATTGTGTAGTTCTATCGATAGATCTAGCCTCTAGGGCCTGCAGAATCTCAGTAACGGAATTAGACTGTTGACGTGTTGTGTAGGCCTAGATCTGAAAATCGGTCGCACATGTAGATCTAGGTCAGGCCACAGCTTTATTGTAGCCTATTGTGTAACTTGTGATTTCCAGAGAAGATATTTTCAGAGAATGTCGAAAATGAAACTAGAGTACACCCTGAATTCTTGAAATCAAAAGACAGTCAATTCGTTAGGTTAGTCCATTTAATCATAGGATAGAAATAACTATCTTTCCATGACATTGTTGTTGTTTTTAATTCTTAAATAGACCTAGGCTCCTTTTGTGTTTATAAATGGTATAGATTCTAATGTATTACAAAATTTAGTGTATGATTTTGTGACAAAGAACGTTACATAGATCTTATATTATAACCTAACACACTTCGAAAAATGGAAGGTGCTGACTGATAAAAACGAGCGATTAAACACGATGACGCCATACGCCCATAGATGATAGGACATGGGCTACAGCGAAAGCTCTCTGCATAAGCACTTGCAGACACATGACAGCTCTAGTTGATATTTTGCAGAACCCGGGGCTTCGACAACACAACCCCTGGTGGCGTGCTGAAAAACATGAACTAAGACATTTGTGATTCCCGTCTTACATCGGAGGCAAGGTATGTCATTATGAGAACCACGAAAACGAAAGTAGATATAGATTCTGGTGACATGTCGATAGTCCGACGGTCCGATAGTCCGACAGTTAAATCTCATGGCTATCAAGAGGATTAAACAGAACAAAAAGTCACTTAAATATTTGACGCAGTGTCTGCTTTGTCACCACACAATTTGTAATAACTTTTTAAAAGCCATCTTATTGGGTTCAAACCCATCTTTTCACCATTAAATTGGTCAAATTGTGTCTTAAAGACGGTCATCCCAAACATTTTTCCCTATTTTTAAAATAATTCTCTGATTTTGAAATTTTTATTACAAATTGTGTCGTTATTACAAATTGCGTGGTGACACTGCTTCTCCTCTGCAGCGAGTTCATCGAAACTTGACGGGAAGCAACTAGTTTTCTACTTATCAAATATGGCCGCACTGGCTTCTGACTGAACATGCATGGATAGTGCTCAGGTATGCGACCCACATCCACTTGGGTTATTTTTTACTGTTTGCGCTACATGGTTTGTATTTCAACGGTGGACATGTCGTTATTTCGTTTTGTCGCCCGAAATAATGGTAATCTTCGTTTTTTATTGGCGAAGGAGAAAAGATCACGACGATCATCGTTATGTCGGGACAATAATTAGCGGGGCGAAAAGACGACAGTTAGCGGGGCGAAAAGACGAAGATTATCGTGACGTCGGAGCAACAAAACGAAATTACAAATAGCAAAAATCAGCCACCATATATTTCAGCCAGGAAACCCGCGGTAGCTTTTAATGTCTTAAGAGGAATTAAATTATCTGTAAACATAGATGTGGCTTGGAAAATGGTACATGTATGATCTGAGAATCAACTTGCTATAAATTAGAAAGTGAAAATAGGCAAAATTTGCCACATGTAATTTCCAGCTTCGATTGGATTTAGTTGTATAAATGGTGTCAACTATTTCCGTTTTTAAGATATTTATTTTTCGTAGGACTTTAAAAGCAGTAGTGTATCGTTGACACAAGTCATGTCAATCCTATGGTGGCATACTTCTGCCATCTACATGCAAGTTGTTTTCCCAATGATTATGTTGACATGCAAGATAAAAATAAGAAAACAAAAGCAAAAAAGTTTGTTTTATGCCCACATATGACATTTATGTCAATATGCAAGATAAATATGTTAACATGCAAATAATTATGTTAACATGTAACTTATTCATGTCAACATGCAACTTATATCTTGCATGTTGACATAAATAAGTTGCATGTTGACATAATTTATAAGTTGCATGTTGACATAATCGGTAGAAAAATAACTCGCATGTAGATGGCAGAAGTATACCACCATACAATCTTTTGAAATATTAGCTTTTAATGGAGAAAATTACCGTAGTTCTGAAATATCAACTATACGGTGGAAACAGTACTGACCAGTAGCAAAGTCGGAAAATCGCAACCAGTTGCGTTTCATTTATAACTGAAGAAAAAAAGATGAATCGCAACATGTTGCGAGTTTCCGATGATTTGTTAAATAACCAAGCACAAGAAATGGTATGGATAATGTGTGTACTTTACTGAATGTTCAGAAGATAGGAATTTTAGCAAGTATTAAATGATCGGCAAAAAGTTCAACACAAAAGACTTCTGTATGGTGGCATATTTCTGCCATCGAGTTACGACTTACGACTTTTATGATGTTGACATAATTTTGTGATTATGTCGACATAATATGATATGTCGACATCATAGAGAAAGATGTCGACTTATTAATTCAACTTGTCGAGATAGTAACGCCGACTTGCTAGATAATTATCGCGGCATATTGAAATTTATAAGTCGACATCTTTTTCTAAGATGTCGACATCTTTTTCCAAGATGTCGACATCTTCTCATATTATGTCGACATATTCACAAAATTATGTCAACATCATAAAAGTCGTAAGTCGTAACTCGATGGCAGATCTGAGCTGAGTGCATGCATCAGTTTCATGATTTGCATGGCAGAGTATCACATAGTAAACACTTCAGCGATAATGTTTTATGCAATGGCTTATTCCATTCCAATATTCAGATATATTTCTTTGGCCATTGTTGTACTGCAGTTTAATGTTAGATATTTGCCGTTGAAGTCTACGCCACTTTCGCCTCGTGCGTGGTGCATGTTCCCCTCTCATGGCTGCCCTCAGGGTAAATTTTTTGCAGACGCTCTGCATCTTTTAGTTTTCTGATAAAGATCCAAATTGATGGATGCTTACACCCAACGCTGCTGTTCCACTGGGAGTGGAAACCTGAAATGCAACATAAATGCAATAAATATAATTACCTTTTTATTTTTCCATTTGATTACACTGCTTTTTGCGCTTTTTGGGAGATTGGGCCCGTAAACCGGTTTAACCACACCAATTGATTTGCTTTATCATCCAAGTGACCGTCCTGGGTCGGCACTAGTGTGTAATCGAAAATCTTAATCTGACAAGTCAACGTAGGGGCCTAAGTATTTGAGTAGACTTAATGGACTTATATTTTGTGAATTTCCAGCCAGCTGGGAATTGGGTTTTCAAAATATATGCAACTTATTCTGAATTTGAATACCCAGCTACAACCCAATTCCAAGTTGGCTGGAAATTCACCTGTAGTTGGGTATTCAAATCCAGATCTTGAACACCTAATTCACAGCTGGCTGGGAATTTGCCTGTAGCTGGGAATTTGTAAATAACCAATCCCCATGAATACTCAATATCCAGCTGATTGGGAATTAGGTTGTAGCTGTGAATTCACGAATGTAGTTGGATACCCAATTCCCAACTCACAGCCAACTTCACAGACACATCAAACTGCCTCCGACCTTGGCCCGCACATACGGAAGCTTACTAGGTCCGCATCAGTATTAAGTTTTTTTTATAGTTTGTTATAACAAATTAAAAATTTATTAATTAAAATTATAAAACATACTGATGCAGCCCAAAAAAGCCTCCGTACGTGCAATATATCAATCCCTACCCAGAGTTATCGCTCCTCTTCATTCCTCTTATTAAATGCCAAGACTTGCATAAAATGCATATCACTGAAATAGTTTTGGGTGCAGTTGAGACAGTTTTTTCGCGATTTTAGCAAAGGTATTTATATGTGGATGCTCGTGTTATGAAAAATTAATTCGCTTATACAATACGTAACTGCACAGAATTTATCCATCCACAACTTTAAAACCTTGTACACTTAGAAAATTGTGATTATTTCTGTAATTTCATGACGACAGTTTAGCAGTTTTTGTACCATATTTGAAAATTGTGTATGTGTTATGTAGTATATTTAGAAATACTTTGATGTACTTTATTTGTACACAGTTTTTGTTTTCAGAAAAATAACGATTTTTATCTGTCTCAAGTGCACTCAAACGGACTATACCTATTATGAGAACTATCGACAACAGTTTCTGTGTATTATATAGGAAATAATACTTCTTCAACCCCTATTTGTGGTGTATTTTGTAGGAACTATTCCATGCAGTATTAATAGAAATAAACGACTCGTTTGAACGTAAAAATTTCATTACATATAATATGCAATTATACATATACATGTATATGCCAAAATTGTTTGCCAAGCAAGAACGAGAACTCTCGGTAAAGATTGGCATTATGTTGGTCGTCAACCGCGGGAAATTTAAACGGCGGACCACCGTGTAAGGCACTTTTTGTTGTACAACAAGGTTTCTGCGTCTATATATCTAGAGAGATTTATTACAAGGGAATTTCTTTTTGCAGTATTAAAATTACTTACCTTCGACTAGGTTATTTGTCCGTGTGTCCTTGTCTCTATTGAACACATTCCATATCTGTGGTGGAAAGTTTCCATCTAAATAGGTGTTCTGGAAGTAAGTCAGGAGATCTGTAATTTCCGGGTATCTGTTCCGCAGTCGCAAGGTGTCAGGACTATTAGCAAGCATGTGGAAGTTCTGTCGAACGAGTAGAAGAGGGAGGTGTCCAATGGACATCATTTTACGTAGTAGTTTATTTACTCTTCGTCTTCGACGGTATGCCCTTGCTAGTCCAACTTCTTGGATTTTACGCCATATGCTCTGCGTAAAGTGAAAATAACATGCGGAAAGCGTACTTTGCGGAAGTTCAGTTTCAACAGCCAACTTTAAAGCGGTCTCAAAGTCGCACACGACTGTGCGAGGTCGAAATCTTCTACCAGTAGCATGCCTGACTTTGGATTTTTAAGTGTTGGAAAAACTGTCGGTAATGACCTACGGTCTTACCCGTCATCAAGGACCAAGCAAATGTAAGAAATCTGCCCATGTATTTACCATGGATTGTGACCATCTGTGTATAAGGATGTGGGCTACTTTTAAATGTTCCATCGACATACACCGTAGAACATCCTTGTAAAAGGTGCAAACTCTCTCTGTTGTAGCAAATATAGCTATCCCCCAGTTGTTATCATGATGACTTAAAAAACGTTTACCAGACCAGGTTTTCTTCCACTCCCCTCTTATTCTTACATCGTCGACATTGCGAGGAATACGGGGTAGAACCGATTCGCGTTGCCTATGCAAAATGGAACGGACTCTCTGGAACTCAGGCAGGTCATCATCTTCGTAATTATCAATGCAACCTTCAATAACTTCATTGTAGACCCTCTTAATTGGCTTCGTTGGGTCGTCTTTGATAGTTTCTTTCATTTGATTGATAGCTTCGGCTTCTCGAAGCGTATTGTCTTCGGGGGTATGATCATGTTCATTTACCGATTTAATTTCAATCTGCGGTTGACCTTCATCAAGATTAAATGCATTGGTTGATAGGGTCGTCCTGCATGTTTTTACGCCAACACCTCCAGTGGAAGACAGTTGCCTTTTTCTTATTGAGTTGGTACCGATATCCATTATTTACCAAGACTTTCCCTTTTTTTACACCTCTCATCACGTAAGCCATGGTGGTTAACTTATGATTGGATACGTAGGATACCCCTATTTATATAAGCATCGTCGGCAACATTATAGAAATTATGCCGCTTTTTTTCATAATAAACCAATTGAACGTCTACAATTTTAGACACCGCTATAAGCCATCATCAAAGACAAAGAAATTTACATTGTAACTTCCGTTGTTAATTTCAAACTAGCGCAGCCTTTCAGATATTATTACAAATATAAAATGCCGACCGATGCTTTTAGAAATAACAGAACACCCGATGTATGTTCATTTCATATACTTGCTACAATGTAGACTTCAAAAATGCCGACCAATATGGCCAAAAAAAAAATGATAATGTAGAGTCAAAAAGCAAATTTCGGTGAACAGAATAGTCATCAAACAAGATGTGTTTGTGGAACATGAATGCCCCCGGCGGCATCTTTGATAGTAAATGAGAAATATCAAGCAACCCCGTCTTTTCCTAAGATATCTTAAAAACGTGATGAAAATTTGAAAAACCCGGAATATATATAAAAATATATATATATCACTACAACACCACAAAAAAGCATTTAAAAAATAAATAGACTTTAAGCATAGCCTTTTTCAGTGGCGTAGGAAGCAAATCAAAAGGGGGGGGGGGGCAATTTTTTTTTTATTTTTTGCTTGCAAAAATCGTTTCCATGCGCTTTTTGAGTATGAAAATGAATAATGTTATACTAGTATGCAATAGTCGCACAGTTAGAAAAAATAAAAGAATGTTGGGACAAAGTTTAAACTGAATGCGAAGAAATGTGTGCATCTACACAAACGGACCGTGGAATAAATGTTTGAGAGAGTGAAAATGAATGAATCGGAGCGAGGCGCGAAATTTTTTTTGAAATTTCTTTTCCATTTTCTGACTTTTTATACCAAAAATTAAAGTTTTACACCTCATTAATTCATTCGCCAAGTAGAGCGAGGTGTGAAAATTTTGTGAAATTTCTTTTTCATTTTCCGACTCTTTACACCAGTTTTTCAACTTTAGGGGAACGATATCACTACTCATTACGCAAAATTTAAAAAAAAAAACCCTTTGGATATTTTTTTCCGTGTTGCGGAACAGAAGGCAGCGTCAGTTGAATTCCCAAAAGGTTTAGGATTAACTTTGAGGTAACATTTCTTTAGGAGATCGTCTATTATTCATCTAATGATTTTTTTTTTTATCTGCGTCCAGACAAGAAATTAGGTCTAGTAGGCCTGAAGCATCAGTAAATCGCAACGGTTACCCTTTTCAAAAGAAGTTTGAATCAGCGAAAAAGCTACTCAAATTCGGAGAAAGAATTTCGTTCTAGTCCTCTAGACGTTTAAATTTTGACCCTTTTAAAAATATTTATATAGATAAAGTGGGAAGTCAGATGAGGTATTCTTTAGCTTCCAGACACATAACCATTGTTTTCTCCGTAGCTCAGTTGCATCGTAAGATCAACTGATATATTAATCTTTTTGCAGAGCTTAGCTAGGAGTAAACATTTTGGTAGACTTTAATTTAGAAACTTTGGGAAGCCTTTTTTTCTATAGATAAAATTTGTTTCGAAAAAGTGGGGTGGCCCCTTCCTCTCTGGTTCACACAAACACCTACACAAACCCACCCACCCCCCACACACATACACACACAGAGGCAGAGTGGATCCAGGAAATTCAATGTTAACGGAGGGAAAAATAATTTGTAGAAATTATTTTGCCGAGCATAGCGAGGCGCGAAAATTATGGTAGACCCTCATTCAATAGCTCTGTATTCCAGATGTAATGATATTATTAAAAAAAATTTGGTCAGAAAAAGTGGGGGGCCGCCCCCTGCCCCCCCCCCCCGCTCCCTACGCCTATGTATTTTCTATAATGAACTGAAAAAAGGTCAAAGGTCAAGGTCAAAAGGTAAAAAATGTACCAAAAGTATCAAACCATCGGACTGTCGGACTATCGAACCGTCGGACTATCGGACCGTCGGACTATCGAACCGTCGGACTATCGAACCGTCGGACTATCGGGATGTCCCCATAGATTCTACCATAGACCTATAGGCCTACGTAAATAAGACTTTATAAGTCTATGATTCTGTTTACCGTAATTTCTATTGAAAAGTCGAGGTAATACTTAGAAATTAGATTATATTATGAATTTATCTAAATTTTTATTTATCTGTTGGGTCAAGGGTCTTATTCACAAAGATTTTTTTAAGATTTCATTTACGTGCAGCTCTAAGAGTACATCCATATTCACAAAGAAACTTAGACTTGCACTTAAGTGTGAAAATTGTGCGTAAGTCTAAATAAACTCGGACCACTCTTAAGTATAACTTGATTGTCGTAACCAACTAAACAAATAATATTACAGCATGATACCAGCGATATATATCGCTGATGATACTGGACAAATTGTTATTGTAGGATAAAATTAAATGTATCGGGTACATATCTGTGATTAACGTCAAATCCATCTACAGAAACTGGCTTTAGTTTTGACTCAGTTTAGCAAATTTTCCATTTGTTACATAAACTGATGTTAAACTGGTTCTTAACTAAAACTGGTTTTTCATTTGCTTTATCTTAAACCCAAAACTAGTTTATCAAACTATTTAAACTGTCTCCTGGGGTGGTTTTGGTATGTTTATGCAAGTTTGTTGCTACAACAATATGGCGGTGAACACATTGACCAGTGGTATTATCAGATAGGCCTACCTTTTATGTGTCTTCTGGACAGAGATGTTTAACAATATTAAAACGGTAAATTGATGAATTCAGTCTCCAAATTGATCAGCAATCGATTGTCATTTCGTTTATCATGTTTTTACTTTTTAGCTCACCTGGACCAAAGGGCCATCGTCTGTCTGTTAACTTTTGCATTCAAATATCTTCTCAAGAACCAGTAGGCCAATTTTGACCAAACTTGGCATATAGCATCCCCATGTAAAGCCACATAAAGTTTGTAAATGAAAAAGGGATAGGACCAATAGGGGTCCTGAAAGGGGCCAAAAAGGACCAAAACTTGGTATATCTTTAAAAATCTTCTTATGAACCAATGATCAGATGAGTTTCAAATTTTGTATGCATGATTGTAAAGTCAAAATCTACAAAGTTTGCAAAAGAAAATGAAACCTGTCCAGAAACGAGTCACTGGGGTTGCTTCAATAACACAGGGTATATTTGTACAATGTATTACAAATTGTTCAATATCTCAAAACTTATCTACTTTTTGTATACAAAGATATATGAGAAAATTGGTAGAAATTACCTGAGGATCATTTTGACAAAATTTCAATGTCATCAGGTCAAATGTCAAGGCTACAGGCACTTAAGTAAATGGAAAATATAAGGGTTTTTTGTGAACTTTTCAACATTTTTTGACTAGCCTACTTCTCCAGAACCATTGGACCAATTTTAACCAAACTTGACAGGAAGTATAACAATGTAAAGCTGCATAAATTTTGTGGATGAAAAGGGGCTAGGACCAAACATGGGTGCTATGGCTAAATATAGAACGAACGAGTCAGCAGATATTTTTGATTTAATACATGTATCTTCAAAATTATTTAAGCTACAGAAAAAACCATTACCTTAAATTAGTGGCTTGCAAAAATCTACAAATATGTCAGTTTGATGGAGATAGTCAGGTCGACCCTTATGTGAGTTATTTCCCCTTTGTGAATTTTTCATGTTTTTGGATGTTTTTTGACATTATCTTGAAAAGTGTAATAGGTAGAGTAAAAGTAACTAGGCAAGCATATTCAGCATGCAAAGATCTACTATAAAGTCTAATTGTAAGGTTGTCCTTTATGGGAGTTATTTTCCCTTTTAAGTGGATTTTTCATGTTTTTGGATGTTTTTTGACATTATCTTGAAAAGTATATTAGGTAGAGTAAAATTGAAAAAAGCAAAAATGTTCAGCATGCAAAGATCTACAAAAGTGTCAACAGGGTCAAAATTGTCAGTTTGCCCCTTATGGGAGTTATTTTCCCTTTTAAGTGGATTTTTCATGTTTTTGGATGTATTTTAATATTATCTTGAAAAGTATAATAGGTAGAGTAAAAGTAAAAGAAGCAAACATATTCAGCTTGCAAAGATCTACTAAAATGTCTAATTGTAAGATTGCCCTTTATGGGAGTTGTTTTCCCTTTTAAGTGGATTTTTCATGTTCTTGGATGTTTTAGACATTATCTTGAAAAGTATATTAGGTAGAGTAAAATTGAAAGAAGCAAAAATGTTCAGCACAATGTCAACAGGGTCGAAATTGTCAGGGAGTTCCTTATTGGAGTTTTTTCCTTTTAAGTGGATTTTTCATGTTTTTAGATGTTTTTTTAAAATTATCTTAAAATATAATAAGTAGAGTAAAAGTGAAAGAAGAGAAAATGTTCAGCATTCAAAGATCTACAAAAAAAGTCAACAGGGCCAAAATTGACAGGTTGGGCCTTATTGGAGTTATTTTCCCTTTTTAAGTGGATTTTTTGTTTGTTTTTTTTTGTTTTTTTTGTTTTTTTGTTTTTGGCAGTTTTGTCTTAATATCTTGAAAAGTTTAATAGATAGAAAGAAAGTGAAATGAGTAAAATGCTCAGCATTCAAAGATCTACAAAAAGTCAAGAGGGCCGAAATCGTCATTTTGCCCCTTTTGGGAGTTATTTCCCCTTGTAGTGGAATTCTCATGTTTTTGACAGTTTTGTCCTATTATCTTGAAAAAAATTATAGAGAGAAAGAGAAAGAAGCAAAAATTTTCAGTACGCAAAGAAAAAGTCAACAGGAATTAAAATGTCAGGTTGATCCTTATGGGAGTTATTTCCCCTTCTAAGTGGATATTTTCATATTTTGCCCTGTTTTTCCTATTGTTCAGTGATCATTACCATGCTTTTGGTTGCTTTTCAGTATATTGTTAGTAAAATACATTTCACTCAGGTGATTTTTAAGTTCCAGTTTAGATGTACTAATCATCATTAGACACTAGGCGGGTGCTATTATGTTTGTAAAATATACTACTCAAAGTTTGCTAAGCACCAAGTTTTCCACACATCATTGTGAAATCTTAATTATATATATTTATGAAATTTAAATTGGAAATTGTTAAAGTGATGTATCGAGAAGGTCCCAAATGTACACATAAACTTGAATGACTCAATTTTCTTGTGCAAGTTGTGTAAACGAGGTGATCCTGTATTTTCAGTGTTTATTTTACGCTGCATACATGTATCCGACATGTGTAGGGTTTTTTTATCTTTATTTTTACTTGAAAAATTGAAAGTTTATGACTGAATTATGGCAAATGCGAATGTAAGAAGGCATTTATCAGATGGAGACACATGTAGTGCAGTTGGAATGGGGGAGCAAGGGGCTCTTCATTGTCAGGTTGGCAGGGCACTTGGTGTGCACCATACGGTTATTACTAGAGCCTGAGTGAGGTTCCAACAGTATGGTACACCTGTAAGGGGACATGGTGGGACAGAAGAAGGGCTACTTCTGCAGCTGATGATCATTTTCTTGTTATATACATGTAGGCTAGAAGAAATCATTTTGTCACTGCAACGCAACTTCATTCTGAGCTTCTGGCATCCGTGTTTCTACCCAAACCCTCTGTTCACGTTTGCATGAAAGTGGTATGCGGTCAAGAAGACCATGCATACAGATCTTGCTGTCCCCAGACCACCACCAACTAAGATATGTTTGGTCTGTGGACCATGCTGGGTGGAGAAGGATGGATATGTCTGTCATCTTTACTTTTAAGAGTATGTGTGCAGCTTGGTAAAAAAGATCTGATAACTTGAGATAGGAAAAGTTGAAAAACCGCTAATGTGGATGTTAAAACTTGATCCTAATGCTTAATTTCAATGTGAAAGTGAGCAGTTAATTAGAAGTAAATTTTTTATACATCTTCATTACATCATTGTGATTATGGGACAAAAATGCTTTCTGTATCGTTTGTTGAGTACATACAACGAGAAAAAATCTTCACAAAAATTCTGTTATTTTGCTCTCTGTTCTTAAATTTATATGGTAAATGTTACTTTCTATAATTAGACTTTCCATTCTTAAATGTATATGATAAGGTCACTTCCATGATCTTGAAAGGAGCATTGGGTTGTTCCTGTTAAAATGTAAGTGATTTTTACTTGCCAATACAGTTGTGTACTAAGACGTAAATACTCAAACATAATTAATTCTGTTATACTTGTTTTAATATTGTTTAACAAAACACACGGTTTTGTAGCCGTCAGCTTGTACATATACTGACGATAAGAGACACTTAACAATATACATGTACATGTATAGATCAACTAGCATTCTGACAACTACTGATATGCTCATGAGATGAATC
This sequence comes from Atrina japonica, assembly GCA_030159075.1. Lineage (NCBI taxonomy): Eukaryota > Metazoa > Mollusca > Bivalvia > Pterioida > Pinnidae > Atrina > Atrina japonica. The sequence continues at coordinate 537,213 of BROG01000341.1, read as the reverse complement.
AGGAATGATTGTATTTAGCGACAGACCTTTTAACTCGAGGACCCGTTTATCTGAAATTTTTTGCTTGCTCCCGATGACTTCGACATAATGAGGCATGACTGTATTTTGAAACTTAAAACTTTGTTCTTACAGTCCTTTTCTCTCCATTTGTTTTGTTTTGTTAAATTTTCTTTATAACATTCATTACAGGATAACAGAAAATGGCATCATCATCACCTGGGTTGCCTGCAGATAAAAAATCATGTATTGGTATGTATTATAGATTATGAGCAAGTTTAAATTTCTTTAAACAATTGTATAGATGTAGTGAAAATAAACTTAATTATGTCCCTTCCCTCATAAGAGTTATCTTTTTCATGATTTTGGCTCTTAGAGTTACTATGTGGAAAAACTGAAAAATAAATTCCATCCAGCAAAGATCTTCATTAAAGTTTAGTAATTCACATCACATGCCACTTATCTTATGATCTTCAATACAATGTATTCCATAGTTTTAGCCCAACAAATATGAACCAGAAAAGAGTTTATTGAACAAAACTGAAAGCAGTATGCAGACTGATTTTTCAAAAAGATCTGTCAGAAAAATAAAACATACTGTACAGGGTTTTATTTCCACAGGTTGTAATTTTCACATTTTTTCGCTCCCGAAATGATCACAGTTTTTTTTAATTTGGGGATCAGTAATGATTTACACAAACAGCAGGGAATAAAACTTACTGTTTTAATATAGTTGTCACCTGGGCTACTGCAGACTAAAAATTTGTAGCCCAGCTAGAAAAGCGTTAGCCCAACTTTTTTTGAGGATGGCTTTCGGTCTGAATATGCTAGGGTTTAGGGCATGCCCGGTGTGATGTCCCCCTCCCCAAGAAAATGTACTTTTAAAGCCAAATCCTGCATTTTAGAGATCTTTCGAAAGAAATAAAACAGTTTGAAAACAGATTTTTTCCACTAATATTATAAGTTTTGATAATGTTTTTCTTAACCCTTTCAATACTGCAACATCACAACTGCATAGTGATGTTATACAGTGTAGCAGTTTACATTTTCTGCAGTCTGCTCCCTGTAGCATATTTTCAATGTCATCATGATGTTGTTTCGCTGTGAAATCTGATTTCCAATTTAATTATGGGTGTGAAATGAATACATTTATGAGAGAAATTTTATGGGTATGATCTTATTTTAATTAATTTTTTTACAAATAGAACTTTTGAATGAAAAATTTGAATAAATTATTCTAAATTGTTGTATAGTTTTTATTGTACAGACAATTTTTCCTCTGCATTCCATATAAAAATTGCATGTATACTCATCATGAAAAAGGAGATAAAAATATGCTAACTCACTTTTGACTTGATAAAACATCGAAATTGTATGTTGGACCAACAATTTCATCTGTAAATTTGTTAAATTTAATGCTTTGATTTAAATTATTTGTCGACACAGGTTTTGTGAAGGAGGTTTCTGCATTAAAATTGTCCGTAAAATCATTGTCACCGCTAACATCTTATTTGGAATCGATATCTATCTCTGATTCTGTTTCCATAGGAATAGGGTTTACAGGTTATTCACATGTAGAATCATCATCCAAATCAGATACTAAATTCATTTTTACAGTCGGAATCAGAGTTGAAAATATCTAAAACGTCTTGAAGGAATCTCGGATGCATAGGAGGCAGCCATTTTTCGACGACTTTCAGTCACTGATTTCAAAATAATGGGACTTTTATATTTGTCATAACTTGCTTATTTTCGCCGGCATCCATTACATGTACTTGTGATAATATAGACTAAAGTCTCATCTAACTCTCGTTATGTTCGTGATTTCCGGTCATAAAGTGAAAGTGGGAAAAACCCCAATTGAAAGTGAAGCAACTGATGGAGAAACACCAGGCGTTTTACGACGTACTCGTATTCAGCGGTTGTACTTCTACCGGGCGTTAGTGAATGTTATCGGGAGTAGTTAACGATGAATTTAGCGGGCGGTTTTAATTACTATTGGGATGAAAGGGTTAATTTGAAAAAAATCACATTTTTCAAATTTTGGAGAAAGGGAGAGTAAAAAAAAATTGCACAACAATTAATAAATGGCTGTTAATAAAAAATAACACAATACATAAAAAGGTATAACTGAATTTTCATTTCTTTGTATAAAAATCAACAAACTTACTGTTTCTTCCAGGCCTCAACCATAACATTTTGAACAACTTGCCAAGCTGGTCAAGTGCTACTGAAATTTTGTTTGTTCACCATGAAAATCTGGTTGCCCGCAAAGAAAAAAATATTTTATTCAATTTTGTAATTTATTGTTATTTGATAGATACATTATATATACTATGTATATTGTCTCTATGATGCATGTCCATTTAAATTAATTGTTAATTTTAATGTATCATTATTATTATTGTATATCAGTACGAAAAAAAAGTTTTCACATTTGTTAAATGAAAACAATAGCCACCCATTTATTATTTATTTCATAAAAACTTTTCTTTACAGTAACTATTTTTACTTTTATTATTCACCTATATTTAATTTTTACAACTTTCATACAGTGTATAGTGTTATCATCATTTTAACAAATCCTAAAATTCTGTTCTGTTCAGTATCAGTTCTTTTATCACAAACCCAAAATCCACTTCCTTCCTTCCTCCCTGCAACTAACAGCAGTCAACACATGATGTGTTATTTGACATTTCGGCCATGAGGTAAAGACTATTTAGTTTAATTGTCAATAAAATAATTATTTTAGTTTCTAATTGGTTTTTAGACATGGTTTTTGAACCAAAATCAATTTTGTTCTGAATTTTTTGTATGAAAATACATCAAGATTTTGGTATGATGATAAACTTTTAACACTCGCCAGCTGGGCGAAGATAATGACTCACTTATGTTCAGCATGCGAAAATCTGCAAAAAAGTCAATAGGCCCAAAATTGTCAAATCACCCCTTATGGGAGTTATTCCCCCTTTTTAAGAGGATTTATCATGTTTTTGGATGTTTTTTGACATAATCTTGAAAAGTATAAAAGCTAGAGTAAAAGTGAAAGAAGCAAAAATGTTCAGCATGCAAAAGTCTACAAAAAAGTCAACAGGGCTGAAATTGTCAGGTCGCCCCTTATGAGAGTTATTTCCCCATTTTAGTAAATTTCTCATTTTTTGGACAGTTTTGTCAAATTATTTTGAAAAGTATAATAGAGAGAAAGTGAAAGAAGCAAAAATGTTCAGCATGCAAAGATTTACATAAAATTCCACAGGGACGAAATTGCCGGATCGACCCTTATGGGAGTTATTTCCTCTTTTTTGTAAATTTCTGATGTTTTAGACAGTTTTGTCTTATTATCTTGTAATGTATAATACATAGAGAAAAAACAAAAGAAGCACAATGTTCAGCACGCAAAGATCTACAAAAAAGTCAAAAGGGCCGAAATTTTCAGGCTGCCCCTTATGGGAGTTTTTTCCCACTTTAAGTGGATTATTCATGTTGTGGACTGGTTTTGACATTATCTTGAAATGTATCAGAGATACAGTAAAAGTTAAAGAAACAGAAATGTTCAGCACACAAATATTTTTAAAAAAAAGTCCACAGGGCAGTTATGGTCATGTCAGTGCATATGGGAGCTAATTATTTTGTGCTCAGGTGACCGTCAAAACCCATTAGGTCTCTTGTTTGTAGATGTTTTCTCATGTTATCTTGAAAAGTATAAATATAATAGATAAAGAGAAAGTGAATGAAGCAAAAATGTTCAACAGACACAAAAAGTCAGTAGGGCCAAATTTGTCAGGTTGCTCCTTATGGGAGTTATTTACCCTTTTAAGCGGAATTTTCATGTTTTGGGCTGTTTTTTCTACATTATCTTGAAATGTATGATACAGAGAATTGAAAGAAGCAAACATTTTCAGCATGCAAAGATCTACAAAAAAGTCAACAAGGCTGAATTTGCCAGGTCAACCCTTATGGGAGATATTTCCCCTTTGAAGAGGATTTATCTTGTTTTTGACAGTTTTGTCCTATAAGTATTATCTTGAAAAGTATAATAGAGAGAAAGTGAGAGAAGCAGAAATGTTCAGCATGCAAAGATCTACAAAAAAGTCAAGAGGTAAAAAATTGTCAGGTCGCACCTTATGGGATTTATTTCCCCTTTTATTGTCAAATTTGAGACATTTTTACTTCTTGTCAAGAACCAGTTGGCCATTTTTAATCAAACTAGGCATGTAGAGCTGCATAAAGTTTGGGAATGAAAAAGGGCAATTTTTTTGACAAAATTGGGTTCAAAAGTCAAGGATACAAACTCCTAAGTAAATAGAAAGTAAGTTTTTTTTGTCAAATTTTAGACATTTTCGACCCTTTTTCAAGAACCAGTGCACTAATTTTAAACAAACATGACTCAAATTTTTTTTCAGGTAACCGTTAAAGTCCATTGGGCCTCTAGTATGCCCCGTGCTGTCTATTAAGTTATAAGGCCCAAGGTATTCTGAAAAAAAAATACAAGAGCTGCTTTAGCTTGGGCAATCTAGTTGAAAACTACTCTCCTACTGCTCTGGTTGAAAAAATGATGAAAAAGTCCCAAAGTGGCAGTGTTCTAGGATTTTCCTGCATTTTCAACTTTACAAGGGAAAGTTCATACTTGAAAATGACTTTCCCACAACACAACTTAACTTTCCCTGACTTATTTTGTACATGAAGTTTCGCATAATTGCTCTTTGAATTTATATATTTGTGTTATAACTTTTCATATAATCCTTTTAAAATGAAAAAAAAATATAAAGGAAATGCATGTCAAAACTTGCGCTTCTTTAAAAAATAGTTATAGTTAAGTGTTGTTTAATGTTTGTCTTCCTTGACTTTGATTGTCGCACCACAATTGAACACCCATTTTCAAGAATTCAAATGGAAAAAGGCAAGGTTTCCATGTACATGCTATATGATTTGTGTCTGTTGTGTATTGTGTACGGACTGTATATAACATCTACCAATCATAAAATACTGTAAGCTGATGCTCGTCATTTTCTGAATTTTAACGCCCTTCCCCAAAAAAGCGTAATTAATTGATAAGCAGGCTGATTTTTAACTCATTTCAAATTCTTTTTTGATTTGTTGAAAGTTGGTCATCATTCAGTTGAACAGTAATAGTCCGGTGGCCGGGAATCAAACGTTGAAATTTTATGTGCATAATTGTTTTCTTCGGATTTTGATCACTGAGGGTGTCTTTAATAAGAATCTATCGGGTGCACTCATGGCACCCTTGAGCATTTTGAAAAAATTCAAGATGGCGTCCAAGATGGCAGCCCATATGTTCAATTCTCAATATCTTTCTTAATATTTGGGATAGTTTAGTTATTCTGGTGTCAAACCATAGGTTTTTGAGACCAAGGAATAAAAAAACACAACTTAAATTGCAATTAAGACGTTTATTTATGATTTTTATTGATGTCATGGAACAAGACTACTCTGAAAATTACAGTAAACATGGTAATTCATGTCCGATTTTTTTATGGTCCTGACAGCGATATAAGCAGTTAAGAAGTTGCATGATCATCGTCATCTTCATTAGTGTTATCTCCATCTGAGTCACTATCATCCTCTATTCGCTGTTTTAGTGATGTCCAGCGATTCTGACACGTTCCTTTTTCTGCTCCACATCGACAAAAAACAGAACAGGACATCTGTCCACTCACGCATCCACACCTTTCAGACAAGCATGGTGTTTCACTTGAGCAACCACATTGTATCAGCTTCATTACAGCTTCTGGAGCAATTTCACTCTGTAATGGGAGTGTCACAGGTATTAACCCACCAAAACTGCCGTCTGTTTCCCAGCCATTCTCCAATGGGTCCATGTCAGGTGCCTTGCCATTCAATGCCGATATCCAAATACATGCCTGAAAATGTGCTCTTTTCACGTTCTCGATAAATGCTTCTGTTGTAGGTGGAAGAGTCTTAAGCTTGGGAACTGATGCAGCATTTTTTCTGCCCATCTTGGCGATCCACTGTTTGTATCTGATGTCTGACATGTTGTCATCTGGACCAACCTTTTCTCCATAGCATGCTGCAATGAACTTGGTTGCTTCTCGAATGACAGTTGCTTGTTCGGATTCAGGTTGTCCTATGCTGTCCAGCTTATTTCCCGCCTTCAGCACTTTTACAGCTTTGACTTTCCCAACCCCAAAATAACAACCAACGGTATCGCACCCAGTCAATGCATGTGCTGCCAATAGTTGTGGGATAATGACATGATGTTTTCTAACCGTATCCCCGATGTTGACTGAAGTTCTCTCAGGAGAAGTTGGCTCCATGACAAGAGATGCAGAAAGCTGACACTGCTGGTAGTAATGTGCAAGCAACACAAAAACGTCTGTATCATCTGATATCACTTTAAGACTCTTCTTGGGTGTTTGAAGCAAACTGGACTACTTGGTGTGGAATAATGACGTCTGCTTCCTCATGGTCAGTCCGTAAGTCTGGTCTCTCCACTCGTTCACCTTGCCTGATCTCAACAGGAATGTCAGCATTTCCCATAACAACGAGATTGCTAGGCGATAGGAGTCCCTGCGTCCTGTCCAAAAGTTCCTCGGTTATCATCTCAATAAGCTGCTCCTTGTTGTGTGTAACATTGAGAACAACATCTCGGGAAGGGCAGTGGCGTTGACAGTGCAATTACATGTTTTTTGGACTGACGTAGTCCTGCAGCTCGTGAAACTCTTGTACTGCCTTTGATGCTTTTCTCTTTGTATCTGTCAAAAAATTACAAATACATTGCTCGAAACGGTTAATTTGGAAAGCACGTAGTTTACAAACCCATCCACATAATCCTTGAAAACGCCCTTCGACGGCCAGTGCACTATCCACATTATTGCACATCCATCTAGAAATATTGCATCTGGTTCGCTTGTGAATGCCCTGGAGGAATGTTCCACTTGAAGAGTCCTTTTGAGTGTAGCCTTTGCTTTAGCTATTCTCATTTCAGGTTGGTCTTTTGTGCCAGCTCATATTTCATTACAGACTTAACATCAATATCTCGATATTATATCAATATCATAAGCCTTGAAAACACTAGTTCACAATCCATGTGCCCTTTTTTATCAGTGGCATGTCGACTTTGATTTCCGACCATGGTTTTGACTCTGTTTGCAATAGGTTTGTGGAATCCTTCTGGCCAAATGGATTCAAATTCCTGTCTTTGAAGGGTCCCAATCGTCAAGGCATCATCTACATTCACAGTTTCTGGATTGATCCTCCCGGTGACAATGTTCACAAGTTGCACAGGATGTTCCTCAGGCATTAGTGGATTTATACATAACTTTAACTTTTCGCGCAGAACCTGTCTGTCCTTTCCATCATATGCTATTCGTGACGGCATCTCCTCTTTATGCCTCTGGTCATCTTTGTAGGTACGATCTTTCATGTCCGCAATGTCTTTCAATATCCGACTGCATGTGTGTAAACTAAGAGCCCAACAACTGACAGCAGATTTGTTCATGGTTAAGCCTGTGAGACCACGTGGTCCATGTCCATAACGCATAAATGTCGTTTCTATGAACATATCTGTCCACATGCCATTAGATATTCCCTGCTTGTGACGTTGGACATGGTCACCTTCCATGAATCGTTTAAGAATGTCCCCTTTCAATTTCTGCATAGATATGAGGTAAACTAGTCCGTACCGCGCATAGTGAATATGTGCTGATGCAAAGAAGTATGGGATCATTTTATCTACAGCCCATAAATGCAGTGGCCAATCACCTTCCCGTTCAGCTCGCACAAAAATCATAATAAGAAAAACAGGTAAGATCAGGTTGTTTACCCAGTGTTTTGATGTGCGGCTGGCCTGAGCCATTTTGGACAGTTTGTCAAGAAGTTCATGGTATGAATCCACCAAGTTAAGTGTGTCGCGAAGGATTTCTTCTACAACCAGACGTAGAGCCCTTGTATTCTGGGGATATTTCTTGCCAGTCAGCATCTTAGCAATGCCACCAAAAGCAGCTTTCATAATATCCTCTAGACCACTGTTACTCATGAGAGAACCAATGGCCCCAACAAAACTCATGAGAAAGTGCATGCCACCGAGTCTGTTGATGAAATCATCACCAAAAAGTTTTGGATACACCCACTGCACATTCAATGCAACACGATATAGTTGGAGGTCTGTAGTAAATAAAGTTGTTGCTTGTCCTGCCAACTTGGTGAGCTTTTTTGCCTCTTCCATTGCTATTTTGATCGTAGATGGGTCTGAGGGCTTGGCATCTATCAAAGGTCGGTACATTGTTTTTGTACTTGCTCTTTGTTCTCTTCCTTCGTTTCGTGCCTGTTTCACATTGAAGCCACCAAATTCTGGACAAGAGTCCTGACTGGTCACCTCCTTCAGGAAATTAAAATCTAATACCCTGGCTCTTCTCACTGATAAGACCTGTTTTGCTAAGATCTTCAAGGGTAGCACACCTCTTTTTGTCATGTCTGCAGGTATTTGTGGCTTCTTCGGGCCCATATACACTGATGTGGATGAACCTGAACTAAAAGTACCGGAACTTTTCATTCCACTCAGTTGACTCTTTTTTATGCGCGGAATTGTTGTCCTGCTGGTACTGCGGACTTTGAGTTTTTAACAATGCTAAGGAATGAGTTGACGTTAGTCCGTTAGGAGATGCTACCTCTGCATCGAAGTTATCAGCAATCGCTTGAATAAGACCATCATTTGATGAACCGATTGGACTTGGATCAATAGATGTAGCAGCAGCAGCTGATCCTTTGAACAGACGGACTTCATCATAAGTGCAAGTAACCCCCAGGTCATAGAAATCTTCAATTAGATTCTTTCTGCCTAATGCAACTCCAAGAGCAATTTGTAGAGGTGTAGGCCAACCACACACGATTCCAGTGATTATATTTCCTATCATAAGCGATGCATTGCTTGAAAGAAATATGTCGGATATGTTTCCAAGAGAGAAAGAAGAATGGGACTGACGTACTTTAAGCATAACCTTGGATTGACACGGACATCGTACCTGGACCTATCTGGTGCTAACTGTTTTGATTCTTTGCCAATACGGTTACCTACAGCTTTTACGAATCTGTCGAGATCAGTATCTTCATCCCCATCGTTATCAACAATCTTTATCACATTTGATGTATTGTCTCGAAATATCAAGAGGCTAGACAAACCACTTTGCCAGTCGGAAAACCAAGCTACTCTGTCACCAAAATGATCCATAATTTTTTAGCAAACAGTTCGTTTAGTTTGATCACCTCCATGCTGTTTATAGAGTTCGAAAAGTTCATTAGATGTCCAAACTTTTTCTTTGTTTTCGTATATGTCATTAAAAAGATTAGCAAATACTTTGTCAGGAGGTGTACCACATGCTTTTGCTGCTGCGCCTTTGTTCATTCGTTTGACCAGAAACCTTTTTCTGCAGTCATTGTGGTACCTGGTTTCTGCAGCATGAAGGTCACTCGCAGCTCCTTGGATGCGTGTTTGAACCTGTCTAGCCCATTCATCTCCACGTTCATCACATTTCATTAGGATCGAGTCCTTAAAGGACAAACTTGTGCCGCGGTCTGCCGTTCTACATAGAAATGCTGGTCGCCATCGGGAAGGGTTTTTTGGATCACGATCAACATAACAAAGTTCACCGCAGAAAACACAGTGTTTTTTGAAGTCAAATGGATCTAGAGATTGGCGTAGGCGTTTCTTTATAGTGGGAGCTGAAACATCCTCGCTTCCTTTACGTTTAGAACCCAAACCACCGCGACTACGTGTTATATGCCAGGAAGAGGTGTAAGTACTAATGCAGTTTTTGTGACATTTAATTGTATAGTCCTCATTTTCATCGACAAGTGGCTGGACCTGATGATGAAGATCATCACCTCTGCTGTGACTTGCTTTTATCACACGGGTAGCCTTTGAGTTAATCAAATCACCTCTGCCGGAACATGGACTACAGAAACACTGTTCATCCATTAGGTTTATGTCACATACAAATTTCAGACTTGAAATACGTGCAAAAATGTTATCTTAGAGACTTAGGATTTCAATTGATTACCTGGAAAAATGTCGATAAATATAATTATATTTTTACATAAATGACACACTAACTGTCCTATTAAATCTGCGTAACCACAGCTTTACCATATATTGATATTGCCATCTAGAGAAAAATGCCAAACACAAAACAATTTATGAAAATCAAGAACAGGATAGTACACCGCAGAAACGATAAAGTGGCTAGTTCCTGATATTTCGGTACCAGCTGACCATCTTATACTAAAGTAATATTTGGCACTGTTCACACCATTTAAATTCCAAATTTTTCTAAAACTAAGATAATCATAAATTTTACTGTGGTTGCTCTTAGACGGATTTTGACTATGCCTTTAGATTTATTATTTGGCCTTGTATGATACCACTTTCTGTTTGGAAAATACACATTAAATTAAAGCTCAACTGATGAAGTCTAATTGACAGAAACGATATCGTCTTGAGCACCATCTTATACTACAGTAATATTTGGCACTGTTCACACCATTTAAATTCCAATTTTTTTCTAAAACTAAGATAATCATCATTTTTTACTGTGGTTACTCTTAGACGGGGTTTGACTATGTCTATAGATTTATTATTTGGCCTTGTATGATACCACTTTCTCTTTGGAAAATACACGTCAAATTTAAGCTCAACCGATGAAGTCTAATTGACAGAAACGATATCGCCACTTGATCACTATAACTTTGGTAGTCTGTGTAAATAGGAATACTGCCACTAGCCTTCTATAAGAGCATTGATCACTGCATTACGGAAGCTACCATATGCTTAATTTATATATTTTCAATCAATGTTTTGTATTTTCACACCTTTGCTGGCACCATAGCTTGGTTGTAGTGTTGTTAATCTGTTAGATACTACCATGTCAAGCAAGCAGACTTTGATCGGGCGAAGATCAGCACATCTTTTGGATGGGATGTTAAACTGGGTTCTAGTGTTCAGGTGTACCCAGCCTGTTTCCACTTTAAAAAGCCTGGTGTTTTATGATTTAATTCAGGCACCTAAGCAAACATATTCATTATGGTGATATTCAATTTTTATGCTTACTGTTTGAAGTACATATTCGACTCCTAGAATTGGATTCCATTTTCACACAACCTTGATGACCTTTTGACCTCCATTGACTGTATTAATGACCTAATTCCATACATCATTGATTTCAGATTATAAGGTGAATCAATACTAACGTCCTGGTAGTAAAACTATAGCAAAATATTTATTTGCGTTCGATTTATGCACGTTTATTTTTCCCCACCCCAAATATTTTACAATTCAAAAAAGTTACTTTAGTCCTTTTTTCAGACGTCATTTATGCAAAAAGCTCAAGGATGCAGAAGTTGCATCCTATGGATTCCAAACCTACACATTCCAGGCTGTAAGAATCTGTAAAGAACAGTTATGCACCCAAAATTTCAACGTTTAGCTAAAATTTTGAGTTTGACCACCAGACTATAACAGGGGCCCAGTGGCACCAACAGCAGTCAACCTGAATAGCCTAAACGACTAGTAAATCTAGCACTCTATTTCCCAAATTAAATTAACTTTTTTGAGTTGCTCAAAAGCTATTTTAATATCAACTGAATTCTAATATGAATTGATGAAGCAAGTGATGTACATGTATCTACTTTGATTCTCACGACATGCTGAAAAAGAAAACAGTAGACCTAAAAACAATATGCTAGAAAACGACTATACGTCAGAGCTGTAAAACAGCTGATGTTTATGTTAAAATTACTTTTCACACAAAAACTTGTTTACACCCGAGTGTAATGATTTATAGCAATAAACTGAAACAGATTAAATTTTACATGTATAAGTTTTTCTAAATACTTTGAAAGATTTCAATAGATCTATCAATGTTTAATTAAAGAAAATTATAATTTACAGCGTAAAGTAAGCCTAATATACACTTACAAAGCTAACAGGTGCAATGATTCTGTCGCCGAGATGTTCATGTCAATATGAGAGACTTTCTCCCAAGTTCCAGTCATCGTGTTTTTCATTTCAAATGGATACATGTTTCCGGCTGAATAATGATACGAAGTTTTGAATGAAGAAAATTTACTTGTTTTAAATACAAGTGATCTTTTCCTATTCTTAAGTTTTCAAAATTGTCCTCTATTTCCAAGCCGCCAAAGTTTTCCTTTTGATAGTTTACCTTGTTCAAGACAGAAATCGGAAAACGAAGAGCAATACGGGAAAAATTAAAATCTGAATTTTCATTGGATGATAAAATTATTTTTTATGACGTAGAGATCATATCTATTTTAGTTCTAAAAATGCAGTGATGGGATTTCCCGGTATCGCAAAGCAGAGAATCATCAGGTATTGACCGCATTCGTACTGAAATGCTGACTATTTCATATAAGAAAAACAAATTTACAGTCAGTAATAAAAAAAATTCATGCATGTATTTATTTAATGATTTGTTTAACTTGCCCACGGGTAATACGAGGTTGAAAATTGACTTTCCTGTTTCGCATATTGACTTGTCACGCGTGACGGGAGATAGGAATCCTAGAACACTAAGTGGTGTACAGACTGTAACTTCATTGCATGGGGAAATGAATTTTTAAAAAAAAACTGATTCAATTACATTTAGATTTACAAGTCTGCAAATTATTTTTTCCCAATTTGACACAAATTCGCATTGTCAATGGAGTCTGGGCTTTTTCTACTCTCCAGAAACACTTGATTTTTCCAACCGGAAATTTTGCCATTCTTTTACAGAAATTGGTGGAAATTTAACATTAGAAATATATAGAGGATATTTGACAACTGTTTTTTAATAACATGTTTATTACATCTCGTGATGCAGGAGAATACATATTTAACACGAGTATTACATTTTCCAGCTAAGTTTCATTAGACCCTAAATTTACGCAATGGTCTGTACATGTAGGCTACTAGTCTATGGCTTGTGAAATGTTGAAATGTAAACAAACCATGTTTTGACACAAGCTTGGAAATCTTTTTAGAGGGTAATACTGGAGCCTGTAGGAAAATATTACACTCTGAAAAGGATCTCCATGCCTCTGTGGTTTTGATTGTAAGATATCACTTGATGCCTCAAAGATCATGCCAAAGTTATTGATAGACCTGGACAGCAAACTCACTTCGAAGTTAGCCCAAGTTGATGTTCATTTTCTGTACTGTATTTCCAGTGGCACTGAATCTTTTTAAAAACTTTTGAACTGTTGACCTAGATAGTGGATACATTAAACATTTCCACTGTCTTTTGACCACTTAAACCACACTCCATCAAAACATACCTGCTTTTTAGTCGAGACAGAACAAGTCTGTGTTGAGCCATTTTGTTTAGCTTCGATATGATGTTATAAATAGCTCACACAATATCCCTTCTTAATACGTCATATCTACAGTGTGCATTCAAAAGTTTTTACCACAGCATCACCATTTATTGGCATTTGTTAGCAAATGTGATCAGTTTATAATAAAAAACAATGAGTTGAAAATTATCATTACATTAAAGATAGGATTAATTAATTGGATTTTCATTAGTGGCCTGGCACTGTATTTTGATTGGCTTAATGAAAAATACCATATTTTCACTAAACCAATCAAAATACAGTAAAATCAATGAAAATTAACAGTGAAAAATAAACCTCATATTTAACTGATAAATTTGTTTTCTAAAACTACATTTGTTATGATTTTCGTGTATAATTTTTTTATTTATCCCTATTTTTCTCACAGTGGTTAAAATTGAGAATTTTCTGACCTGAAATTGGAAAAAATGTTACCATTTTGATATTGGGAATGAGGTCTTATAGCAGGGCCCGGAGCTATAAAACTATTCTAAGACAAATGTTTTATTCAACTTCAAGATTTTACTAAAATCTTGAGAATTTTCTCAACTTGTGTAAAGTTGTGGAAGATAAAGAAATTCTGAGACAAATTTCTTTCTCAAGTGATAAAATACTTAAGTATGCCATGTAGCTGTCTTAAGTAATTCTTAACAGTGAAAATGGCTTCCCCCTATGTTCGCCTCGGGATAAATGAATGCAAATGCCATTGTAACCCTTGAGTATTGGCTTACAAAAACAGTGTTATTGAAGTGAAATAGGTTTAGGAGACCAACACTACTTTCTCTGATGGCTTGTTTCGGCCATTCAACATTTGTTTACACTAACAATAGGGACAGTGTAAATTTAGTCCAGTACATGTGCCCCAGGGTATGTTCCGAGTCATTTATCCTATCTAATATACTAATTTACATGTATCTTGAATATCGGTTATTATATACCTTACACATATTATATGTATAAATAACTGACTTTGGTCATGTAATGGCATTTTACAAGATGTTTTTTATGTTTTTAAAAAGGTATATATATACCTATTCCCCTTTTTATGCCACAAAACGTGCTGCCTACTTGATTTCTAAGGCATTTTAATAAATAATTATTCATAGATTATGGTAAGAATAATGTTCTAGTATCAGAGTTAACTGAATCGGGACATAAATTGGGACGTTTTTACACTGATCCCTGACAATTTTACCTCAGTTGAGAAAATTCGTAAGTCATTTTATGGTCCGCAAGTTTTCATTTTTTACTCAGATGAGTAAATTCTTAACTTTTGAGAATAAAATTTGTTTTGGGATTTTTCTTTGTGTATGGTCTTGGGCCATGACCAGCACAGACTAAAGAAAAAACCCTAAATTCCTAAATTAGTAGAAAAGGGCCTGGTAGAAAATTGTAAATTGAAATCAAGCATTCATATGACTTGCTATATTCCACATTGTACAATGTAACAAATCTGTTATGTAGGGAAACGTATTAGGCTCGCCTGCCAAAATATTTTTCTTGAGAGTGAAAATATTTTATCTGTCAGTCGCCACATAATTATCTGTCAACCATATTAAGTGGAGAAAGAGAGAGAGAGAGAGCCATCATTTTTTTTTTCAGCTGAAACTTTTAATTATTTCTATTAAAATTGATTGTACAAAATATTTATATACATGTATATATATATATATATATATATATATATATATATATATATATATATATATATATATATATATATATTACATTACATGAAAGAAAATGTACATGTAATTTATAACAATATCAAATACATTTTAAGTGAAATTACGAAAATTAATAATGAAATGTTTACTATATTTTTTATTGTTGAAATTTGTCTATTTGCCAATAGGATTTTAAATATATGATAAAAACAACAAAACACTGCATAATCTGTATCGCATGCCATATCTACGGCCCTCGGGCTGATATTGGAGTCTCAAGTTGATATGGCATGCAATACAGATTTTGCCATGTATTATTCTCTATGTATTATCACCCACTGCACATCATAGATAAGCTAGGCCTATCTGATCTCTAAACATGTGTTAGCTTTGGTATAGTTGATCATACAATAATTATTTCCCTATTAAAGTTTCAAGTTAAGACTAAAATGGATTTTAAAAGTCAGTCCAGGGCCAGAGATCATGAAGCGATCTCAACCTCAAGTCAGACTTCAATTAAGTGGCGGCTTCCAGATAAATAAGTGGTGGACGCCATATAATTTTGTGGCGACTGTCAGATAATTATGTGGTGGCTGCCAGACAAAATATTTCATTCTCAAGAAAAATATTTTGATAGATAATTATGTGGTGGCTGCCAGATAAAATATTATCACTCTCAAGAAAAATATTTTGGCACGTGAGCCTAATACGCATCCGTAATGCAAAAAGTATGTGAAAAAAAAATTAGTAATGGTGAGTTTTTTGGGTTGCATTCGGGGAAACAAACAATAACATGTCTATAGGTTTGCATGTTGCTCATTATTATTCCTTTTAGCAAGTTACTCATGATGACCTATTGTAATTGTCTTTTGTCTGTCGTCGTCCAACATGCTTCCTGTGTCGTCCATCTTAACATTTACTGTTATGAGGTCAGAATTACCCTAAAATATGCCAGCAAAAATCAAGAACATAGTAAAGTAAATTTATAAATTTTATTAACAATAACAAAAATAAAAACTTAATCTGAATGACAGTTAACAAGTCACAGTTCAATTCCAGTTCAGAGATCCACACAAATACACAATAAATTCTAATCCGAATGTAATATTAAAAGGATCCACTCAAATACACAATAAATTCCAATTTGTATGTAATAGTGATGTGCACTAATCTTGCATAAATCCCAATATAAAAATATGGTCTGCTCTCCTATAACTTGGTCTTAAAAATAGTCTCAGCTGCTTTAAACTTGTTCCAAACTTGATTTTTCTGCCTGAAGACCTGACCATCTCTGTATATATACATGTACTCTAAAACAGTTCTAGAAATTACTAGATAGGAACAATCAAGAAAATGGTCTTTCTACAACATTCAGGAAAGTCCTTATGGCTAAATATAATAACATGATGACAGAGTTCAAACACACTAACAACTGATCTTCCAGAGAGGTCCAGATGCACTAAGTTCAACAAGTACGGTGTACAAATAATTGTAAACACTCATAAACATTACACATTTTTTACTTCTGCTCAAGAACCTGTGGGCCAATTTTAACAAAACTTGGAATGTAGCATCCCCATGCAAGGCAGCATAAAGTTTGCATATGAAATGGAGGTAGGTCCCTTAGAGGTCCCATAAGGGTCCAAAAAGGACCAGAACTTGGAACATCTTTGATAATCTTCTTCTCATGAACCAGTGATCATATGACGTTCAAATTTTGTATGTATGAATATACAGTCAGTATCTACAAAGTTTGTAAATGTAAACAAAATATGTCGATAAATGGTGCACTAGGGGGTGGTTGAATAACATAGGGTACAGTTGTATACAAATGGCTTAATTACTCAAAAATGAATGACTTTTTGTATACAAAGATATACAAATGTATGAGAAAGTTGTTAGGAATTATTTAAGAATCATTTTGACAAATTGCAAGGTCATGTGGTCAAAGGTCAAGATTACAGACACCTAAGTAGACAAACATATAAGTTTTTTTGTTATTCTCTTTTGGTATTCTCAAGTACCACTGGACCAAGTTTTAATTTGAAACTTGACAGGAAATTTTTCTCAGGTGACCGTTAAGGCCCATTGGGCCTCTTGTTCAAGATGTCAGACCTCGCAATATATTTTTTTTTTTGCAGAAATTCCTGTGTATTTGTATCCAGAAGTTATATCAAAAAGAACAGGATTTACACATCAAAGATCAAGCTATGTAAGCGCATTGTATCAGGAATTTCAAAGAGACTGTGTTGTTTTGGCGAGGAAGATAAGCAAGTCATTGAAAATTAACTGTTTCCACATCATATCAGTTGATCGAAAAAAATATGATGAATATGTCACATTGATTTGCACAGTATCAAATAAAGATGAACTAAATCAATTACTTTCAGCTTATACAGATGGTCAACTTAAAAGAGAGATAGTTGATTATGCAATCTCTATAGGGTTTGAAATTCTATTGGACATTTGTCCTGGGGATATTTATAAAGAAATGACATTTTTTGTTTTTATCGACAAAAAGAAATATGAAGATGAAAAAAAGCATTTCATTGCCAGTGTTGGGTATGTATTGATTCTTTCTTGTATATTAACAGTTGATTAAATATGCATCAGATACATTTCAAAATAAGTACATGTATTACTACAATATAGAAAATAAAATAGTAGGAATGATATTTTATTTCTAAAAATAGAAAACACCTTGACAATCATATATTAAAAAATGAAAAGCTGATCATCAGATCATGAACCATTGCAATTCCAAATGTACTCATTAGTGATAAGCAGTTTGGCTTTTTGCTTTTCCAGGAAGATGTTCACTCATCTATTGTCTGTTCGAAAAATTTTTACCTTCTTATTTTTAATTAATTTAGATTACCGCCGACATCATCATACTTTTTTTCTTTTTGGTGCAATAAATATCAACTATACCCGTAAAATTGCAATAGAACATCTTTCAACTACGTTGTAAGCAATACTTTGGATTCTATCGATGATTTCTTTGGTGCAGGGAGGTCTCCATTGACGTTCATCAACAAACGAAATGAAACCAGTCATAGTTACGTTTTTTTTTTCTTTAATTAAAATGTATTCACTATCGAAAAATAATACTTATCGCAATTTTTCCTACAAGGAAATATGAAACTTGGCCAATTATTTGTTTACTCCATAAATTTATAAAACTGAATTCGGGTTCGGGATTTCAAGCGAAGCGTTGTCAATCAAACTTCCCATTTTGTCTAATGCTGTCATCTCGCATAATACCAGTGTTACACTTTTAATGTCAGAGATAGTATTAAAAGAAATTGTCCAAATTGTCGGTTTCATCCGTGAAAGGCATGTATCACTCGTACTCGTAATGCCGGTTTCCTGATCTCGCATTGCAAACAGTAAATCTTAATTTGACAGTAACAAATTTTGTTACATTGTTTCTTTTCCACTATCAATACATCAGGGGGATTACAAAGTAATTAAGTCAGTAAAAACAGCTATATACACTGTAGATAATGTTGCATAGTGGAGTATTTTAACATTTTTTGCAACGTAATCAAAATGTGCTTCAATAAAGAAAAAAAATGTCAAAATAAGGGCACCCTGTACTCCAATGACCGGCACCCGGCGCCCTTTTTAGGTTAAATATGGTACCTACCAAATTTGTTTACAATTCTTATTTAGCTAGTTATTATCATTATTACTGCAGGGCAGGTGTCTTTTTATGAATTTTCTCGTCTGTATGCATTATTCTAGTTAATCAATGATTAAATAAAACAAACAAAATGTGAAGTGCTCGAATCTCATTCGGTTGAATGAATTAATTAATTCAATTAATTATTTATTTATTTCACCAAGCATATTGGTATACATAAAAAAACACAATATAACAAAAAATATGACAAGTACATGTACATAGGCACATTCAGGTAAGTAACTAGCCAAACCCATTTTATGACTTAAAAAAATTCTGCCAAATGTTGATTACATTAAAATTTATGTACGTTGATTTTAACCATAGCTTTATGTATTTTAAAGACCAATTTATTGTTAATAAACTTTTTAGCCCACCATCAACAGATCTTGGGCTTGCATAGGTGGCCCGTCTGTCCTGAACCACTATTTCTTAGAAAGGACTGAAGGGATCTCCTTGAAATTTGACATGAGGTCTAGTTGTGCATATTACATTTTTGGAGAGATCGGAATCCAACAGGGGGCTATCATGGATTTTTACCAAAGGAAGTTTGTTACCACTATTTCTTAAAAAGTACTGAAGGGATCTCCTTGAAATTTTACGTGAAGGTTCCCCTTGTTGGGCATATTACATTTTTAGAGAGATCAAAATCCACCATGCCTGACAGGCAGCCATCTTGGATTTTGACTAAAAGAAGTTTGTTACCACTATTTCTCAAAAAAGACAGATGGGATCTCCTTGAAATTTGACATGAAGGTTCCCCTTGAAGGTCTAGATGTGCATATTACATTTTTCAGAGAGATCAGAATCCAATATGGCTGACAGGTTGCCATCTTGGATTTTGACCATAGGAAGATTGTTATTGCTATTTCACAGAAAGGACTGAAGGAATTTCCTTGAAATTGGACATGAAGGCTCCCGGTGAGGTGTAGTTGTGCATATGACATTTTCAGATTGATTGGATTCCAACATGGCTGACAGAATGCACTAAATTAATCTTTTCGAAATTGATTATGGAGGTTTCCCCTGAAATCTAGATGTGCATGTTATATTTTCAGAGAGATCAAAATCCAAGATGCACACCTGTCCATCATGTACAATTCCATTCTCTCTTAAAATGTAATATGTTCAGTTCAAGTTCAGTTTTGCTATAATCTTGTGAAAAAATATGGATTTAAGTTCAAATTCAATGTTGAGACACAAAATAAGAGAAAAGAACAGTCTGTCATAGATCAGACATGGAACATTCCATGGTGGGCACCAAGATCCCTCTGGGGTCTCTTGTTATTTGCCAATGATATAAAAGCCAATCAATCTTTGAGAGTTGACTACATGTACCTGTACAAGTACAAAAAAGTGTCTTCTTATTCTCTCTATCTTTTGGGGTACACACTATGTTAATACGTAATGTCATTGGCCTGTGGTATGGATAATTAGGTGTGACAAGAAGTAATTCTTTACCAGTTAGCCTGGGTACTGTCAAAACAATGCACAACCACAGGTGTGAAAATATAATGAACTCGAGGATTAAAGAGCACACTGAGTGAAAAATGAAATTTCTGTATTTATAGAACTCTCATCATTCTAAGAACATAGAAGACTCAATCAAAATTGGTAAGCGCATTATCAAGATATTGAGTGATTTTACATGCTTTCAGAAAATTAATTAAGAATTCATTCAACTTCTGACAAACTTGTGAGTTACACTGTGATGTCATGGAATGACTGTAGGATGACAACTGTCATGATGGGAAAGTGAGTCATATTCATTGTTGGTAAAATCAGAAAATTTACCAAATAAATCATCATTTTGACACTTTTAAAATACATGAAATCATTTTATTTAAATGCAGTCAAATAACCAACATGATTTTGACTTTTTTTCACTGTGTCACATTTACGGACGGATGGCTTAGTAATGCTTGATTTAGAGTATCACGCTTTATTTGGAGTTTTTATCTCTTAAGTTTTTCTGTCATGGGTTCTCGTGTTTTATAAGAAAAAAGAACAATGGCCGCCTATGATGTACATGTATGCTACTTTTAATCCTTAAAGCATCCGCTTACATCACACTATCAGTATATTCCCATGTCATGTAACTGCACCAGGTTTCTAAGTGGGTGGGTTTGTAGTCAGAGATAATATCCCTTCCAACTGTATAAAGCTACATATTATTTTTTATGTCTGAATGAATTTAAAAGAAGTCATTATTTTATAATACATATAAAGTGAAAAATTAATAGAAAGATATATATGTGAATAAATACTGACTGATGATATATTAAATGATCCAAATAGAAATGGGTGATGAAAATTGTTAATTTTGATTGATAAATTAATCGTATGCATATCTATTTTGATTTTGTTTGAACAAATAAAATACGATATTAAAATATCATTAGAGTGATATAAAACATGTGTCTCAGATGGAATGCAAATATAGAATAAAAAATTACACCCGTGTGTTGCAAATAATCGGAGCCTGAAAGTATAATGCAGTTTCCATTTGGGACCCAACAAAAATTTTTAATTTCCAAGATGATTGGGTGTAGTGTTAATTTTGTAGGCATTTGGCAAAATACACCTTTGTATATCACACGTAACGAAAATGTGATGTTTTTTAGTCAATTAACAATATTGTAAAATTTGTAATGCAATTTGCATGTATAAATAAAACATTTTAAAGGTCAACGGACACAAAAACTCGATGTTGATTTTATTACAATTTTGGTTAGATATACATAAAAAAGTATTATGTACAAAGAAAATTTTTTAACCCCTCCGTTTACGCATACCAGGTGGAAAAAGGTAACAAAATACTCCGCTAGATCTGCTTAACAGGAAGTGACGTACATGTGGTGGTCAGCAGTATTAAGATAAAAACTGTATATACATTGTATAGCTAGTCCAGTGCAAGGGTTGATGGCCTAGATTTACTGTATTTTTCTTCTATCTTTCTAGAATATCATTGTTAATAGCTGAATTATTTATTTTCTACCCAGTTATTATTTTTATTTTAGAGCTATCAGCGATATATAAAGCCTAACATATTTCTCTGGATCTATAGGCTACCGCAATTTTCTATGTGACTTAACATTCATTTAGCCTAATATAGATACCGATATTCAAGTATCGTGTAACCAGTTTTCACACCTCACTGATAAAGTTATTTGTGAGAAGATCTACAGGATGTCTCAATCGGGGTCTTCCGTCCACCACTGTGTTCTTTGAAGTGAACTCTGGTGTTATGGGTGGTAAGATATGTTGTCTGTGTATAAATATCTTTGTGTGTGGACATACGTATATGTTATAGCCCTAAGAAGGAGGAATATAATATCTCGCATAAATTAATGAAATTGAATTTATTTTAAAACTTTGAATAAAACAGAAACATTGAATTAAGACAAGAAGCGATATATAATGGCTGATACAAGTGGTATGTTTTTCCAGCGATATATAAAGCTAATATTAGCTTTATATATCGCTGGTTTTTCATTCACTTTTCTACATTACAAACTCTGTTTATTTGAATGAAATTGCATTTTATATACGGTTTTTGTAATTAGATCTACTTATGTCTCATTTCTGAAACAAAACTTCATTTTTACCAGGGGCGTCACTGGTTTTACGCACCATTACAATGTAAATCCAACACGCATGTTTACCACGGCTTTTGAAACGATTAAAACTCAGTCATTATACAAGCGTGTAACTTATGTCGATGATAAAATAGACTGCAGAAAATAATAAAGACTCAAATTATACATGAAATTCAGAAATATTTATTCTATTAATTAAAATGGATATCGAGAAAATATTTTTAAATTAATTTTCTTCCTCAAGCCCGGTCCCAGCAATACTGGCAGAATGTGTCATCTACATCACAATTTTCTTCAAAACTTTGTCTATTTGAAACTTCCTTTTTTAAATTATTATTTCATTTTAGTCTTATTTCGGAAGAAAAACTTGAAAAAAAATTATCATTTAATTTTACCGGTCCCTGGTTTTAAATTGTGCATCCAACGTGTATGCTTACTATGGGTTTTGATACAAGTAAAAAAACTACGTCCCTGTGTAATTCACAGATGATAAAATAGATCGTGTAAAATGATTTTGAAATTATATTCTTTATTCAGAAATATGAATATATTTAAACTCATATCAAGAGAATAATATAATAAAAGTTAACATTTTAGTTTTATATATCGCTGCTAAAATCATTATCAGAACACCCAAATAGTAGATGAAATGGACATACTCGTCATGTTATGACCAGAACCACAGACCACAGTCTGACACAGAAATGAAAGTTCGCTTTGTAGTTACAACAGAAAAAAAGGAGAGTAAGGCCTAGTGCAACTTTGTCAAGCATCTCTTGATAAACAAGTCGATTTGTTTGCCTTTAATGGATATTCCTATCAGAAACAATTCGTCACCCACATCGTGTGAAATCAGGTCATGTAAAATAGCCCTACTTACGTAGGTTACGTACAAATCAGTCATCATGGTTCCCAGCTGATTGGTAAAAAAATGTCAAATAAAATGGCTACTTTCAGTTGTCATGACTGAATATTAGCTGCCTCACTTTGTGTAAGTCACACTTAAACTTTCTTTAGTATATCACATAAATAATATATCAGAATTCAAATGCAAAGTCGTTGTAAATACATTATACAGCATACTCATGGGCGCAGCCATTTGCATTTTTAATTCTCTTCTGACACATTTAACTTTCGGGTTACCAAGCAGACGAATATTCTAAAATAACTTAAAAACAAATTTGACATTTATTCAAAATTTTCCATATCACTAGTTTCTTTCAAAATGATATGAAATTAAGAAAATAAACCTTAATTCCATTTAGTATTTCTGTACAAAAAGGGGAACTACTTCTCATCTCACACAGCTGTTTAGCTGTTATGTCATATGAAAAAACTCCTACCGCAAAGCCAATTACATAGAATGAATTTGGTAACCAGCTGACTACAGATTCACAGAAAATGGTAATATATAGAAATATAAGGATTGTTTTTCATTGCATTCCAAAAAAATGAAAAACAATCCTTAAATTTTGACACTGATAAGAATGGCGGACACCACCACACTTGCGTCACACTCCAAGCGCTCCCGAGATTGGCCGATCGTTACCGAAGGCAGTCAATCGGGGCATGGGTATTTTTAGTCATTTAAAGGTAAATATCTCCATACCTGTGTGGTTTTCGACATTGTGTTTTTTTAATTATTGGTTATATGGGTCATATAAATTTAAAAGTATATATGTAAAGAAAATTTTTTTCGTGTCCGTTGACCTTTAATTTATTTTTTCATATAGTTATACAACTAATATGTTAAATTTAATTTATAATGTTTTCGTACAGTGTTTTAAGAGTGACAAAGTTCTTTATATAATTGACATGTAATCTTTAACCAATGGTGAATAAAAGCATGACCCTGGGTCAAATCATTGTTGTTTATTAGAACCATATTTTCGTTAAATTTTCATTTTCATTAGAGTCGATGTTGCTCTTAATTTCCATTAGATATATGTACTGTATTTGCTCTGCCAATAGCACAATGTGATATTTACGGCAGTTGCCTTTTCAAACTTACATACAATTTACGCCTACTACCGCGATATCAGTTTATAAAGAATTAAAAATATTAATTCAGTTATTTTGTTTTTACAATTTAATTCACAAAGTTTATATTTTAATTATTTGTTCTCCATGGATGAAAATTATGCTATTTTACAATTTTGATTTTGATTTTTTTTTTATCAGGTTTACGATGTTGTTCTTAGAATGATGAATTCTATAAATACAGAAACTTTCATTTTTCACTCAGGTTGCTCTTTAAATGTACATAGGCAGATCTAGACTGGAAAAGTGTATTTGGAAAAAAATACTGAGCTTTGGTAGAAATGTAAAAACAAATCAGAGGTTTTGGACAGCAAAGTGGTAGGGGCAAGATCGATCTTAAAAAGCGGTAGACTACCGCAAAAATCGGTAGAGTTAACATGTCTTTAAAAATAATCAAAACAGACTGAATACTAAAAAATCAGTTATTGAAAGAACATGTCATGTTGTTGTTGGTTTTTTTTTCTCAAAGATATGGTGATGGATACAGAATGCAGATATAATGTAGATGATTTTCTAAACAGTTGTCTGAAACTATCATAAATTGAAAAAAAACCTGGGCCCCTGAAATTTGAGTTGGGCATTTAGATTTTGAATCTTAGTGGCTTGGGTGGCCCCTGGATAAAAAATATTAAGTTTTACCTCAGCAATATCTACAAAGTTTTCAGAGGAAAATAAAATCTGCACCAAAGTGAACAGAATTTTTTTTGTCAGCTTTTACACATTTTCAAATTCTTCTCAAGAACAAGTAGATCTAGATAAATTTTAATCAGTTTGGCAGAAACCTTCACCATTGAAAGCTGCATTAGGTGAAAGTTTGCAGATGAAAAGGATATCATACCTAAAGGGACTCGAAAGATGGTCAAAAATTAGTACATCTTTAAAAACTCTTCTCATGAACCAATAACGAACATGTTATTAATGTAATCATACATTTCATTAAGATGGCTGGTAACACCTCTTGTTCATAATAACATGCTTGTTTCCTGTGTCTAATGAACTTTTATATATTTTTTTTTTTTGGTAACAGAGGAGTGGATACCAGTACTCAAGAGTCACAAGGAGAGGTATGAGTTAAATACAATGTGTAGCTTTATCAGTAACCAAGTTCAGAATTAGTGGTGTAACCATAGTCACTGACTATCGAAAAATCATCATTGATGGGAGGGCAATGGCGACAATTACTACTTAATTGTTAACACTGATCGTCAGTGATCAAAGGTTTTAGTGGTTTAGATACAACGGGCACTTGTTGGTTAATTACAGTAAAACCTAGCAATTACCTTACTTACTAAATAATATAAATATATTTAAAGCAATATGAGCTTTCGTGGGTGAAAAATTTTACTTGCCCATTTTATGTAATATGTTATCACATATGTATCCCAAAGAGACCATCTGGTGGTTAGAATAACAAATGCATGTGTATGATTGCAACAACCTTGCTAAACGTAACATGTGATATCAGTTATTGTTTGTCCGCCATTACTTTGAGTAATTTGCGATATCAGTTATTGTTTGTCCGCCATTACTTTGAGTAATGCAAATAAACTTTCGGTCAGTTTTTATGAATATTACCAGTGTCCAATAAACATGTGCTATTTGCATTTAATACATTTTATTCTTATTACCCTTAACGTTTATTTTTGTACATCATCATTTCATACCTAAATCAAGCAAAGTTGGGCTGAATGTCTTGCATTTAGTTGACGAAGAAGTGTTAGAACTCTGATTGAGATTTACTAGTTTAAGGTGATTTTTGAGAATTTTTACACCCCTGTCTTGAACACTGTTTGCTTGATGAATATAATTTAAATTTCAGAGAGGGAAAGAAATGAAAGATCAAAGAACAGCCAGTTTTGGAGATGGTAAATCTGCTGATAAACCTCTGCCTTACAGTAGTACATCACAGTCTAATGGACAAAATGACAGAAATGATACATCTGCAACAAAACTGCAAAATGAAACTATGGTAGGTTATTTTCTGAAAACTATAATTTATCCTTACAGCTTTTGTGAACTACAGTATACGGCCATTTTGTTATATTTAGTGTCAACCCTAAAATAACAAGAGGGCTTAAAACACACACCTGGCAAATTTGGTCAACATTGCAGAAGAAGTAAAAAATGCCTAAATGATGATAAAAAACTGATATTTTCTGTTTACTTAGAAGATTTTTAAAAACTCATTTTGGAGCACCTATGAATCATATTCCCTTTTCATTTTCAAACATATGCAGCTTTATATCAAGGTAGTTCCAGCCAAAATCCAGACAAATAATACGTTGCTGAAAACTTCATTGGATGCACAGATGTTTATTTCTATTGAAAGGTCTGTAGACACGGTATACACAAAAGTACAGGTAAAATTCGATGAGTATTGTTCAGCCTCTGGGACTTCGCACGTTTCGCCTTGCGAGTACAGATATACAATGAAGACCGATTTAAATAATCCGCCTTTTATACCTGCTGTGGGACTTGATTTTCCGGAGAAACAATTACAAATATGTCAGCTGTATGGGGATATGAATTGGGAATGTTTCAACACATTTTTTTCAACACACATTTTTTTTTATTAAAAGTTCAAAAGTTTTTTATCTTCGTAGTTCAACTTTAAGGTATTACACACAATGATAATACAATGTACAGCAAACAACACAGGAGAAGCACAGGTGTTAAGGATCCTCAGTTAAGTTGACTGAGTGGAACTCACAAAAGTTTACAAAATTTTACATAGATTTTCCTTTCAAATATCAATAGTTAATATTGTCTCATCACATAAACTTCTTTCATCTAGTGAATCTTTGTTCTCTCATCTTGTCAATGATATGGAAATTTATGCTAAAATTATAATATTAATTTCCAATGTTTTTAGACCACTATTCTATTAGCTGATTTTCACAGCCTGTTCACCTTGGCTGCCATGTTGGATCTCCCATGTTAAGTGCTAGAATGTCAAATGAATAAATGAGATAGAAATACAATGATGATAAACTAAAGGATAGAGCAAAGAAAAATACTAGCAAGGCTAGGCAGATTCGTCACAATATGATGACTATCAGCTTGCATGTTACAGATTTTGCATCTGACCTACATTTCACAGTTGAGTGACCACATTAAGAAGATTTGATTTTGGCATTCTCTCAGAAAGAAGTAGCCTTAGACAGACTCGCATGGATGATGTGTCATATGATGACTATCAGCATGCATATTGCAGATGTTGCATCTCACCTACATTAATCGGTTGAGTGACCACATTTGGAAGATTTGATTTGGGCATTCTCTCAGAAAGTAATAGCACTAGACAGTCCAAACCTGTGTGATTATAGATATCAACTTGTAGTTAAGGCATTTGGCATCTGACCTACATTTCATGGTTTAGTGACCACAATTAGAAGATTTTATTTTGGCATTATCTCAGAAAGAGGTAGCACTAGACAGACCAAACTTTATTATTATTCATCTAGATTAAGATTTCATGAATACAAAGCCAATTTGTCAGCATAAGGTGAAAAATAACAATGAAAAATATTAATAATATACAATCCATAAATCCTTATATTTCTTTGCCAAAATGAAATGAAAATTTATTAAGAAAATTTGATTATCAGTATGGATTGTGATTGAGGCATAGTTGCTTATACGTGACTTGAGCTCGGTAATCTTTGATTACTCTGTTTGTCTTTGTTGGCAAGTCCTCTATTTTTACACACGTTATCTGCAACAGGTGATAAAACCAAAATGAACATGTTCATGAATTACATAATAAAATCAAAATTATTGTACAATTATACAATTTTAGAAGGTGTTTTAAATTTTATACTACCTTGACTGTGAATAAATATTCATGTTAAATTTAGTTATATATACAGTAAAACTTGTCTATAACGAACCCGGATCTAACAAGTTCTTGGTTGTAACGAACTAGTTAAAAATCCCCTGCAATTTCCCATATACTTACCATGTTATATATTTGTGAGTAACGAATTCGGATGTAACGAAAATTTGTTTAAAACAAATTGTTTTTTCGTGCCGACCAGCAATAATCCATTTGCTGTAACAAATTTATTTGTCTATTGCTGCAAGGAATTTGTTCATATATTGCTGTGACTCTGTATTGTAAACAAAGTATATCTGAATGCGACTACACTGCCTGGGGCTCTATCGGGGTATTCATAGTTTTACCTGTTGATCTAACATATAACGTGGCTCTTACCAGTATTGAATATGTCTGTAAATACATTACTTGTAATATGAACAGTGTTCCCATGGAAATATTTGACAAACTGACAGAAGAATTTCATTGAATCAAAGGTGCAAAGAAAACAACACAACATAACTGACTATTTTGTGTTATTTAGTGATTTAACTTGTAAGCCTGGGTCATGTAACTGTCATTTGTTTTAATGATACACATGTAAGCCTGGATTGAGTTCTGATATACACTCTACATGTAATTGACTTTTATTTCATGTATCAATTAATATGATATAATTTATGTAATGTATTATACCATAATGTGTTATTTGTATTTCATTTTTATGTAACCTTTATTGTACTGTAACTTATCGTGAACATAAAAAAGTATAACAAGAACATTAGAAATATAAACAAGTATCATTAGTAATCCATTCAACTTAATACTTAAAATATACCTTCAATGAAATACTGCTATAACAAATTTATTTATAGGTCCCAGGGAATTTGTTAGAAACAGGTTTTACTGTGTGTGTTTGTATATATATATATATATATATATATATATATATATATATATATATATATATATATATATATATATATATTTTACATTTTGCATTTTATTACTCTTATAAATAAGTTAACATATAATTTACTTATTTCTATGATATCTTAGATTTCCTGGTTAAATCTGGTGATGGTTTATATCATTTGGTTTTAAACCAGTCTCTGATTTAGGAAATGGCAAGCTCTTCTCAATTCACAATTCTCTAGCTATAAGTCTATCAGTAATTAGGAATGCTGAAATATAAACATTTTACTTTAGGTATTGTACTTCAGTGTCAAATAACTGGTCAATTTATCTGTAAATATATGACACAAATGTACTCACCAAATGTAGGCTTCAATGTCAAGTAACTGGTCAGGTTATCTGTAAATATATGAAACAAATGTACTCACCAAATGTATAGGTTTTACTTTCACAAAATGTAAAGATGCATGCATTTGTAGATATAGATATCAAATTTAAATACTCAGAAAACAATATTGATCCAGAAGTGAAGAAAAATGGGGTCCATAGAGTTTAATCAGATAAAAATAGACACAATTCAAGACAGGGTTGCATTAAATCTACATTTACATATTAACTAGAGATCGATCATAATAATATAATAAATGTATTCATTTTTCTTTTAATGGCCATTGTTGAAAAAAATCATGATATAAACTTTATAGAGCAATCATTTTATATTGGTTCAACATTATCGGCCCTATGTGGGTTGCCGATGTCGGTCCAACATCAATTTTGCAAAGTGAATGCAATATCGTCCCAGCATTTGCACCAACATCAAGCTGATGTCGGGCCGATATCGGCTATATACCTTATATTGATATCAGGCTGATATTGGTTATCAATCCAATAACTTCGAAGTTGCTCAAGTTTGTGTATACCTATCCATTACTGATATTAGGTAAATACTATTCATCATTTTGTTCCTTCTGTATGTTTCTTGGCATCATATTCCTGACAAATAATATTTTCCTCTGATTTTGCTAAGGTAAAGAACAGAAAACCAATAGAAAACAAATAGTTTGAGTTAAAATTGATTTTGCTTTATTCAATCAATGAAAATTCAAAATAGCAATGAATATAATATTCATATCTATTACATTTTTTATTAAATTTATCAATTAAGTATAATCTATGTTTTTCAGGGTTATTTTACAGTTATATATTTAACAAATTGAAAATACAACTCAGTGCAAAGTAAATGGAGAGCTGTATTTCATTTTTTGACAATCAAAATGCAGTGAAACATTAAACCAAACGGTTATATTTAGAGAATCCTTTTCACTTCATCAGGGTTATTCTCAGGAAACTGTACTTTCAACGCACCAGTTAACATTACATTCATTCCATTAGAAAACAAATATCAGTACATCTTTGCACACATCCAGCACGAATCATGAGGCTTTTAACATGTGATTGGCAATTCCTGCTTCCCTTCGAAGTTGCTCAAGTTTGTGTATATTAATACACCTGTATTAAATTGATTTGTTGTTTGTTTGTCTGATGTTTTAAACTTTTTAGCCTATATTTTCCCCATTTCAATGCACTATTTTCCTAGTAGCAGAGTGATAGATTTCAACCAACATGTGGTTTGTTTACATTTCACGACTCGAAGGGTGTTGAATGTATCTCTGTCTAGCTACAAAACGTCAGGTAACAAATATGGCTGGAAAATGTAATGAATCAATCAAAATTTTGACAATTGTTTTTAGTCATCACCTGCATTGCTTGGCATCGTAGGCCTAATTTCTTGTCGCCTTTTTTTTCCCCTGCCCCCATCACGGTTTGTTGCCCCTCTTAATCGCTCCTGTATAAAAGTTTTGGCATTTTTCATTGTTGTCGATTTTGTGGCACTGTTTTTCTGTACACATTCTGAAAATAACAAAAAAATCCTGATTTTACTATTGAAACTTAAAGCCATGTTCTGGGAAGAAATGTTAAAAAACAAGAGATGTTTGTAAAAAAGTTATGCACTCCTCCCCAATCAATGGAAATTGAATTATTGGAATTTTTTTTAAAGGCTATATGTTTAACATTATACTGTGACAGGGATCTGAGACCTTTTGGTAAATATGGATGATAATCATGGAATGCTTCAAAACATTTTCTGACAGGTCTAGATCTATAATCATGTCATTTGAATACCCCCATAAGAATCATGTGGAACCACTGTGTTAGTACATGTAGGTTCACAGTTGGAGATGGAATCTGCCATGGGCATCTGAGCATGTTCAGATGTGGCATGATCAGAGTTATAAATGTATGCTAAATGCTCTCTGACATTTGATCTTACCCTTCTGTATGACTTCCAGTAAGAATTGGATGCCGTGTTTTTATTGACACACACCAATAATAAAGCCCCTACATGTAAATATACATTTACATGTAGTTACGCATGAAAATAAACATGTACAAAAATAATAAAATATTAATGCTATTAAATAAATCACAAATTAATTTTTTTTTCTGATTCAAATGAAAAAGGGGGACTATTCTAATTAAATCACTATAAAATTGAAATACTCTAAAATAATCTTCAGGACATTTAGTTTGCTACATTTTTTCTATACAATATTGACGAGAAAACAGCAAATCATTAATCATATATTTTTTACCTACTCACAGCATAACCGGTTATAATGTCTCGGTTTCAATTAACTTTGAAAATCTACATTGATTTCAAAATAGTACACAATATATGCATGTATTATGTAACATAAATTTGCCAAGTATAACAATATAGGCCTAAGACTAAAGATCGCATGTATCTGTATATGTGTTATATTAAAAGTTTAAATATTTGATAGTTATAGATAGGTTTAAATTAATAAATATTTAAACTTTTAATGTGACATATATATGCAGTACATGTATTCATCGGACTCAAGATCACGATTCTACTTTTAAAACTTGCGTAACGATACCAGTGCAAAAATACAACTACATCTACAAAGTACATTCTTTAAATAAAACGCTTATTTCATCTATTCATTTAAACGTAATAGTTAAACTGACGGCAAGCAATGCTTAGAGTAAAGAAATATGGCGGCACTGCATCACTTCAAGATCTCGATCCTGTCTTGAAAGTACAGAACGGTAGCCTATTTTATAATAGGCCTACTTCTGTACGTTTTGAAAATATCACACAAGTAAACTTTTTAAGACAAACAAATTCCACGTACTCTCTTGGTTTTGAACAAGAATCGACAGACTTACCAGCACTATTGTATACTCTGGACAAGCAGAACAGTAACTTCAAGTTAATTAATCTTTTTATCGGTCATGTTTTCAAATTGGCTGCAAGTGCTGGACTGACCAACGCAGAGTTTGTCTAGATAACATAGGGAGATAACGGATGGACATGTGCAGAGATGCTATGTACAGCGACTGCAGTGGTATTATATTTTATACACAACTAACTGTGGGCGGTTAGACAAAAAGTTTTAAAATTAATTCGTGTAATTCATTTTGAAGTTGTTACAATCATATAAAATTTGTATTTTAAATTAAAAGAGGAAACAAAATATTTCTACGATGGTTCATGTAACTGAATTGATTGATAGATTGATAAACAATTAAAACTCTATAGATCAATCTACATAAAAAATGAAAGAAATATCACTTACCTTTTTCAATCTGAATTTCAGAATAGAATAAGTTCCTTCAAATCAGCCCATCTTAATCCAGTGTATACAAATTAAATTTAACCGAGTTGATACTTGTTGACAACGGCCCGATATTGGTCCTATATACTGATACCGCTGTCAGCTGCATGTAAGTCGTAATGTGATAGCGAACCGATGTCGGCTGGATGTCGGCAGCTGATGACAATATTCCCCCTTGCAGCAGACATCGGGCTGATGTGGGCATGTTTGCATATGGGAAAATAATCAAAATATGTAACAGTGTAATATGTCTACTTTGAATCACAACATGTGTTTTATATATTAAAGTTTAAGAGTATTTACTGGAGATTGACCTCTCAATTAAGGTGTCACAGTATGGGGGAGGGGGTTATGACCATTATGAATAACAAAACTGATTGTCACTTAAATGTGTTTAAATTTACCATTGATTCTGATACTCTAGTGTATTCTTCTTTGTATGGTACCTCTCACTTTGAAGTCATTATACTTATATGTAAGTGTAACACTCTACTTATATGTAACAGTGTAACAGTCTACTTATATGTAAGTGTAACAGTCGACTTATATATAACAGTGTACAGTCTACTTTTAGGTAACACTCTACTTATATGTAACAGTGTAACAGTCTACTTATAGGTAACAGTCTACTTATATGTAAGTGTAACAGTCTACTTATAGGTAACAGTGTAACAGTCTACTTATAGGTAACAGTGTAACAGTCTACTTATAGGTAACAGTGTAACAGTCTACTTATAGGTAACAGTCTACTTATAGGTAACAGTCTACTTATATGTTACAGTGTAACAGTCTACTTATAGGTAACAGTGTAACAGTCTACTTATATGTAACAGTGTACTTATAGGTAACAGTGTACTTATAGGTAACAGTGTAACAGTCTACTTATATGTAACAGTGTACTTATATGTAACAGTGTACTTATAGGTAACAGTCTACTTATATGTAACAGTGTACTTATATGTAACAGTGTACTTATAGGTAACAGTGTAACAGTCTACTTATATGTAACAGTGTACTTATATGTAACAGTGTACTTATAGGTAACAGTGTAACAGTCTACTTATATGTAACAGTGTACTTATATGTAACAGTGTACTTATAGGTAACAGTGTAACAGTCTACTTATATGTAACAGTGTAAGTAACAGTGTACTTATAGGTAACAGTGTAACAGTCTACTTATAGGTAACAGTGTAAGTCTACTTATAGGTAACAGTGTAACAGTCTACTTATAGGTAACAGTGTAACAATCTACTTATAGGTAACAGTGTAACAGTCGACTTATAGGTAACAGTGTAACAGTCTACTTATATATAACAGTGTAACAATCTACTTATAGGTAACAGTCTACTTATATATAACAGTGTAACAATCTACTTATAGGTAACAGTGTAAGTCTACTTATAGGTAACAGTGTAACAGTCTACTTATAGGTAACAGTGTAACAATCTACTTATATGTAACAGTGTAACAGTCGACTTATAGGTAACAGTGTAACAGTCTACTTATATATAACAGTGTAACAGTCTACTTATATATAACAGTGTAACAGTCTACTTATAGGTAACAGTGTAACAGTTGACTTATAGGTAACAGTGTAACAGTCTACTTATAGGTAACAGTGTAACAGTCGACTTATATGTAACAGTGTAACAGTCTACTTTTAATCAAAACATGTGTTTCATATTAAAGCTTAAGAGTATTTTCTAGAGACTGACCTCTCAATTCAGGTAACAAAGTGGGGGGGGGGGTTATGACCATAATGAATAACCAAACTGATTGTGTCAAATGTGTTTAAACTTACTATTGATTCTGATACTCCTTCACATGGATTCTGATACTCCTTCACATGGATTCTGATGGATTCTGATACTCCTTCACATGGATTCTGATACTCCTTCACATAGATTCTGATACTGCAGTATTCTTCTTTGTATGACACCTCTCACTTTAAAGTCATTTGATGTAAGTTTATTATCATGTTTTGATATATCACAAAGTAGTACTATTCATCAATATAAAATGCAGCAAAAATCACACGAGCACTTGTAATTGTATTAACAGTAAATGGGTGGAATAGCAACTTTCAAACTGATTACAGACATTATATGATATTTCACTGGTCAAGCTGTCCTGATGCTGAAAACATGGGGCACCTCTAAGGATAACCAAAAATAAGAAGATTAATTGAATGAATTATGCATTAGTAAACTTCACCAAATATCAGCTAAGACACATGTTTATATAAATCTACAATGTGTAGGCCATTTTAAAAGTCAAAAAGATAATTCTAAATGCTATATTTTGTTTTCATTTTTAAAGCATCCCTGTTTGAAGATTCTGGCTGTATGTGTTTTGTGTATAGTAATATAGGAATTTTGTAATCCCCTGACCTGTTGTGGTTAAAGGTCAACCATCTCACCCCTGACCTGTTGTGGCTAAAGGTCAACCACTCCATGACAGGTCAAGCATGACCAGGGAATCCACAAGTTATATATAGATAGGGGAACCCCCCCACACGAACCGGAAAGTCCACACATTAGGGGAAGCACCACACAATTGGGAAGTACTACAAGTTATATATAGAATAGGGCCACACCCAAATACCACGCCCAGCCACACCTAAATGGTGTCTAATTTTGAGGGAAATTCCCAATGGTTCATGAAATTGAAATGAGCTAAAAAAAATAATGATATATTAAAATGGCGGCGGTGTTGTTCAGTGATTTTGATGAAACTAAATTGTCTATTGGACCTACTCAGGTTTTTAAAAAGTCTCCATCTTTTCAAACGCTTCCTATATTATATACTTATTCAGATGGAAAAAAAAGAGCACCTATGTTAGAAACTCCAAATCTTTTATCATACGGAGTAACTGAAAGAAAAGTTTTTGAAACTGATAAGATTGTTGGTTATGATATGAATCTTATTTGTGATGACATGGCAAAACATAAAGAGCAGCAGAAAAAGTTTATTGAAGTGGTTAATAAGATTGAAAATTTTGTTAGAAAGGAGATAGGTAAAAGACGCATCGAATTTAAAGATAATGGTAGGAAAAAGAAAATTGAGCTTGAAAATTTAAGAATTTTAAAGGAGGGCGCTAAGTTTTCTAATATAATTTATCCAAAACTTGAAACGAATAGGGATAAATTGGATATAAAATCTATGTTTAGAAGAGTGGCAAAGAAAGGTGATAAGAATATAGATGATTCCAATTGTGTTAAAGTCGAGGCTTGGGATTATTTAAATAATCCGTGTAGAGTTGTTTGCTCATTGAGAATAGACAATGTTTTTATTGGGGTAGATAAGGAAAGTATAATATCTTATTTGGATGATGTGGTTGTCATAAAGAAGACAACGATAGATAAGACGGTGTCAAATACTAGAGAGGTGTTTAAACTTACTCGAAAATTTGAGGTTGAATCCTCAGAAGATGAGGGTGAGGAGTAAAATATATATAACTATAAAGTTATATATTTATTGAATAAACTTATACCCCGTCAGCTGTTCCGTGCACAAAATTAATTTAGAATGTTTGTGTTGAGCTAGCGAAATTTTTATGTTTCGCCTGTCTTCCGCATCCTCGATGACGTCGTTTTCGTCCAAGCACTCATTATACAAAAATAGGCACACCCATTTCACTTGCATGCGAAAATCTTTACTCGCCGAGTTATATCTCTGAGTCAAAATCCACACGCTTTGATTAGCGTGTCGACCTGAAAACGCCAACATGGATAAGGCTCTGCCTTTTTTTTCATCTGTTTCGTGGCAGAGCAATTGTCTATGATGTATAACGTGGACGTCCCTTTGTATTTTTCGTAAAAATATCGCAACATTTCTTGTAATTTTTCTTCGCCCGTTTTAGAAGAGACGGGGTTGACGATGAGGATGGATTTGTCTTTGGGATTTTTGGTGTCTTCGCCTATCCATTTTCTCGATTTGTATGCCCGGTTAAAATCAATGGAAGGGCATAATATGACGATATGGTCGAAAAAATCTTTATATTCAGTTTCCAACAAATCGAGCACAAACTCCGTCTTGCCACAGCCGGTGGCACCCACTATCATGGCAGAATGGGGCTGTTTGATAAACATTTTTTAAAACGGAAGAAAAAATTTTATGACACGACATTTACAAAGCCGTTCGATATGTTAATTTGCCTGTCTTTAATCACGAAAATCTAAACATTCAGAGGGCTGGCAAGGATATGGGTGTCTCTTTCTATTCGAACGGAAATGCCTTCGCTGATGTTTTGAAGTTTGCGACCCGTGCCGTGGAGATGATTTTCCGGCGTCGCCCGCAAATCTAACCACAGTCCGTAGCAACTCTTGAGATACCTTCCTAGACTCATTTCGCTCAACATTAATTCCTTGGCCACGGAATCGGTCTGTTTTTCGCGATTCAATCCAGCCAAAAAGAATTTCTTAATTTCTTCGAATTGTTGATGGGAGCGCATTCCCTGCGAGAACAGTTGATTCGGCTGCCCTTCGATGGTGACTTCGACTTTGGTTATTCGCGGATTATAAAATTCTTCGGGGTCGTTCTTCGAAATGTCTTTGAACAGAAACAAGATGCCGCTCAACAACCTCGTGGGGGTGTTGATTTGATAATTCAACACGGCGTCCGATTTATTCATCATCGTCTTGCGATATCGCAATATCTGATTGTAGTAATAGACGTGTTCTCCCCCATATCTCTGCCTGATGCTTCGGGCGAGGGTGGCGTCGGTAATTTTTTCAAACTCCAAAGCTATGTTATTCACTTTATAGCTGGCGTTTTTGTCCTCCTCACCCGCCCCCTTAAAAATGACGTTTTTAGCATCGTTAAATGTTAACATATATTCCAATCTATCTTGCAATCTGGCCTGGTAAAAGGGCTCGCTCGTTTCCACAATTTCGAAATGCAAGGGAATACAAAACCGATTACCAAACACTGCGGCAATTTCGTACTCTTCACTGGCATCGAGAGGTATTTTCCATCTTATGGGCCTGGCCCGCAAGATGTTTAGGCTGTTACTCTGTATCCCCTGATAGGCCATGTTACGCCGCTCCATTTTCCAAAGGTCGCTGTAGACAAAAACTTGTCCGCATCGCCAATCGTCTGAACGGTGTTTTCAGATATCTTGAATTCTATTTTCTCTACGATGTTGCATCCCAAATTATTGTACACGCCCGTCTTGGTGAGGTCGCCGTCTTTTACGTCAACTTCGATATCGAAGGCCAATTTAGTCGTTCTAGGAACGATGACGTCGCTTTCACTCAAATTGGGAAAACGAATGGTCAACGTTTGATTTTCCTCGATACTCGACGGATTGTGTGAGATGGTGACGGATTGCCTGTTGCCTTTTATACCGTGCGGTAATCTTAAATTTCTATCGGGGTTTAATTTATCGCCGTAATTCATGTTTTTTTATATAGATAATATAAATTTTTTAAATCGATTATTAAAAAATGTCAGAATTCGATAATCCTGTTTATGACGACGATGATAATCCCGTTTACGACGACGATGATAATACGATTTATGATGACGATGGTAATGGGTGTGAGACTTCTTTCATCGATAATACAAAAGGTCCTAAATGGGCTGCTGGAGAAGACTTACCACCTGAAATAGATGCTAATAACTTAGCGTCTGAAGAAGAAACTAAGGCATGGAAATGGAAAAAGGAAAGATCCAAATTTGGGATTAGAGTTCCTTTGGAATTTAAATCATCGATTGAAGGTGATTTATGGGTAAAATTGCGGGGAAAATGGATTAGATTAACGTATGAAAATAGGCGCGGTTTTTATACGGACGACACTTTGCGGGGGAAGAAAATTAACGTTAATTTTCTTAGAACATTGGGTATGATTCCTGAACTTCCAGCACAACAAGTTAATAAAGTATTAAGTAATAACCGATAAATTAACTAGAAGACTCGAAACTGCGGAAAATATGCAAATGGACGATTTGAACAGCGACGGAAGGCGAGTAAACAACGAAACGCGACTAAAACGATTAGACGATGGAATATCAGAATTATCGGATAGTATACAAGATCTCTACACGGAATTAACCGTGAGAGAATTGTTGGGGTTGGATAAAAGTTCAAAAACCATTAAAGGCTCTTTACGCGCTCAAGAAGCCAAAAAAAGTAGAATTAGAACGAACGTTATCGCAATGGAAAAAAGACCTCGAAAACAATCCCAGCGACAGAGAACGCATCAAGAGAGAAATAAGTAAAACGCGA
Organism: Atrina japonica; assembly: GCA_030159075.1. NCBI lineage: Eukaryota > Metazoa > Mollusca > Bivalvia > Pterioida > Pinnidae > Atrina > Atrina japonica. Next base: position 498,196 of record BROG01000341.1, on the reverse strand, counting down.
AATGAACTAGATGGCATTAACGAAAGTATCGACATTCTAAAAGGAAAATTAAAATCTCAACTGACTACTATAAAAGAAACCATTAAAGGGCTACTAGACGATAATCTCCCGTTGAGAGAGAAAATCGCCAATCTGTTCAGAGAACAAGGAATCACCATTTTTAGCATCTTAACGGCCGTCGGCATGACTGGCATTTTTGGTCGAATCGTTAATACCCGAGACTAAACCGATTAAGCCACCACCTCCTCCGCCACCGAACAAAGAGGGTGGATTACAAGAATGGCTAAAGAAACAACTGGACGTCGTCGGAAAACTGTTGGCAAAATTGGCCGCAAAATTCGGCGAGGCATTGCCTAGCATATTGGGCGCAATCGTCTCGTGGATATTGTCGACTCTCGGCAAAGCGGTCGTTTGGTTGGGAGAACATTTGTGGGTGCTGGGTATGGCCGTCGTCGGTCTGTTGTTAGCGAAACTCGACGAAGAGAAGAAAAGAAAATAACGATAGAGCAAAAATTGCGGTCTTTTGACTTTCGTGGTCGTCTTGTTTAGGTAGTGTAACTTGTTTAGGCGGTACTTTTTGTGATATAATATGTTTAGGTGATAGGGGCTAAAACGTTTTCTGAGCCGGCCTGGCTCAGTCGGTAGCGCGCTCGACTCTTGATCGTGAGGTCGTGAGTTCGAATCCCGCCGGCGACAGGTTTGGTTTCCTGTCTTTCGGATGAGACAGTAAAAACTGGAGGTCCCGTGTCACAGTAGGTGTCGGCACGTTAAAGAACCCTCACTGCTCAATGGCCGTAAGTGCCGAGCATAGGCCAAAATTTGAAGCCCTTCACCGGCATTTGGTGACGTCTCCATATGAGTGAAATATTCTTGAGTGGGACGTTAAACAACAACAAACAAACAAACAAACTAAAATGTTTTCTTATTCAGCTCGACGTTCAACCCCGGTTTTGCCTTTTTGGGTGCGATTAAGATTTCGTTATTGTACTCGGCGACGTTGGGGTAGATTTTTTATTCCATGTTACTGGGCATCATGTAAAATCCCGGATGGATGACGAAATCTACTTTAGAGTTGGCAAATCTCAAACAATCTTCGTAACGAGAAATGTTGGCGGACAGGTAGAGGGGCCTATTAATCGCATCCTCGACGTTGTTCAGAAATTGTTTTTGGGCATCCAACAATGTGGCGCCGCTGCCCACAATGGACGACCTAGTCTGCCATTGAGAGCCCAAAATTGCCCACACGAAAACCTGAATGTAAGCGTCGATTCTGGCGGTCTGGGAAGTGTGTATTTACCCTCATCGGCTATAAACGATTTCGTGTCGTATCGTCCAAAGATGCTGCCCTTGATTTTCCAATCCGCGTCGACGGACACGTTAAATTCGCGACAGATTCTTTCGTACGCGGAAATGTCGACGGTGTTCGTGTAGTGATCGAAATCAGAATCGCTGGGCAAGGGAACAGACATTTCTTTCAAGATTCTTCTGATTTGATAGTAGATGTGAAATTTAAAGAACGATTTCGATAACGCGTCTTTACCCGCCTCTAGCGACACGCTGCGACCGGTGGTCGCACACCACACTGCGAAATTGAGTTGGTTCTGCCAAAAACCTTTTATGGGATGTTCGTACCAACGACGTAACATGGCGTAAATTCGGATTATTATACTTCTTAAAAATATTCTCGAACGACACGTGAAATTTTTTGGTCGTATTCACGTAGATGTCAAGACGATAAGTTTAAATCCTCTTTGTAGTCGTAAATATTCATTTTTTATAAAAAAAAAATAAATATTTATAAAAAAAACATGTTTCATCTCGTAACGGAAATCGGCAAGCCCGTGAAATTGTCTCGATACATCGATAACACGAACGACGATTGGTATGTGGGGGTAAAATCCATCCATTTTTGGAACGGATTATACAACATAAAAAAAGATATTTCCATACAGCACGCCAGAGGTAGAGAAAGACCGAAATTCTATGCCATGCATGCCGGGTCGTATACGTATACAACGATTTCTCATTAAATACGTCAAGAAAATATGTGTATGGATACAACGATTTCTCAAAATACAAGAAAATATGGAGAATAAGAATCGAAGACTCCAAACGTTACAAACTCCAATTAAATTTGTTACAAAAATGCCCACCATCGTGTCGGTTAATGCCTTGATGCCCTTGTCGTATACGAAATTTTCAAAAAAGACAGTACAACGATCCCTCGTTCATCCTAAATACGTCTCAAGAATCGGCGAAATCGAGCAGACGTTTGTTGGATAAAAGATACGACAAGAGAATAATGGAATCTCTGAGCAAGCCGACTGCCCATCCAACGTTTGCCGTGGCGGTGGGCTTGTTACATAACACTGCTGAGAAAATCGCACAGAATTAAAAATAAAATCTCCGACCCGTCCGTGCGTTCTGGGAAATTGCCCAAGTGTCGCACGAGTTTACCAAATGGTGGTGGACTAAAAAAAGGAGGACCGGAAGATTTGCGCAAACATTGACCTCGTCCACTTCACCCTAATGTTAGATAATGTTGTTTTAAAAATCGTGCATAGATTTGATTCCCTTGAAACAAGTGCGTCAATTTTTCATCTTGAAATTTTTCGTATTTAAGTAAATTTGTATTTTTTCTGGATAAAGTAAGAACGAATTGTAATCAGTTTCGTTAGAAAATCGATTACCAACAAAAAACAATATAAGAACGTCTGCAGAGAATCGGCGAAATCGAGCTGAGTACGACGATCTCGGCTCCAGTTGAGAAAATCGTTTTGGCAGAAGAAAGAGCGTGCACAAGAAAATACAAGAGAATCGATTCTCATCAGACACGATGGATTTGAGATCTGACGCTGCTCTAGCACTAAATGCTCTTTCACAAGAAGCTGTACGGAGTGCATCGTCGTCGTATAGCCTGCTGGTATTTAGAGCGAGAAGATTTTTGAGGACTAGTGTTCGTTGTCTGTTCAATCTCAGCCGGAGCCTGACTTCTCCCAGTCAAACAAATCGTTGCCATATATGATCTGGCGGTGGGCTCGAAAATTACTGTGGGGATTCTTGGAGTATAATACTTTCGATGAAAGTAGCATAAGGTTTGATATACTGACTGCTTGAATCTTTGCCACATTTCAAATTCCATCGAGATTTTGTTCAAATTTACAGTTTCCATGCAAGACTTTATAAAACTCAAAGATGCTAGTTCTAAACTTTCTAACAAATCAGCAATCATCTTTCTGAATTCTTGAGGATTAAAGTTAAATCATAAAGTCCGATCTTTCGCGTCAAACCTTTGGGCGCTCGAACTTCCCTGACCAACGGGAATGTTTTGCCCAAGTGTCTACTAGCAACCGACGAATTTTTCTGAACACACCACAATGTCATCAATTATTTCAGACATGAAGAGATGAAAAACTTTTGACTACTCTTGCAATGGGAGCATCCAAAAAAAGGAGACAGTGAATAGTAAAGGAGACAACCTTGTAGCTACACCCGATTTTTTTCCCATCATCACTGCAGATTTGCAACCTACCAACTTTTTAAAACTATTGCTTTATTTGAAATTCCAAACAGCTCCTTCACCAGTTTAAGGGCAATTATATAGGCAAGTCCACTCTAAATTCACCTGTTCAAATGTTAGATCTTTTTAAGACATGCACAAAAACCTTGTTTTAAAAATTAGTGACCACACTTTGCTTCAGCGCTTGAATGAAATGTTGCAGCTTATCATTTTTCGAAACCCATCATTTTTTCTTTTAAATCGAGGAAGGATGCTTGTTTTGCAACTGTAACTTCCATCTTGCTTTCGAAACATTTTCATCCAAATGCCATTTTCTTAATGGACCCACATAATTTGACGCTTGAACCGCTTCATGTGCAACTCGATTTGTTATGTAACACTTTTTATATCCTAACAGCGCTGCTATCCTCCATAAGCCTAATCTCATCGCACAATTCTTTGATCCAACTCGTACTAAGTTTTTTCTCTCATCTTTTGCCTTTTTTTCAGCAAAATCCCTCACTATTTTCGTTTTTATCCTGTAGTTTTCGCTAGTTCTTGCTCGTTAATGTCCGGCCAGTTAAACTTTTGAGTTCGAATTCGAACACTCGTTGATTTCTATTTCATCGGTTTTGCCTCAATTCGGTTCGTCTTACGCGAATGGTTAACAGCGCTCTATCTACCGTTTGTCTGAATTTATACCTCTATTGAATCACCCTTATGGAGCCGTTTCCTGAAAGGACGTGGATAATCATCAACTTGCGCTTTATGTCTACTGTCATTTGTGCTCCTCATGATTTTTTGAACATCCATCAGTGATTTTATATTTAAGATAAAATTTTTTTTAAATTTTTTTTTTCTAGGGCGAGTACTTATAATGAACCACTCGTCCCCCCATTTCGACTCTCCAGGACGATCGGATTTTTTACTCTGCTTCAGCGCTTTCCTTCGCACGATTAAATCGAGGAAATGCTCTGTATCTTCCATCTTTTCGAAATGGACTGCGCGCCTCTCTTTATTCTCTAACCTGCTCCTCCAAATCGCACAAACTCTTCGTAAGCATCTTTAGTTTCGTACTTTTATTAGTGCTAATCCGAGTTCTTCCTCATCCATTTTCAAGGCCTCCGTCTTCGATGGTTAAAAGAATCGTTGTCTTCAATGCTCTTCAGACCGGCTCCTCATTATTTTTCATCCACAGTTTTTTCCGCCGCATTTTCTATCTTTCACGTCCACCATTCATCTGCGCATGCACAAATAAACACGTTTCGTATTTTAGTGCAGACATCCAGCAAGAATTCGCATGTGACCGGACGTTGCATTCTTTCACGGTGATGAACACTGTTCGATTTCGCAGTGACCATGCTGTTCGAGGCATTTGACACGTTGGTTTGTCCCAAGAGATTAAAATTTGGTCGTCACTAAGTAGTTGGTACGCTATTTCATGTTGTTTTACGTCGCGCTCGGTAAACATTTTGTCTAGTATAATGTACATTTTTAATGATATATTTTTTTTATAAATCATTTATAAAATATGAAACGTCTTACCGAAATGTTACCATTCGCGTTGTTGTCGTTTATCATATTATGGATTTTGCTAATATTATTCGTGATATTACATATTCTACGATTGGAACATTATCGCAGAACTGAAAGATTATTAAGAAAAATTTTAAAGTCTATTTAAAAATATGGACGTAGACGAATTATTAAAGACTGCTCCCAACAATGATATATCAGCCAAAGACAGATTATCGGCCATAGTCAGTTCGGGGCGTTTGAGTCATTTTTTGGGGAAAGACGTGTCGCCTTCTGATGAACGACAAAGAGATTGAAAACTTAAATCGTTTATTAAACGCCCGGCATGCGTATGACCAAGTCGGTAGCAAATTCCCTCATCTATTTGTATTCGCAAGGACTTAAACATTTTTTCGACCTCAAAGACGAGCCCCAAATGATTGAGGAATTGAACGAAGACCCTTTCTTGGACAATGCCATCTGCGAAATGTGTTGTCATTTGTATTATAAATGGGGTTCGCTTCTAGCGCCGTTTAGTATAGCTACCATTTCTAGTCGTCACATCACTGGATTTAAAAAATCTGACACTATAGAAAAACACGATGAATCTGAAGGAATTAGTAACGAAGAATCCAAAACGGGTGGAAGCGGGCAAGAAGGGAGCTAAACGTAGATGGGATAGCAATGCTAATAGTAACGATAGCAGTGCTAATAGTAATGATAGCAATGCTAATAGTAACGATAGTAATGATGGCAATGCTAATAGCTGGAAATGGCTAGTTGGAGGAATTATAGTTGTTGGATTTCTGGTCTACATAAAACCAGAACCAAAAGTAATTCAAGAACCAAAAGTAATACCAAAACCCAACATTCATGAAATGTATTAAAAAAATTGTTCTATCTTATTAAAAATATGAGCGAAAAGGATTTAGTAAATATGGCGTATCACGCAGCGGTCAATACGGGGATTGCCGTTGGATACGTGCAATTTTCCAAGAAATTTTTAAAAATGCAAGCACCAAAACTGGATTTCGAACCAAAAGATTTCAGGATGCTCGTCCTCGAGTTTGCTCTCGCTAATTACACCAAAGACGTTAGTCAAAAAGGGAATCATTCCCGCCGACATCATGAAATAAAATAAAATGTCTAGTTAAAAAAATGGCAACGATAGCGATGATGTTAGGCAGTGCCGTCGTAAACGCTTTGGCCTTTACCAGTTCACAATTTTTATTCTCGAATCACGAGGAACAGAAAAGACACGACAAGGCTGTGGAAAGACTGACCAAAGCCAGAGACGAATGGAATCACAAAAGATTGAAAAGATTAGATTTTTTAAATGAAAGATTGAGAAAAGGTCACGCCTTGTACACATTCAAAGAAGTAGAGGCGGCGATGCGTCTGTATTCCGACATGATGGGGGAAGAGGACATGCCGCTGGAACCGAAATTGAGAGATTTTTACGAACCCTCCGAAGACCAAAAAGATAAAGAAATCGTCTTTGTGGTGATGGGAACGGCCCTGGTGTTTTATGCCGCCAAAAATCTGTAATTTATATTTTAAAAATATAAATTACGTTAAAAATGGAAAAGATATATTACAGTCGATGCTGGAAAGGAAAAATAGCCATCCAGAAATTGGCCAAAGTGGCTAAAGTCAGCGAGAAGGAGGCGTTCGATTTCCTCAAAAAACAAGACGTTTGGAAATGTATCTACCCACGCCCAAGAAAATCGTGCGGCCCAAATTTGAAGCCGTGGGAAAAAACAGCACACATCAGGCCGATTTGTTGTTTTTGCCGGATGATAGAGTGGGCAGCAAAACGTACAAATACGCGTTAACGCTGGTAGACGTGGGAAGCAGATACAAAGAAGCGGAGCCTTTGACGAGTAAAAATAGCAAAGAGGTGGCGGGGGCCCTCGAAAAAATTTATGGAAGGCATTTGACGTTTCCCAAAATTTTACAAGTGGACCCCGGCCGCGAATTCATGGGAGCCGTCACCAAACTGATGACCGCTCACGACACCGTCATAAGGAGAGGAAAGCCCACCATTCATCGAGACCAGGCCATCATCGAAAGATTCAACAAGACGTTGAGTGAGAGGCTCTTTACCTATCAATATGACCAAGAGATGAAATCAAAAGGTAGAAATAATGAATGGGCGCAGCGATTGCCGGAAGTCGTAAAAGCGATTAACGAAGAGACCGAGTCGCCCGAAGAAATAGAGCCCGCGAGCGATGCGCAGTCGCCCATCGGTCCATTCGCCAAAGTGAGATATCTGCATCAACCGGGCGAATTGGAAGGCGGTAAAAAAAGAGCCACGGATCCAATCTGGAGCGTCGACAAGCACGAAATAGATAGGCATTTTAGGATGAAGGGCATCGATGTGTATTACCTGAAAAAGCCGGCGCCTCAGAGAAATTTCGTTTTATTACTCGTCGAGTAATGGCCTAACGCATAAGTATGAATGCGATCCCCTCGAATAAAAGATTTCATATCGAGTGGGTCTAGCGCCACTTTTACTTGCTCGATGCCATAAATCTTTTGGTTTACCGACCGTAAATTGGTCATTTCCCTAACTATTTTATCATTTGTAAAGAGGGTGTTCTTGTAATCATCAAAGGTAATTTTCTTTTCGACGACGCACTTTTTCACGCCCTTTGCTCGCTTCATCATTTTCATCTCGTTCGTTAAAATACTGTACATCTTGGGCTTCAACCCAACATATTCAGCAATTGCGGTTCCCCCGCACTCGTCTTTCATTTTCCCCACAACTTTCTTGTTTTTGTCTTTTTGGAACTCTTTGGGAAACGGGGGATAATCGCTCGGGTAATTCGAAAAATCAAATTCGTCTTCGTCTTCAATCATGTCTTTGTAGACGTCTTCGGTGTCGATTTCTACCAACAGACTGTCGGTGTCCGTATAAAGTAGATTGGCCTCATCGCCGTATTTACGTTTGAGGTACTTGTAATACCAGCTGTACATTAGCCTCTTCGATAAATCTAAGATGACCATGCCCGCATAAATCGACTTGTTAGATTTTACTCCCTTGTTCTTGAGATGAACAAATATCGTGTCCTCGTTGATTTGCGTCCATCTATCGAAGGTGAGCGAGGCGTTGATTTTACGTATCATCTCGTCTTTATCCTTTCCGCACACGATTTTTATATTAGTGCGACTCCTGACGTTCTCCATCGTTTTCCCAAACACCGCGTTATTCATCAGTTTGAAAAAATCTTTCTCGAAATCGTTTTTGGCCTGCTTCCTTAATTGCTTGTTTTTATCGATGTACGTCGCAAGCCACGGTTTTTTGTTAAATGGTAAAATCTGGTGGACTTTAGTTAATTTCAAACCCAATTCGATGTATATCCGTATTCCGTTTTTTCGTTCATATTGGGCACTAATTTTGGAGGCCCCGTATTATTCATCTTGTTCTGTTCCATCAGCGACCGCTGGTATTTGGATAGCTGGTTTTTATCGACTTGCATGCGTTCGGGGGCCTACGGATAATTGGTGTGCGCGTCGTGCAACTCTTTCGGATATTCTAAATCGACTTCCAAGATGTATCCTTTTCCTTTCGGGCGGATTTAGCGGGTTGGGAACGTCGTCTACCCACTCGAACTCGTCGTAAGGCAATGGATGCATCATGCTCTCACTGTACAGGGCGTCTAAATACATGATGTACTTCGATACTAAATCGGCGATGTAATCATCTACATATGGATTATTTGCTTTAGCGTAACGAGTGGGGACGGACGTTATGCCGCCGCGAATGCCTTTTTCGATAAATAGATACATGTCGTAATCGCTCAGCAATTCTAATTCCGCCTCGGAAATAAACAAAGTCGCATCCCACGCCAGCCCCGGCGCCGTATAGTAGTGACAGGGGTCCAAGCCGTAATTGTCGATGATGGAAACGTGCTGAAATTGTTCAAACACCTCGGCTAATAAAACCACGTCCGTTTTCAGGTACAAGTCGTGGTACTCGCCGAGATTTTGACAACTAAATTCCTGCCATATCGTTTGCGCGTGTGCGTAATCTTCTTCCGAGATGTGGCTGTCCGAAAGTTTGCTATAAAATTCTTCTATCGGGGGTAGCGAGGTTTCGTTAAACCTATCGAAGGAGTCAAAGTATTCCTAAGGATAAACGCCCTTCCACCTTAATTTTTGCGTATTTTCTTTTCCGAATATAGATTCCATCATGGGAAAATCGTGGATATTATTCACTAATTTCGCCAGCGAACATGATAAAAACTGTAAACTATCGATGAATCTCAATTGACCGAGAGAGAAACTAATAAAATGTTCGCCATTTGACGGTATGCACGTTATTTTTCCTTGCGTTTTTCCAATTTCCGAAAGAATCAAGTGAGAATCGTAGCCCTTGAGATTGTGAAAAATGACGGGGATGGGCGTTTTATTTTTCACGAGCCGCAACAAGCGATTACACTTGTTGTGAGCGGCGCCTCGAAATTCCCCCGTCAGATGGCAGTGGTCGCGAACCTTAAGAAGGTCATATTTTTCATTATCGATTTTTCCCATTATTTCCTTTATCTCATCTTTTATGATTCCGTGTCTCTCAATCCTCCATTCGATATCTGCAATATCAAGTTCTAGTTCCTTGTTGTTTGTCACTTCTTTCAACTCCTGCTGCTTCTGTTCCAATTCTTTATTCAACTCTTCTAAACTTTCCAACTCTTCTAATTCCTTTAAAAGTTTTTTCCTAGAAATCCATAACTTACCCCACTGCTTGGGACCGCCATCTTTAAATTCGTCTTCGCACACCCAACATATCTCAGAAGCTTCTTCTTTATCTTCGTCTGTCATATCAATGGACTTTTTTACCCCAAAAATTTTGTTTATTTTTTCCGCTTTCTTTTGTAATCTTTCCAAAAAATGGCGAGCCGCGTCTTTCCCTCTGTATAGGACGGGCTTTGCCACCCTTTTGATACCGTCTTTGCTACGCCAAACCACCGTATAACAATAACCGCAGGCCTCGTGACGAGATATCTTTTTAGTTTTATAGCCCATCGTCTCGTCCATAGGAACGATGATGCTTTCAAAGTCCGCATAAATGATGCAGTAATCGGGCTGTTTGTGCGCGTAATTTTTAAATTTTAGTTTGGTATCCTTTTCGGGCATAATGGGGACCATGGGTGTGTCGTTTATGCCAATACAGTCTTTCATGTGTTTATCGTGGACGGCCTTGCTCAAGGACATCTTTAAGCAATAATCGCAGACAAATTTTTTCCCATGGTAATTAGTCTGGGAGCTCATGAGTCTGGACATATTTTTTATCCAAGAATAATGCCAATTATTTTCCTTCCCTTCTAACAATAGCAAAGAAATGCATTCTATATCGCGCGGCTGCTCGGAAACAAATAATGGGTGGAAAATATCTTCCTCCCATCCGATGACATTTATCGCCAATCCGTTATGCCGCTCGAATTTACTTATCTGTGATAGGGGAGTCGGAAAATCGATGCCTTCCCAATCCTGCTCCTCAAAAAACTTTTTATATTTAGAAGGTTAATGGTGATTTTTTTCTATCTCCTCGTGGTGTAACGCCGACAAGGCGGCATACTTGAAACACTGTTCGTCCGAATTTTGTACGTTAATGATTGCCTTTTTATCTTGTAATTCTTTGGGTAGTGGAAAATAGGTGGACCCGCGAAACGCCTGATACAGCGCAAAATTTACGTATAACATGAGGCATTTATCGAGCACCCATTGCGATTTCTCCGAACTCTTTTGAATCGAGTCTAAAATCTGCTGAACGGCGCTGTTATAGGCATTAGGCATCTCTTCCTCCCGTAACACGACGAGCTGGCGGCTCCTATGATTAAGCGTTTGGTACTCCATTTCGAAGACGCCCTGGACGTATCTCTGCTTGAGCTGAATCTGAAATTTTAAACCTCCCATTTGACGAAGCTGTTTCGTTATCTCGTCTATTATTTTTTGGCGAAGCGCGTTTAACAGTTCGGCGGTGTTGTGCGTGTCTTTATGACGACTGACGTCTTTCTTGATCGAGGAATAAAACCTCCTAAAATGCCCGCCCGCCTCAAACGTTTCACCGTACTTATCATTGAGTTCCGCCATCACACCTTTCAACTGTCTTCTCGTTTTCAGCTTTTGCTGCATTTTAGTGGCGCCCCTCTCGAGGTCTGGGCTCAAAATAGTTTTAAACTTTCTGCGAATCGACTTACGCTGCATGTCCCATTCCAAGGTTTGCCGCAATTTTTCCCTGACAGATTCTTTGACATTTTCTTCGGTAGACCCTCCGGTCATATAATCTCTAAAAACTTCTAGACCCTTTTTCAAAGACCATTTTCCTCTGGTGTACAAATATTTTAATCCGCCGAGCAAATCCATTTTAATATATTATTATTTTTTTAACTCGTCTCAAATTTATATCCCATTGGGGAATTCCCCTCAAAATTAGACACCATTTAGGTGTGGCTGGACGTATTTGGGTGTGGCCCTATTCTATATATAACTTGTAGTACTTCCCAATCGTGTTTTGCTTCCCCTAATGTGTGGACTTCCGGTCGTGTGGTGCTTCCCCTAATGTGTGGACTTTCCGGGGGGTTCCCCTATCTATATATAACTTGTGGATTCCCTGGTCACGCTCGACCTGTCGTGGAGTGGTTGACCTTTAGCCACAACAGGTCGGGGGTGAAATTATATCTGGTAATTGTGGGGGTTTGTTTATTTCAGTGTGTAAATATAAAAACATGGAAACAAATTAATTAGAGATATATATAAAATCAATAATTTGTTCAATTAAAAACAATATTTTCAGATATTTTAAAGAAAATTTTCTTGCAACATTCTTGCAAACAATCCTGTTTGATTTTTGTATAAGAAATGTTCCTTGCAATGTTCTTGCAAACAACAATTTGAAATATTTTCAAGAAAAGTTTCTTGCAACATTCTTGTAAACAATTGTTTTTGCTGCAATTTTCCTGCTAACAAAATTTTGTATGCAGCTAGCTGCAACAACCTGCAATATAGCGGCAATATTGCAGCAAACTTTTCATTTCTGTAAGGGAGTCGCTATGTTAAAACTCATTTTGATGAAATTATGATAGTTCAGATCACTTTAAAGGAGGTTTCTACCCTCAACACTCTAATGATATTGCATGATAGTTCAGATCTGTTTAAAGGGGGTCTCTGTGTTAAAGCCCTATTTGATGAAATTATGATAGTTCAGATCACTTTGATGGAGGTTTGTATTCTTTATACTCTATTTTATGATATTATGATAGTTCATATGACCTTAAATGAGGTCCCTATGTTAAAACTCTATTTGACGATATTATGATACTTCAGTTCACTTTAAAGAAGTCTGTATGTTAAAACTCTATTTGATGAAATTATGATAGTTCAGTTTAAAGGAGGTTTCTACCCCCAACAATATATTTGACAATATTATGATATAGTTCCAATCATTTTAAAGAAGGTCTACTGTAGATTACTTTTATTTTGGTTATACCACATTTCGCAAGGTCATCTTCCTTTTTCTTTTTGCAAATATCTGAATTCTCATTCATAAACTAGAAAAACATTTGAATTCATGACCTCTACGAATGTAACGTGTCGATAGTATTACGAATGCAATTGATAGCTATGCTGGTGGGATGTAACAATCTTACTTGGACTACCCAAGTCAAACAGGTTGAAGGGTAGATGTCAGATCTGAGACACCGCCTGGGTTCCTTGCTTATGGGGCGTTTTTCGAATGTCTCATTAGAACATGACAGAGAATAACCAACATTTGAGACTGTCACTTGATTAGAATGAATTTCATCAGACAAATAAATAAATCAGAAATCTGTGATTTTCAATCATTTCCCATGGTTTTACACCCAAATAACTATTTATTGGAACTTTCCAATTGTTTGTAATATGGAATGACCGCAGGTAAAGACATAATTATGGGTTACTTGACTGCACAAATATCAAAATATACAATGTTTAAAAAAAATCCCCAAATCTGTGATACTGAATCATTTTACACAGTTTTTACCTAAAAATAACCTTGTAAAGCCATCTGTTGAAACTTGAAATAAACTGTTGAAATAACCATGTAAAACAATTTTTAATGTTTTATTTGATATTGAATGAACCTATATCATGTACATATAGCCATATGTGTCATTTGATGGGACATATATCAAAACAGATAATTTTAATAAAGAATTCCCAAAAATCAGTGATTTTCAATCATTTTTCACTGTTTTTACCCCAAAATAACATTGTAATACCATTTTTTTGGAACTTTTTTTTTGGAGACATTAAATGACCCTACATATAGCCATATGTGTCATTTGATGGGACATATATCAAAGCAAATAATTTTAATAAAGAATTCCCAAAAATCTGTGATTTTCAATCATTTTTCACTGCTTTTACCCCAAAATAACCTTGTAAAACCATTTGTTTAGAACTTTTATTTTTTTTAGATATTAAATGACCCTACATATAGCCATTTGTGTCATTCGATGGGACATATATCAAAGCAGATAATTAGGGTCATCCGACTTAGGTCGGATGACCCTACTATTATTGCAAATATTTTTTTTTTTTTTTTTCCTAGTAAATTTTGTGTCAGCTCTAGAGCAAAACCTGCTCAGCCGATTTCTCTCAAATTTTCAGCATTTGTGCACAGCAACAAGCTACAGATAGTTTTTTAAAATTTTTCAAATATTTCCTTTTGTTCTCCAGTTATCTCCCTTTTTATCTTTTTTCATGTCCCATTTTGTGACACAGTTTCCTCAGCAACTATTGAAGCTATAGTAAATCTGTTTGCATTTTATGAAAGGGCAAAGACTGAAGTTGTGCATGTGCTTTTCAAATCTGATCCGAATGTCCCCTGAAAAAAGCTCGCTAGGGGCTGAAAAAAGGGCTCATATTTTGTCAGCTAAAAATGAGACAAAAGTCAAAATATCTCAGAAACTAAGAATCTTTACTATTGACATATGCATGACAAAGTTGTTCAGCTTCATGAGCTGCAGAAGCTTAAAAAGTTTCAAGGTCACATGATTTAAGGTCAAGGTCACAGAGACTTTTGAAAATTTAAAATCTCAATATCTCTAAAACTATCAGATTTTAGTATAGACATATACATTGGAGATTTGCAGAGAATAGGCTGTTACATATTCATATGAAATTTCATACTCATCAGATGAAAGGTGAGTTTAAAAATTCTCAAAAAAATTCAATTGAAAATAGCTCGAAAATGGTGAAACTTTTATATACCTGTTATTGTACAAGATATATAGATAATTCGGTGATGAATGTTTGTGTACAGTTTCAAGGTTGTTGGATCAAAGGTCAAGGTCACAGCTCAATTTGAAAATTTCAATTCAAAATATCTCAAAAACTGTAGGACTTTTATATATAGGTTACAGTGGATAATTTGTAGGGAATGAGCTGATGAACATTTGTGTGAAGTTTCAAGGTCATCCAATAAAAGGTCACGGTCACAGCTAAAATTGAAAATTTCAACTCAAAATAGCTCAAAAACTATAGAACTTTTATATATAGGTTAGTGTTGATGATTTGTAGGGAATGCGCTGAAGAACATATGTATGAAATTTCAAGGTCTTTTTGATAAAAGGTCACAGGTCAAATTGAATATTTCAACTCAAAATAGCTCAAAAACTATAGGACTTATATATATATATATATATATATTAGTGTAGATGATTTGTAGGGAATGCGCTGAAAAACATATGTGTGAAGTTTCAAGGTCATCCGATAAAATGTCAAGGTCACAGCTCAAATTGAAATTTTCAACTCAAAATAGCTCAAAAACTATAGAACTTTTATATATAGGTTACTGTTGACGATTTGTAGGGAATGCGATGAAAAACATATGTGTGAAGTTTCAAGGTCATCTGATAAAAGGCCAAGGTCACAGCTTAAATTGAAATTTTCAACTCAAGATAGCTCAAAAACTATAGAACTTTTATATATAGGTTAGTGTAGACGATTTGTAGGTAATGAGCTGAAGAACATGTGTGAAGTTTCAAGGTTTTTTTGATAAAAGGTCAAGGTCACAGGTCAAATTGAATATTTCAACTCAAAATAGCTGAAAAACTATAGAACTTTTTAAATAGGTTATGTTGACGATTTGTAGGGAATGCAATGAAAAACATGTGTGAAGTTTCAAGGTTATCCGATAAAAGGTCAAGGTCACAGCTCAAAATGAAATTTTCAACTCAAAATAGCTCAAAAACTATAGGACTTTTATATATATATTAGTGTAGATGATTTGTAGGGAATGCGCTGAAAAACATATGTGTGAAGTTTCATGGTCACAAAATAAGGTCACAGCTCAAAAAAATTTTCAACTATAGCTAAACTTTTAGATATATATAGGTTTCTGTTGAGTGTAGAATGAGCTGAAAAACATGATTTGGTAGATAAAAGGAAGGTGCGCAAATGAAAAAACTCATAGCTGATATAGTGTTATATATAGTTTCATGGTCATTTGCAGGGAATGCACGAAGAAAATGTCAAGTTTCAAGGTTATCCGACAGTCACAGTTTAAATTGAAATTTTCAAATCAAAATAGCTCAAAAACTATAGAACTTTTATATATAAGTTAGTGTAGACGATTTGTAGGTAATGAGCTGAAGAACATATGTGTGAAGTTTCAAGGTCTTTTGATAAAAGGTCACGGTCACAGGTCAAATTGAATATTTCAACTCAAAATAGCTGAAAAACTATAGAACTTTTATATATAGGTTAGTGTTGATGATTTGTAGGGAATGAGTTGAAGAACATATGTGTGAAGTTTCAAGGTCATGTGAATAAAGGTCAAGGTCACAGCTCATTTTCAAAATTTCAACTTAATTTGGTTTAAAAACTATAAAACTTTTGTTGACATCTTGCATAGAAGATTTGTAATGGATGAGATAATGAATGTATGTGTGAAGTTTCAAGGTCGTCAATTCAAAGGTCAAGATCACAGCTCAAATTGAAAAATTTCAACTCCAATTTCCTCACAAGCTATAGAACTTTTGTATACATGTTGCTGAAGGACATTTGTAGACAATGTGCTGAAAAATATTTGAGGAAAGTCTGAAGGTTATCTGATCAAAGGTCAAGGTCACAGCTCACTTTCAACATTTCAACTCAAAATAGCTCAAAATATCAAGATTGGTCTTTGAGGATCGGACTTTGGTCTCAGGGTCATAGCTTCTGAGCTTTGCTCTGTTGCTCAGCTGAAGCTGTATCAAAGCTGTAGTCTCAGCTATGGTCGGATGACCCCTTTTTGCTTCAGCAAAAAGCTCAGCTCTAGTTTTAATAAATAATTCCCCAAAGTCTGTGATTTTCAATCATTTTTCACTGTTTTTACCCCACAATTACCTTGTAAAACCATATTTTTGGAACTTTTATTTTTTTGAGATATTAAATGACCTTACATATAGCCATATGTTCATTTGATGGGACATATATCAAAGCAGATAACTTTAATAAAGAATTCCCCAAAATCTGTGATTTTCAATCATTTTTCACTGTTTTTACCCCAAAATAACCTTTAAAACCAGTTTTTTGGAACTTTTATTTCTTTGTGATATGAAATGAATTTAGATAAATACATATGTGTCACTTGATTGAATGTATATCAGAAAAGATCATTTTAATTAAAAATTCCCCAAAACCTGTGACTTTCAATCATTTTTCACTGTTTTTACCCCAAAATAACCTTGTAAAACCATTTTTTTGGATTTTTGAATTTCTTGAGCTATTGAATGAACTTAGATAAAAACATGTGTCACTTGATTGAATGTATATCTGAACAGATAATTTTTAAAAATAATTTCCAGAAATATGTGATTTTTGTCAAATTTTCATGTTTTAGCCCCAAAATGATGGTATAAAAGAGTTTTCTTTAAAAATGTACATCAAGTTTCAAAATGTGGTTGAGCACTCTGCATTTTAAAAGTAAAATCATTTTATTCTGACACTGGGCCTTTTTTCACCCATCATGGTCCTACTCCTTTATTGTACAGAAATTGTGAGGGGATCCTTGTGTGAAAGTTATTTCCCCTTTTAAATGGATTTTGCATGTTTTGGACTGTTGTTGCACATTATCTTGAAAAATCTATAAAAAAAATTGGCAGGTCAAGTCTACCCTTATGCAAGTGAATTAATTTTCCTTTTCAATGATTTTTTTCATGCTTTTGGTTGCTTTTCAGTATATTGTCAGTAAATACATTTTACTCAGGTGATTATTAAGGCCGAATGAGCCCACTGTTTTTCATGTTTATTTGCCATTTTATCTTTTACACATTTTTCATGTTTTCTGCAATGTTGACCAATTTTGCCAAGTGAGTGACTTTCCCTATTGTTCAGTGATCACCACAAAGATCTACACAAAATTTATTGTACAGAAATTGTGAGGGTGATCCTTGTGAAAGTTATTGGATGTTTTTTGACATTATCTTAATAATTATAATAGCTAGAGTAAAAGTGAAAGAAGGAAAAAAGTGTAATAGCTAGACCAAATGTGAAAGAAGGAAAAATGTTCAGCATGCAAAGATCTACAAAAAAGTCAATAGGGCCGAAATTCTCAGGTTGCCCCTTATGGGAGTTATTTTCCCTTTTTTGTGAATTTGTTTTTTTGGATGTTTTTCGACATTATCTTGAAAAGTATAATAGCTAGAGTAAATGTGAAAGAAGCAAAAATGTTTGGCATGCAAAAATCTACAAAAAAGTCAATAGGGCCGAAATTTTCAAGTTGCCCCTGATGGGAGTTATTTCCCCTTTTTTGTGAATTTTTCTTGTTTTTGGACGTTTTTCGACATTATCTTGAAAAGTATGATAGCTAGAGTAAAAGTGAAAGAAGCAAAAATGTTCGGCATACAAAAATCTACAAAAAGTCAATAGGGCCTGAATTCTCAGGTTGTCCCTTATGGAAGTTATTTCCCCTTATAAGTAGATTTTTCATGTTCTTGGATGTTTTTTTGACATTATCGTGAAAAGTATAATAGCTAGAGTAAAAGTGAAAGAAACAAAACTGTGCAGCAAGTGATGATCTAGTTATGGATGCAATATTCATTCTCTGTTTGTTGCTCTGGGACTTTGCATGTTTCGCATTGCGATTACAGATATACAGTGATGACCATTATAACTAATCCGCCTTTTATACCTGCTGTGGGACTTCATTTTCTGAAGAAACAATTACAAAAAATGTCTGTATGGGGAGATGAAGTGGAAATGTTTCAAAACATTTTTTTCAACAATTTTTTTTATTAAAAGTTCAAATACTTTTTATGATCCTAGTTCAGCTTTAAGGTGGTGTATGTAATTGTTTTCTATATTTCAGGTCATGAAAAAGCATTTCAGAGTTTACATACCAGTTGAGACAAAAGATGCAAAGAGAGTTATGTTGAAGAGTAAAGATTGTAAGCATGTATTAGGCCAATTAACAAATATTGCAGGAACTTATCTGTGGGAGGTTGAGATTAGTATTCCTGCAGATACTGGACATTTTTTGTACTGGTATGAAACTGAGGTAGTCAAATCATCAAAGTTTATTTTCTTTACAATATCTGGAACAGAATATGTCTTACAGTCGCAATATTTCACATCACAATCTTCACATGAGCAATTTGACATCAGTAACAGTCCTACAGAGAATGTTATACCTCATGGATATGTTTGTTTGTGTTTAGAAATTTTGAAGAAAACAATGTCATCTTCCTTGAAAGATCATATCATGCAACTTGAAAGACTACGGAATAAACAAAGTTTCATTGATAATTCTACTGCACACTGGATTGTATCTACAGCTGAGAGAACACTACAAGAACAACATATCCCTATATGTGGACCACTTGCTCTGGCATTTATAGTGTTTGTAGGACAAACCATGGGAGTTTCCTCTCACTCTAGTTATCAGAATTGTGTTTCAAAGGAAACTGCAAATTCTCTCTTGAGACAATGTTCAACAGCTAAATTTGATGATATTCCAACCAAAAGTAGAAAGGAATTACCATCAGTACTAGAAAATCTATGCAAGGTAGCCCTTGAAGATAGATATTCATTTGTTGCCTTCATGAGTTTTACATATCCCTTCTTACCTGTTGAAACTTTCTCTGATATGCTAAAAAGGGTTGGTAATACAGGATTGCCTGTCTGTACAAGCACAACCCAATGTTCTGAAATCTGGAGTGTCTTCCAAAATGTCCTGTATCAAGCACAGAAAAGGTCACCAAGTAAAAATGAGGAGCATTTTCTGGCTTCTTTTCAACGAAAGTTGCCCTTGGAGATACAGTTAGACATCGTCAGAAATTTTGGAAGCAGTTTGGATCCTGATAATACTATATATAATACTATATATAGTGAGGCTGTTAAAATTGTTCATGCTCAGTGCCATGTTAGCTTGAGTACTGAAGGTAAACAGGGAGACATGCAAAGAGTGATACAGCTTTGGAATTTAATTAGAGGGCATCATTTCATCGATTTAGAGAAGATTCAAAAGAAAATGATAGAAGTTGTTTTCATTGTACTGGAAAAACTTAAGGCTACACAAGCTAATAGTTGTTATAAAGAACTGCAAAGTTTATGTCAGTCTGGGTCTGTTTTCCAAGACAAAAAATCCAAAATTGATCTGTTACAAAAGCTTGCAAAATCAAAGCATGAACAGATCCATTATGTTTATTTGACATGTTTGAAGTGTAAGTATTTTGAAGATATCGATGATGACAACATTAACAACTTAACAGATGTTTGGTTTCAAACCGCAGAAACATTTTGTTCATACTTGAAAAAAGACAAACAGAGAGCAATTTTGTATTTATATGAATACATTGGTGACCTTATGTCATGTGACAAAATCAGAAGTTTAGAGGTAATGAAAACCTGCCAGGATAAAGCATTTGACTTTCTTTGTATATTTGATATTCAAGATATCTTAGATGTCATTTCTGATATTGAGAAAAGGAAGGAAGAGATGATTGAAGATCTGTACAGAACTCATGTTGAAAAAATTGTCAGAGAGAGACTTGCTAACAGAAAGAGCAGTATTACAGATCTTTCAAAGAAAATTGCTGGCACAACAAGCTTAAAGGTTAATTCGAAGTAAGTAAATATTAAATGTATTTGTCATAAAATGATATAGTTTCAAATTGTGGCATACAGTTGTATGCCCCTTCACACTGACAAACATGTTGCCACTCACTCTGCTCCCTCATTATGTGTGTATGGCTGTGTGTATTTCCAAGTCTATGACATCCTAATCATATATATATACACACACAAACACACACCAATAAGTGGATTGATTTTTCAATTTCTGAATGTAAAATAAGTATATTTTTTCATAGATGATTAAGACAAGCCACTAAACATTCATGTCTGGCTATTACCAAGCAATGTCCATGCACCTATTGAGTGTAATCAATTGAAGCTCAGCTATGTTGCACAAGTTTGCATAGGTAGATGTGTGGTCATTGAAATATCTTCAGACAGATAGATGGACTTAGACGTATAATTTGGTTTTGTTATTTACTAAATTTGTATATTTCTATTTCTTCTAATAAATATTAATATTTACATACCGACTGCAATTCCCTTCATTGCAAGTACATGTATATAGAGCGATATATTGCATATTCCGGTAAATACAGTTGCGTGCCCCGAGTATTTACCACTTTTCTTTTCAGCGTAAGAATACATGAACAAATCAGTAAAGAATAGAATATCACATGTTCATTTCTTATATATTTAATCTTAAAGGCCATACATTAGGCCTACCACAAAACAAATAAAAATCACAGAAAGAAATCGGAAACGCGAGACTACATCTGTAGCACATTGTGCAGCCTACAGGCCCATATCGTGATATATCTAGGTCATGTTATGACCAGAACCACAGACCACAGTCTGGCTTCATAGTTACAACAGAAAGAAAGAAAGTATGGCCTAGTGCAACTTTGTCAAGCATCTCTTGATAAACAAGTTGATTTGTTTGCCTTCACTGGATATTCCTATCAGAAACAATTCATCACCCGCATCGTGTGAAATTAGGTCGTGTGAAATGGGCCTAGTTACGTAGGTTACGTACCAATCAGTCATCGTGGTTCCCAGCTGCTTGGTAAAAACTGTCAAATAAAATGGCTATTTTCAGTTGTCATAAATTAATATTAGCTGTTTCCCTTCTCCTAAGTCACACTCAAACTTTCTATGGTATATCCCATTAGTAATATATCAGAATTCAAACGCAAATTCGTTGTAAATACATTATTCAGCATACTCATGGGCGCAGCCATTTGCAATTTCAATTCTCTTCTGACACATTTAACCTTCCGGTTACCAAGCAGACTAAATATTCTAAAATAACTTAAAAACAAATCTGACACTTATTCAAAATTTTCCATATCACTAGTTTCTCTCAAAATGATATGAAAGTAAGAAAATAAACCTTAGGCCATAATAAAAAAAATCCTAGATTCTCATCCCCGCCCGCCCCGATTTTCACGCCCGCCCCGATTTTTTTTATTTTTGAATTTACGTTTTTAAAAGAATATAGTCGACCGGAAATATCCCGTGTCTTGTCTGATTCCGTTCCGTAACGTTCATGCTTCAGATGACTTCCGGTGGTTATTTTTATATTAAAAAGCAGACCACATGGTCTTTGCCGTTATTTCAGAAGAAAATCTTAGACGTTAGCTGATTGGTTGATAATAACGCAACAATGAATGTGCATTTACGATCAACCAATCAACGAACGTCTTAGATTTTCTTCTGTTCAAAATGGAGACAGACGACGTGAATACAAAAAACGACGTGTAGCTAGAATAAACATCTCGGAGATATGGAATTATGTCATGTCATAACTTAATGACGATGGATTTATAAATCTTAAAGATCAAGTGAACATATCAACAAATATCGGACGTCAGTGATAAGAAATAGGTGGTTGAAATGAACGCTAAACTGCTGTGAAAAATGGCACAGCATCTTGCTACGAAGAAAATATATGAGAGGATTTCTGCCCCGATAGTTCGGCCCAGTTTTTCGGCTAGATAAGCGACAGTTACTGTTGGAAAATCTAAAGACGGAACGTTCGTTTCATGTGACCCTGAATGCAAAGTTGCCGATATTGTGCTTTTTCTTGGCAACTATATTCAGTTTTCCCAGAACTCTGAAGGTTCTGAAAAATATTCAGAAAAATAAGTTTTCCCAGAACTCTGATGGTTCTGAAAAAAAGTAACAATGATCCTGTGCATGATGCATTCAGTTTTCGTATGTCCGCAGCACCAAAGGCAAACTATTTTCCCGAGAAGCATAGCAACACAGTTAATGACAAAATAAAGCTACAGAATGCGGTGGCACGATTTACCCAAAAAACAAAAACTACCCAAAAAGACCCCAAAACATAAAAAAAACACCCCAAAACAATTGAATAGAAATAAGTTTGCATCAATAATAATTTTAAATGCATTTTCTTGTGTATAAATAATACATAGGTAAACCTATGGAGAGGGCGAAGGCATTCATCAACAGTTTTACATGTTCAGTTAATCCCTTTGGGATTCCGTCGTGTTGCCCCCTGCCTGGGGCAACACGACAGAATCACCAAAGGGATTAATATTCAGTGTTTTTATCACGTAAATGTCCCGGTCATTCATTCATTGTTTTAAATAAAATATTGATTGACTGACTGTTTCTTCTGTGCTAAAACTTAAATAGAATATATGTGGTATTTATTAGTTATGAATTAAATGCACATACATGTTTTTATGCAATATATTTTTCTATATCCCAGCATATCCATAATTTCGTGTAGTTCACATTACCAGAATAATTGAGGCGCTTCGTGATCGGGTTTGATGTACAACTCTGGTCGTTATGGCCTAGTCTCGGTCTGCAAAACGTTTGCTAGTACGGTAGTTTATTACTTTGTTTGTAATGCACTTTAAAAGTAATGACTTCGCATTTCCGACATTTTGTTTCTGTCTCGCGCAAATTCCCGATGTGAGCAGAATTTTTTCCATTAGTAGTACGGGTCCCCGGATGTAGTGGGAATTAAAAAAATGTGAGCTTCTCTACATATATGAGGGCTTCGCCCTCTATAAATATTTCATAGACAGCTAGAAATTTTTAAAAAATCAACATTTATCACTTCTCATGGAACTTGGATAAAACAGCATTATCAAAGTCAAAAACATCTACAGTCATAAAAGATATTCATCATATTATAATAAGATTGCTAAAATTGTTATGTTTTAAATGTTTTTTTGTGTTTTTTGGGTCATTTTGGATGTTTTTTGGGTCTTTTGGAATGTTTTGGGGGTAAAATTATTGATCGGCTACAAGAGCAAAATGTAGGATTTCTTAGTGCCAATGATAACACTCTTGGTAAGTCGTTTTTTCATACATTGGCTGTCTGTCTATGGTAGCCTACATTGATGAAAATCATTGTACATTAGAAGGAATGGGATGCCATATACCAGCACCTCTTGCTCATTTGAAGGTGTATTGACGGCCTTCAAGCAAGAAAAAAACACAAGTAGGATTTCATGTTTTTGACATGACATTGGTTACAATTTTGGTATCTAGTGATTCTAATCATACATGTACATGATGTAGATATAAACATGAGATTTTGTTTAAATTTGTTTATTTTGTGTTATTATATTTTGACATGAAGTCAAATAAAACTATGAAAGCTTAACAATGCCTTTTTTTTCACTGTTTGCCAGGTCAATTTAGTCATTTTCAGTGTCCAATTCCATTTCAGAAAAAATAAAAAATAAAAAATAAAATTCGCAGCCCCCCCCCCCCCCCCCCGCCCCAAATTTTTTGAAAAAATGGATGAGAATCTAGCAATTTTTTTATTATGGCCTTAATTCCATTTAGTATTTTCGGACAGAAAAGGGGAACTATTTCTCGTCTCACACAGCAGTTTAGCTGCTACATCATATGAAAAACCTCCTACCGCAAAGCCAATTACATCGAATGAATTTCATAACCAGGTGACTACAGATTAAAAGAAAATGGTAATACATATAAATATAAGGATTGTTTTTCATTTTTTGGACTTTATCGAGTATAAAGGCAATGCATTATGGAAAAAAATCAATGTGCAGCACTTTGTGCTGCACATATTTTTTTTCCATAATGCATTGCCTTTATACTCGATGCAGTCCAAAAAATGAAAAACAATCCTTAATAAATATCAAATATTAACTAATTTAGTTCCTAATTTTACAAATAATGCCACAAAATTTTAATCTTCCACATAGAAGATTTTATGTATTCTTTGAACGTATGAGCCGGCCTGGCTCAGTCTATAGAGCGCTCAACTCTTAATTGTGAGGTCGTGAGTTAGAGTCCAGGTTGGTTTCCTGTCCTTTGGATGAGACAGTAAAGATCGAGGTCCCGTGTCGCAATACGTGTCAGCATGTTAAAGAACCCTCACTGTTCAATGGCCATAAGTGTCGAGCATGGGCCAAATTTGAAGCCCTTCAGCAGCATTTGGTGATATCTCCATATGAGTGAAAGATTCTTGTGTGGGACATTCAACAGCAATAAACAAACAAACAAACAAGCTTTATACCTATCATATTTATTTCACACATCTGATATTTCTAAGGAGCATGTTAGCATTTTTAACTTCTCAGAAACCACAAGTCACATGACTCACTTATCACTCAGGTTTAGCTCTAAAATGTGATCACTAGGAGTCTATTCCATTGTATCTTTTTACTCTCCGCATTGCAAACTCTTGTAGTTCCAATTATTAGCTGATGAAGTATGCCGAATATTCTGTCACCAGTACCTGGTGGTTGGGAGACTATAGTTTTGTGTTGTTTATCCTTTTTCTTTGTCTGGGCCATATTTTCCTTATTTAAGAATTATTCCTCTTTTTTTATTTAATCCAGGGCATATCTAAGTCATCTTTTTTTACACTGTTTGCTTACTTTTCAGAATCACTAAAGGGAATTGTTAAAATTTTACAGGAAGCAAATGATTATGAATTAAGCTTATTCTTCAGGACCACTGAAGGGATTTTGTTGAAAAGTGGTAGAGAAAAAATTCCTATGATCCCCTACAGGTGTTGTTTGTTAACCTGAATCAAAAGTCAGCTAATATTCTTTCATTTTTTGTACTAATAATACCTTTTCTTGAATGAAAAAATTGGAAGATAAATTTTGACAGGTTTTTGATGTCTTTTGAGACTTTGTCATCTTCATTTATTTTTAGGTCACCAGAGCTAGAGGCTCATGGTGACTTTTTGCGATTGTCTTTTGTCTGTCATTGTCTGTGTTATCAATTACACTTCTCAAGAACCAGTGGGCAAATTTTAACCACACTTGGCATACAGCATCCCCATGTGAAGTAGCAAAAAGTTTGCAAATGAAAAAGGGCTAGGACCTACAGCAGCTCCAAAAGGGGTCAAAAAGAACCAAAACTTGGTACATCTTTGAAAATCTTCTTCTCATGAACCAATGATCAGAGTTTCAAATTTTGTATGCATGATTGTTAAGACAATATCTACAAAGTTTGAAAACAAAAATGAAATCTTTCCATAAACAAGCCACAAGGGAGCACTTCAGTAAGGCAGGGTACAAAATTTTGTATTTCAAAGTTGTTCAGTAACTCAAAACTGTATAACCATGTAAAGCTGCATAAAGTTTGGAAAGGGGCTAGCACCAAATATGGCTGCCATGCCTAAATATAGAACAAATGAGTCAACATGAAAATTGAACCAAACTTTCCAGGAATGATGTATGGAAGGTCCTTTACTGAAATTGCCCAATTTTTTTTTCTAATCTGCCAAAACAATTGCTGCCAGTGCAGGACATACATTGTAATTCAACATTGGACCCTATGGGGAAAATGTTTGATCATCTTCTCTGAAACTACTGAAGAAAGTTGAACCAAACTTTGCAGGAATGCTATATGGAAGGCCCTTTACTAAGATTGCTAAAAAATTTCTGATCTGCCAAAAACTGACATACCATAGTTTAACACTGGACCTAATGGGAAAACATAATTTGATCATTTCCTCTAAAACTACTGAACCAAAATGAATGAAACTTTACAGGAATGATGCATTTAAGGTCCTTTAGTAAGATTGCTCCAGTTTTAGTAAGATTGCTCTGATGCACCAAAAACATGGCCACCAGTGCAAAACATGGTTTAAATTAACATTGTACCCATCAGGTCCACATTCAAAAAGTCTTCCAATGGGTAACATAGTTTAACATTGGATCCAATGGTAAACACATCTGAAACTGCATTGCAAATTGAAACTAAAGATGGCAATACAGGCTCCTGGGAGCCTTTAGTTCTATGATTTCTTTGATTTTCCCCCCTTTCATTACTAAGGTACATGCATTTTATGTGTTTTACCTGAAATTACGTAAAGAAATGCTTTTGAGGGCAAATTTTGCTGAAATCCATTTTTTTAAAACTGTTCACACTCTCAGCTTATTCTTCAAAACTGTTCAGGGGTTTAAGTAAAACTGTATAAAGAAAGTATTCAAGGTCCGCTATCAATGTGCTTTCAGCCAGACCAACACATTAGGTCCCCTCTTTGATAATTTACATCTCCGGAATCACTGTATCATTTGAAAAACTAATTACACCTGAGTGATCTACATGGATGTATGATTGAGTTTGTAATTCAATGAAATTACAATTTAATATTACCAAAGTTAAAACTATTATGGTGACACCGAGGTTACAACACACTTCCTTCAAGTCATGTTTTTAGGTACTAAATATTATTGAATATGTATTATATTTTTATGCAGGTACATATAATTCTGTCATACAAAACTTAAGACATAATAAAACGAATACAAATTTTTATTCAAATAAATTAATATCAGTAAGTGAAAGTGTACATGTGCATATAGGAAATTATTTATCAAAATATTTTATTATTTTCAAATATTTTCTTTGGAAAACTTACTGTTCTTTGTTAAAAAATAGACAATCCCTGAAGAAACTATGGGAAAATATTTCTTTAATTATCATTATTTGCAGATGATTTATAAAAAGTTGTGTGAAACTCTAGAATTAAAAAAAAAAAAGCAAACCCACTGAAATTTGAGTTGATAGATTTTAAATCTTGTGGGACCAGGTGCCCCTGCAAAAATAAAAAAAATGAAGCTCTACCCCTGTATTTGTAAAATGCTAAAACAACTCCACTGGTGCTCGAGGACATATGGTACAAATAAAATGTAATTATTAGAAAACATGGGCAAGTTTCACTAAAAGTGGTAACTTTGCCTGCAAACGAAGACAAAACTCGATTTTATTTATGTGTATGTAGTTTCAGTTTCACAAAAGGATGTTACGCTTATTCATTAACCTACACTATGTGAAATTTGTAGTAGTTTAGAGCAGATGTAAGTTTATATGTAGGAAGAAAGATATAACCTTTAGTGAAACTCTCATTTTAGCCCAAGTCTAAATTTACATTTATACATAAAGTTACTACCTTTAGTGAAACTGGCCCCAGATATTTATTCTTATGAAAGTGAGAGTGATGATGACAGGGTTCTGTCCTCAATCACCTGTGCACAGTGCAGGTGAGCAATGTGGCCAACAGGCCTCTTGTCATTTTTGTCTTACCTGCAAAACAGAAACAAAATAGTTAGGGAGCCAGGTGGTATTTAATCATAAAACAGTATGATTAAAGACCACCTGGCTCTATCATAGAGTACAAAAGTTTTGAGTGCTTGATTCTTTTGTAAATGTCCTAACAAGGAAGGAATTGGACGTCTTAAGTTGCTAAGTCCTGGGGTTTGGTCACCAGGGGGACCAACAGTTGACCAAAAAGCATTTTTTTAAAGAAAAATTTTAGTACAACATCCCATGGCTCGACATTAACGCTTGTCCACTTGTCCTTTTCCAGGTGAAAATTAGCTCAGACAAGTAAATCTTCAATGACTTCATAATAAAGTAGATGCGAATATAGAGTCATGAGGTCGTCCAAGAAATAATCACTTAAACGCTTGTCGCCAATGAGAAATTAATAGCTTTTGTGGCTGCAGTGACCCTGATTTGATTTTATATTTTATCTGAAACGTGGGTTTGACAACTTATTGGTTTACAACTGATAATCAAAATAATTATGAAAACTGCAGTCAAAGAAACAAAATAAATAATGAAAGACAAGTTGAAATTGAGAGCAGTTTTAAAACATTCTGCAATCAATCCATCTCCCAAGATCACACTTCTAATGAAAAGGGTTTGTTTGTTATAAAAGTGTAGACTTAATTTATTTGAAAAGTGGCAAGTATTAGACATTTGCACGATAACTCAAAAATGCCTCAACAGATTTCAATGAATTTTTGGTAGTTTGTTTCTTACCATAAATGCAAGCTCCCATTCGATGTTGATTAAATTCTGATTTTCCATTGCTGAGTTATGGTCCTTGGAAATACGTAAATATTTTAAAAAATAACAGTTTTCACAGTTTTTCTTTGTAATGCTGCAACATAGTAGTGTGTTGATATTTGACATTTGGTTGTACCTAGATGATTTACAGATCAAATTTGGTTCTGGTCGTATGATTTTGTGCAGAGTTATTTGACTTACTGATTTTTTTTAAAAAATATCCCTTTCTGGACCTTTTCTTTGCAATGCCTCTACATATTGATTTGATATTTGTTATATCATTGTTTTCTATTGGTAACATCTCTATCCTTGTTGTTGCTTTTATTTTTCGTCATATGATGAATATTCTCTGATCTAGTGGGCCAGATAGTTTTTTATGGGTTGTTATGTAATAACAACCTATTATGGGTTTACTTCGAATTTTCATCGAGGGCTATCCTGTTAGCAGTGAAGAGGTCTTGGAGGTTGCATTGGCACTTTGTGTAAAATAAAGTCCAACTCAAGAATTCAACTTTTACTGAAAAGTCAAATATTTTGGTGTAAATGAGATTAAATCTAGTTTGAATAATCATTAAATGAAATACCACATAATTCTACTTACTTCTGCCTTTCGAAATTATACAATATGATTTGTAGTTAGTTTCAACAAAACGTCATTGATCTATTTATAAATATGGAATTCCACTATAAAAGATTGCAGTGACGTTGAGCCTGCCTTGAGAAACTGTGGTATTACTGGCCATTCATCATATTGATATTGACAGCTACAAGCGTACAGCAATTTAAATAGAAATAATTACATATCTCTGATTCAAACATGAAGCTAAATAAAGTTCTATTGAACTCTCAAGAATATGTATTTTTTCTCGTTTATGGAAAAATGAAAATAAAAGCAGAAAAGAGGGGATAGCATCGAGTAGGAGGTGCTTGTTATGCAGATCAAATGCCGCGTGAAAGTTCCTGTCCATTTTGAAAACTATTAAATTAACATGTTTGTTAATTAATCGCTATATATAACCTGCCTAAATGAGATTTCCTGTGCATATTTACTTTATTTATACACCCTATAGGGTGATCACATGCCTTACATAACCAGCGACTGCACAATTTCAGCGGAGGTTACTTGTATAATGTGTGTATTGATATCGCAAAGGGAGGTAACTCGAACATTGAATGTTACAATTTCCGGTTCTGGTTTCCGCAGAAGTTTGGAAAAATTGCTATGTCCATTGTCGGGTGTTTACACAACAATTATCACAACTTTTGAAGTAAATCACAATTAGATTGGGATGTATAAACCTAAACTTTTTATGTAATCGGTCTGTTCATAATGGGTTTCTAACATAAACGATGTCTTCAACAAAAAACAAAGTTTTATCCATTGCTGAAAGCGCTGATGTCTATAAGTGAAATTGGTGATAGATAATTTTGCTACATCGCAAATATAGGCTCGAATTATATTGATGAAAAATTATTACCATGGTAATAGCCCTAAATAGGATTGTTTACATTCGATATTACAAGCCCTAAAATTTGTTGTAAATCACAGCCATTTTTCACTATGAAAAAAAAATTATTTTACCTGCTTCCTGTGTCATGTTTGGTTTAAATTGAAGTAGGTTCCAAAAATGCTCATGTTTTATTTTGAAATGAGTGTTGATGCAAGTCAGACAATATTGAATGTTGGTGCGGAAGATACAACAAATAAAATTTAGAAAGTTAATTTTGAATTTATTTAGAGAGGCTGGAAATTGATGGGTTTTTTTTTTTTTGTTCTTTTTAGATCTACATTAATTTGATTAATTTTCATTTCATATATATTAGATAGAAGTAGTTTGAATCCCATGGCTATTTTGCCAAAATAACAACCCATTTCAGAAGTTCAGTATTTTGATTTTATTTTTATTTTTTAACTTTTAGATTATTTTTTTATTTTTTGCAATCCTATGTGATTTTCCCTGGGGTTTGTATTTAAGATGGGGGCATATCGGACATGGGGTATCAGAAAGCTCAAAACTGCATTTATCAAAAGAGCACAGTACACCAATTATAATTGGAAATATGGATAATAGGGAAAAGGTTTATTTTCCGATTGGGTCATACTAATTTGATTACGTACATAGTAGTTTTAATGGTGGAGGAAAGTGTAGTATCTCCAAAATTATTAAAGCTAGAAAATGAGCAGCTTGCAAAAATCTACCATTATTTTATTCTATGGAAATTGTTGGGTCGACCCTTATGGGAGTTATTTACCCTTTTTAGTGGATTTCTCATGTTTTGGACAGTTTTGTCCTGTTATCTTGAAATGTATAATAGATGCAGAGAATGTGAAAAAAGAAAAAATGTTCAGCATGCAAAGATCTACAAAAAAGTCAAAAGGCTGAAATTGTCAGGTTGACCTTTAGAGGAGTTATTTCACGTTTTAAGTGGATTTTTCATGTTTTCGGCTGTTTTATCCTTTCATCCAGTGAGCCAATTTTGACCAAATTAGACATATAGCATCCCCATGTGAAGCGGCATAAAGTTTGCGGACGAAATGGGGCTTGGACCCATAGGGGCTCTAAAAGGGGTCAAAAGGGACCAAAACTAGATACATCTTTTAAAATCTTCTCATAAACCACTGATCAGATGACTTTCAAATTTTGTATGCATGATTGTTAAGTCAATATCTACAAAGTTTGTGAATGAAAAGTAAATTTGTCATTAAACGAGTCACTATGGGGCACTTCAATAACATAGGGTACAGTTTTATACATATTGCTTAATAAGTATACAAAGATATATGACAACGTTGTTAGGAATTATTTAAGGATCATTTTGACAAAATTTCAAGATTATGGGGTCAAGGTCACAGTCACCGTTTTTTTGTTAGATTTTATACATTTCCTACTTCATAAGAACCAGTTGACTAATTTTACCCAAACTCGACAGGCGACCGTTAAGGCACATTGGGCCTATTGTTTCTCAACTTTGTTAAGTGATACAATGGTTTTTTGTGCATAATGATTTTTATAGACCCGTCATTAGACAGGAAATATTATGTTATGGCGATGTTTGTTCATTTTTCTGGCCAATAACTTCTTTATACCTTACCAGAATATATTCATACTTTGCGCAAAATTGTTCATGTACATTGTAAAGGCATGTTTAAAGCGATATAAGCTGTCACAATGATTATTTTTGTCCCGTGACATATAGTCAAGAATGTGATAAAATGTGTGTTCAAATACATTATCAAACACATAAAATGTTGTAAAAGATCTTTCAAAGGTATTTGTTTGATTAGAATTTAAGGTTTCCTGTACTTTAAAAAATCCAGCTGTATTTCCGTATGCAATGACCTTTCAGATAAATCAAATGTAGTTCATAATCCGGTCAGGGGATCTAGGCCCTTTATGCACTCGGACTATGTTAAAGTCGGTAGATTTTGTATGTGTTTTATATTTATTTTTAAAATACAGGACATGATTTTTCTTGGAAAGTGCATGTATTATGTAAAATATATGCTTTTCAATGCTATTTAAATACCTGAAGAAAATCAGATGATTATATGAATAAATATATCAGGTCACTAAAAGAATTTTTTTCGATCTTAAATGTTACCCTGTATGCTGACACTGACAAAATCAAAACAATATAACTGTGAAAAGTATGCGTGCCTCACGTTTTACAATCTTGCTGCCATGTCCGGTGGAGTTGGTCAGTTAATGATCACATGTGTCAAGAATGATAAAACCAAGAATGCAATGGGACGAGTTAAAAATGGGTCAAGATCACCCGATATACCCGGCACGTGTACAATTTCCGAAATGAATGTGTTGAATTGACTAAAAAGTAACAATTACAATAATTTTGCCAAACGTAACCCGTAATATCAGTTATTTTTTGTCCGCCATACTTTGGGCATTGCAAATAACTTTTGGTAAATTTTTACGAAGATTACCAAGTGACCAATAAAGATGTGCTATTTGCAGTTAATACACATTCTATTCTTATTATTCATTGCGTTTATTTTCGTACATCATTATTCAGGGAGGGAATTAAGCATCAGTGTTGGTAACCTATTTACAGGTTACCAGGTTTTTCAAAATGGGTTACCACCCATTTTTTCCTATGATTGTTCCTCTTACCATAATTATTGCACATCTACACGTATTCTGATTGAAGCTAACAGATTCGCTGGTATATTTGCCGTTTCCCCAGGATTTGTCAGCTAAGTAAAGTGTGTTAATTCCTTCACACAAGAGAGTTCCAATGTTTATTTTGTATACTATTACAAGTGGGGACAGTGTAAATCTAATCCGGAACATGTCCCAGTTATGTCCCGAGTCCGGATGATTTTTATTTTTGTAAAAAATAAGATCTAAAGTTACCTGTAATAATATATTTGTACCCCACAGTAGTTAATACATACATTTTATGTGGAGAATTGCTTTGAAAAATTCACACAGGCAGTACGTTTTGGGACATAAAAAAGGGACAAGATTTACACTCTTCAAAAAGTAATTTACGTCTTGTCCAACACCATTACATTATCACCAATGCCAATGATTTCTGCGTATCATGGTGTAAAAATGTACATATAAATTATTATCAAGGTACAAATACAGGTACTTTAGATTTTTTTTTTACGAAAATAAAAATCATCGGGACTTGGGACATAACTGGGATATATGTCCCCGTACTAGATTTACACTGGTCCCCTTACACATAGACCTCTTTTGTGTTGCAAAGCTACTGATTGCAAACGAACTCGTGTTAGAATTTAGATGTTTCACTTGTGCAAATCATGAATTTCAGCAGAGAATGACAACATAATCACGATTATAAACATGAACATATTATTAACAGCTGTTTGAAAACCTGGTAACCCATGCGTAACCCAAAAGATCATTCACCGCTTAATTCCCACCTTGATCATTTCATACCTAAATCAGGCAAAGTTTGTCTTTTTTTGTCGTTTCAACACATTCATTTCAGAAATTATACACGTGCCAGGTATATTGGGTGATCTCGACCCATTTTTAACTCGTCCCATTGCATTCACAGTTTTATCATTAGCTCGCCTGGCCCAAAGGTCCAAGTGAGATATTGCTATAGCCAAAAGTCTGTCGTCGTCTGTCTTTGCATTGAAACATCTTCTTCTCAAGAACCAGTGGGCCAATTTTAACCAAACTTGGCATATAGCATCCCCATGTGAAGTCGCAGAAAGTTTGCAAATGAAAAAGAGATAGGACTAATAGGAGCAGTAAAAGGGGCCTAAAAATCTTCTTCTCACGGTCAGATAAGTTTCACATTTTTGTATGCATTAGTGTTAAGTCAATATCTACAAGGTTTGCGAACAAAAATGAAATCTGTCCATAAACGAACCACTATGGGGTGCTTCAGTCACACAGGTTATATTTGTTTAATAACTCAAAACTGATCGACTTTTTGTATACAAAGATAAATGAGAATATTGTTAGGAATTATCTGAGGATCATTTTGACAAAATTTCAAGTCCATGGGGTTAAAGGTGAAGGTCACAGGCACCTAGGTAAATGGAAAATATATGGGTTTTTTTGGTAAAATTTTCAACATTTTTGACTACTTCTCCAGAACCATTAGAACAATTTGAACCAAACTTGGCAGGCAGTATTAAACCATGTAAAGCTGCATAAAGTTTGTAGCTGAAAAGGGGCTAGGACCAAACATTGCTGCCATGGCCATGAACTGCCCAACTCCACCGGACATGGTGGCACGATTGTAAAACATGAGGTACCCATACTTTTCACAGTTATATTGTTTTGATTTTGTCAATGTCAGCGTTCAGGATAACATTAAAGATCGGAATAAATTTTTTTAGTGCCCTGATATATTTATTCATATATTCATCCGATTTTCTTCAGGTATTTAAAAAAGGTATTTAAATAGCATTGAAAAGCATATATTTTACATAATACATGCACTTTCCAATAAAAATCACGTCCTTTATTTTAAAAATAATTATAAAACACATAAAAATTTCCAAGCACATTTGATATGGCAAAAGAGTTTATCTGAAAGGTCATTGCATACGGAAATACAGCTGGATTTTTTAAGGTACAGGAAAACTTAAATTCTAAAAAAACAAATAACTTCGAAAAGACGATCTTTTACAACGTTTTACTTGTTTGATAATGTATTTGAACTCACATTTTATCATATTCTCAACTATATTTTAGGGAAGAAAAATTATCATTGTGACAGATTGTATCACTTTAAAAGTCAAGTTCACTCTTGCAGTCTGTAAATATATTTGTCCGGAGCATATCTCACTCACCAGAAAAGGGAATTTTGTCAAGCTTCAAACAACAGATGTTTTGAAAAAGGTGGTCAACTATATTTAGTGATACAATGATTCTGTGTGCATAATATTTGTATAGACTCATCTTTAGACAAGAAATATTATGTTATGGTGATGTTTGTCAACTTTTCCAGCCCATAAATTCTTTATGTCTCGCCAGAATATATTCATACTTCACACCAAATTTTTCTATGTAAAAGTGGTGTTTCAAGACCTTCACCCAAGTTTATATTCCAAGGTCAAAGTTACTGTGGCAGTTAATAAATATTTTTGTTGAAAGAATATCTCACACACAACCAAAGGGAATGTTTTCAAACTTCTTACAACAGTTGTTCTCAATAAGGCAGTAGGTCGTGCCCTTTACTCAAGTTCATATTGTCAAGGTCACAGAGGCAATCTATTAAATACATTTTTCTGAGCATATCTCATACACTATAAAAGGGAATGTTTTGAAATTTTACCCAACAGTTTTTCTCAAGAAAGTGGTATGTCATGACATTGACTCAAGGTCATACCTCAAAATTACAGGTAACTATGACAGTCTGTAAAATATGTTTTCCTCAGATTACTTTGCATACTATAAAAGGGAATTTTTTCAAAAAACTTTGCACAACAGTTGCAGTGTTGGTGAAATATTTTTTTTCTTCACAGGACATTCGGTCAGACACAATATGGTAGATTACTGGACTGAAAGGAATTTTGTCTGTCGGAGGTATTTTTGTAGTATTTAAAAATAAAAAGGCAATAATCTTTTTATAATCACTCAAACTTAGTAAATTGTGTCAGAGTCATGGCCAGCCCATTTAAAATTCAAAACCCTCTCTCCCACTGATTTTGTTCATATTCATTCAATCTGTCCATTTTTTAAATATTATAAACATAATACCAAAGTTATAATGCTCAAGAGGATATCGTTTCTTTCAATTAGACTTCATCAGTTGAGCTCTAATTTGAAAAGTATGTGTATTTTCTAAAGATAAAGTGGTATCATACAAGGCCAAATATTATCTCTAAAAGTATAGCCGAAATTCATCTAAGAGTAACCACTGTAAAAAAAAAATGACTGTCTTAGCTTAAAATTTTTTTCGAATTTAAATGGTGTTAACAGTGCCAAATATTACTTTAGTATAAGATGAACAGCTGGTACCGAAATACCAGATACTAGGTTTGTGTATAACCTCTGGGACTCAAACGGTCCACCAGCAGTGGCAACGACCTAGTGGTTATAAATATTATAAACATAATACCAAAGTTATAATGCTCAAGACGATATCGTTTCTGTCAATTAGACTTCATCAATATGATTTATCAGGTGCGGGCAACATGTCTCCAAAATTCAAGAATGCTAATTAGCATTCACAAAGTTTTAATACCACAAAGTCAAAAAATCTTGTTTTACTTTCGATTTGCATGACCCATTTTACATATTGTCGATGTCTAACAAATCACGCAAATGAAAAATTCTACATGTTAATCACACTTTGTGGAAAAAAAAATAAATGATTCCTTTATACTTTACCAAACTGCCTATGTTTGCTTATATCATCCTATAACTTGGTCCAAAATTACATGACAACAAGTATAAAAAAATGTTTTCAAAAATAAAAAAAGAAAGAAACTTGCTACATTGTAGCAGGAGGCTCAAATGAGGGTTTTGTTTAATGACATATAAAACACCTTTTATACGCCTATTGTTCAATGTTTTTGTTTATTCTTAGTATTAAAAGAATTTCATTAAACTTGTTTTTTTTTATTGTTCTCTTTATATTACTTTATTTATTTATATGTATAAACTATTGATGTTTTCCCTTTCTGTACCTCGTAAACACTCCATCCAAAGACATAGGAATTAAGAGGCTCAATAAAACTTGTTTTTATTATCTTTTATGAATACTTGTTGTACACCTATTGTACAATGTATCTGTTTGTTTAGCATAACAAAAAAGATAATCTAAATAGATGACATGGAGCTTAGTTTTTTTGCCATATTTTACTGAATTTATTCATGACAAAGAAAATTATTGATGTATCCCTTTCCGTGCCTCACAGACACTGAATTTTAGGTACGAAAAATAAGGTCAGACACTGAAAACAGTTACTGTCAGGGAAGTCGGCCCGGTACTGAATCTGAGCGGAATTAGGCCTACTGACATACGTTTTACTTTTCACTGCAAAGATAGTCAAATAAAAATAATAAAGGCAGAAATAATATATTCTGCTTAATATAAAAGACAATGGATTGTCAAATAAACTGTTGGACTTCTGGACCGACAATTGCAATTTTTATATCAAACCAACTCAATTTTCATCGGATTTGACCGACAGTCCGAAGCTTTTGGTAAACACTGCAGTTGTTCTCAATAGGGCAGTGGGTTGTGACCTTGACAGTCATATTGTATAGGTCAAGGTCACTTGCAGTCTGTAAAATATATTTTCCGGAGCATATCTGGTACACCAAAAAGGGAATGTTTTCAAATTTTACTCAGTAGTTCTCAGGAAGGTGATGTGTCATGACATTGACTCAAGGTCATACCTCAAAAGTCCAGATCACCATGGAAGTATGTAGAATGTTTTTGTCAGGAGCATAGTCTTGATATAAAAGCAATATTGAACTATCATAGGCACAAAATTTTACATGCAAATTTTATGCCATATCTCATCTCATAGACCAAAGAGATCACCTGGTGCTTAAAAGATCAAATATGGAGGGTTTTCCCTGACGCAATAATTCTGCGTATTTACGCGTAAAAATCCTAAATGACGCCTAAAATAAGATCTATTGTGTCCTAGTGGATGCGTTAAATACTTGATGTCTTTCAAGATCGTTTGGGTAAATAAACCAAGCATGCGACCTATTTCTACTAGTTTGCTTCTTTTTTATGTCCATTTTTAATTCTTATGTTCTAGTGCAATTTCACAAGAAAACAAAGAAACTGAATTCATCATTTTATTTACAATAAAACAGGAAAATCTTTACCTCTAATATAGATCTAGAATCAACAAGACAACATCGATCATCACTTTATGGGTACTTCCGGAAGTATAAATTAAAGAAGGGATACCAAAACCCGACTTTCATTTGAATTATGGAAATTAAAAAAATAATAATGAAAGTTCTAATGATGGTTATATAAAATGATTTATTTACACAAATGTTTATGTAAATCTTACATATGATAAAAGTACTTTAATACTTGAAATGGATAAAGTAGATATAATTTTCAAATAAATAAATTTGAGGCATCAATTAGTAGGCTACATGTATTTAGTAACTTGGCATCTATATTTTCTAAAAACATGTAATTGTTTTACAATTTATAGATTTTTGATATAAATTTCCATATGATTTCAAATATAGTTAAAACAACTATATTTTATTTAATTTCATGTTTATAGGTTTATAGGGATGTCTGTAATTATCAACAAAAGTGCACATTTGACATTCAGTTTAATTCTGATCGAATTGAAGTGGACTGCAAATGGACTCCTAAATTACAAAATGGACTCCTAATTTTGTAGTTGTGGGAGTCCATGGACTCCTCATTTGAAAATCCCAGGGAAAACCCTGAATATGTATAATTACAATAACCTTGTCAAAAGAAGCCCATTATATCCATTCCAATGAATTGGCCATCATTCTAGCCATTGCTAACTAACTTTCAGAAAAGCTTTATAAAGATTACTGATTGTCAAGGAAGCACATGGCAAGACATGTGCATCTACATGATCATTTGTCAAATTTCTCAGTATTGAAAGAATATTTAAACACTCCACACAAATATAGTTTGGGTATGATAATTGTTCTTATTTTGTTCGAGTTGATATAAACTAGACATATATATTGATTCTACAACTTTACCTTGTAAAAACAGATAAGCTGTAGATAACAACATGACAGGAAATGTCCTGGCTATATAGTATTCGTTTTATTGAATATTCAAATTAATTTTCCACATAAAGCCAGAGTTTTTTTAATTCACCGGTCTTACCAGAAAAACCAGTGAATTTTACAAAAGTCCGGTGAAATCTATCTGATGACTGGTCCAAATGACCAGTAATTTTCCATTTTTTTTCAATTTTGTATATATACAGACCAGTTTAAATTTTTCCTTGACCATTGAAATACTTTTATTCACTGGACCACTTGACCAGTATTTTTTTTTTAATTTCAAAATGTCTGTAATGCAATCCAATGGTTTTACTTGAATCCAATTACGTTTATTAATATTACGCTTGACGCTCATTTTCATGCCACATCAGTCAATTTATGCTTCAGACCATGTGTTCCTAACATCCCCTCATTGTCAACAAATACTTTGAGCATGCAGGATCACTGTTCAGGGAAATCTCGGGTACCCTTGGTGTCACACAATTGGCCCATAACACACTCAGTCATTATCAAAATCGGCCTTTATTTTATGTATTGTATCAGAGATATGTCTCTGTTTTTATATTTACTTTAAAAACTTAACACAGGATTGTTATTGAAAATAATATTTAATCAAATTTCTTCAAAATTTAGGCTACCCCATACATGTTTTCAGGATCGAAAATTAGATTTTTGTTAAATGGTTAACAAGACGTTTACAAGCGAGAATTTAACTTAACGACTGAAAAGTAATATTTAAAAGTATATGAAAATTAGAAAAGGTTATTTTTTGATATGGAGAAAGTGTGTTTGAGATCTGGACTTATAAGACTTAACCATATATTTTGTTTTCATTTAGAATATATTGATTATATTAACTACAAATTCATGTTTTAGTACAATTAATCCATTATTCAAATTTTCCAAAGAAGATGTATGTATATTCCCACCCCAAAAAATCACTGTTATGACATTGTCTCAAGGTCATACCTCAAAGGTCAAGATCACCATGGCAGTCTGTAAAATATTTTTGTTAAGAGCATATCTGTCACACCACAAAAAGAAATGTTATTTTTATGCAAACATTTGTTTTCAAAAACATACCTTAAAAATCAAGGTCATTGTAATAAACTAGCACTGGTAAAAAATTAACACATACTAGCATTCCTTCATAGAGAAAACCTTTGATAATTTGTTTATGGCAGTCATGTTATGTACCATTTACGGTACTATTGTTTATTTTTAAACTTTAGAAAAGGAAATGGGTGCACAAATGCAAGTTTTTCAATACATTCAACTTCTCCAGAAGTAGTTGATGAATTATGATGAAACTAAACAGCAATGAATTACTCTTTGTCTGCTACAAATGTTTTTAATGTTTCATCACACTTTATTACAAATGCATGTACCAGACTTCCATCACACTTTATTACAGAAACATGTACCAGACTTCACACTTTATTACAAATACATGCACTAGACATCATCACACTTTATTACAGAAACATGTACCAGACTTCATCACACTTTATTACATATACATGTACCAGACATATCACACTTTATTACAAATAGATGTAACAGACTTCTTAACGTTTTGTCCTGCATAATTATGATCAATCGCTGAACATCCCTAACTCACACACTGATCAAACCCTCATCTTTATGCATGTCCACATTAATGTAATTTAATAGGTCATCTTCTATGACTAGCCCCCACATACACACATTCACACTATGTGTTCGTCATCTTTTTAAGTTTTTGACAGTGTCTCAAAACAGTTTTTCATAGTTATCAAACTTAACTTTAATGTATTTTTTGGTGAATTTGGATTCAATATGTAAATTTCTTATTGACTTGTGTCTGTATGTTGAGAAAGTAAATAAAATCTTAGGTACAAAATATAAACACATACATACATTCTGCTACTGTCTTGTGATGTGGTAATATTTATGGAATTAACTCATTGTTTAAAGTATAAGTTAGAGCATTGAGCACAAACATCATAGTATTATACTGTAATAGATTCTAGCTAAACATCATGCACCAAATGGGAAGTGCATGTGATAAGATATAGTTATCGATTATG
This sequence comes from Atrina japonica, assembly GCA_030159075.1. NCBI lineage: Eukaryota > Metazoa > Mollusca > Bivalvia > Pterioida > Pinnidae > Atrina > Atrina japonica. Next base: position 457,526 of record BROG01000341.1, on the reverse strand, counting down.
TCATCAAGGGTCAGGTAGGTTTCAAGGTTATTTTGTCAAAGGTAATGAAATACTGAAAATGTTTACACATTAAACATGGTTAATAATTTGTATGCACTGATTCAGAAAATATAGATATTATACCACATTGTTGAAGTAACATATTTAATCCATCAGTGTCTTTGTGCATTGTCCATAAACTGTAATGTTTCATCTTTATGAAATCATAGTCTTTTGGAAAATTTATGTTGGTGACTGTCACCACACAGAATACAGTTAAACCGGTCTACAGAGGTAACAAGGCACAGATGGGGTGCTTCTATCCTTTCTAGAAACATAATGGTTTATGATAATTATATAAAGAAGCACATATAAATGTAAAATTTTAAACCAGTTTATTAAAGATATGAAGAACTACACATGACAACATTTCTCAGTTGGCCATTTAGACCCATGAGCATCTTGTTTTACTACTAGCTTTGGTATAATGTTTGATAATCATAATTAATACCAGCTTTACAGTTTCCAGTTTTGAATTAACAAATTCTAAACATATCTTTCAGAATAACATGTGGGACCTGGGCAACTGTTATGGAATGCACTGGTCTGAAAGTGGATATGCCCATGGAAGATGCCTTCTGTTTGATTTTAGACTACAAAGAACTGTGGAAAGAAATATCTGAAGCAAAAGGTAGTAAAGTGTATATTTTACATGAACACAAAGTCTATCAAGATGTTAAAAGAGTCATTGACCAGGTTGGCAAGGACATCACTAGTCAAACAATAAGGATTTGTTTCTTCAAGAAATTTCAGCCCAGATTTGAGGCATGTATATATCTTTTTGATATGTTGGGAATGGACATGAAACAACTGAAGGCATCATGGAATAAGCTGAATACATGTCTGGAAGAAATCTGGAACACCCTGAAAACAATAATAGAGGTGATACACAATATCAAGAAGAACATTTCAAATACAGATGAAATATTTGATGCTGTAGATTGTGCTCTTCAGGTGTTATCTGAAAAAGATCAAGAGATTAAGGCTGGTCATTTAACTATTACAGAAATAAGGAGGTCTGTAAATGATATATCAATTCCAACAGCTACAATTAAAGCTTGTCAATTTCTTGAAAATACAATACAATCTAAGGTTTTCTGGAATATGTTTTTCAAGAACCGTAACAAATTCCAATATGACATTGAGGAGGATAGTAGCTTCTCAGAAGAATCTTTAGGATTATCACTCCTCTTCAAAGAAGATTGTGTATTTGAACCCACAGATGAGTCGAACAATAGGATGTATGATATAGTCTTTGGACTAGTGAATTATCTTGGTAATGATGCTTTACGGGATTACAAGGCCTTTTGGGAACCTCTCCTAAATGGAACTGATAAAGATATATGTGAAATACATCAACTCTTTCAAGGTGCAAGTTTAGAAAATGAAATAGAACTTGCAGCCCAACATTGCAGGCTAAGTTGTGCACCAGATGTTCATGATGCACTGAAAATGTATTATGATTTTGAAGTTCATTCTGAAAAAGTAACAACAATGAAAGAAACTCTGGAAGCCTTCAAGATTGATTATTCTTCAGATGGAACATTTATGGAAGCTGTTTGTGCATATCAGAAATTGATAAAACATGAAATTGCAGATCTGACACTATTGAAAATTGGTAGAAATCTTCAGTCGGTAGTTAAAATTTCTGAGATGCTTACTCCTTTAATGAAGGACATTCTGTCTGAGGTTAACAGGTCATCAACACTGATTGACTTTTTGAAGGAGGTCTTGCAAGAGGATATTAGAAATCTGATAGATGCTGTAGAGGAACATTCTGAACAGTATGTAAGAGAATCAACTGTTTCAGCTTTGATTGATGTAAAGCGATTTTTCCAACCCTTATTAAAGGTACAGTATGGAAACAATGTGATGGAATTTTTCAGTGCCTTGAAAAGAACAAGTGAGACTTCTGACAGTAATTCTGTACCTCATAAGATTCATGAATGTATGAGCAATCTTCACAGTTTGAAAGCTTTATATAAGAATGTAGCAAATAGAGGTGAAAGAACAAGAGAAATCATTGATGCGATTGTTAAACATGGGAAATTTTCTTTTAAATTAATTGGCATAACATGTGAAGTCAGTGTGCAATATAAACAGGACAAGAAACAACAACACCACAAAGAAGCATTTTTAAATGATTTGAGGAGTAGAGCCTTGCTAATGGTGAACACAGAGGAAAAACAAAGGACCAAAGCAACAACAAAAGACCAGCTCCATCTGTTTGTGGACCTAATTGATGTAGCATTAGATATTTCCTGCATTTGTGTGAACTTGAAAAAAAGTGGACATTTTTCTTACACTGAGTATGAAATGAAAGTACAGGGGAGTAAGAAAAACTTATTGGAGTTGCATCACAAACTCCAGGAACAGTATGATACCTGGTGTAAAAATCTTATGGAAGTCAGAAAGAAATACATTGGAATGAACTTCATTTATTCTGGCCAACTGCAGCTTTTATACGAGTTCTTCAACACTGGGAAAAAACAGCAAGAGGCACTTTCAATTTTGAAGTACATACATCCAAATGTCTGTAAATTAGATGAGTTACCAGAAAATAGTTTTAGTGATTTAGAATCAGATGATACAATGGAAAAGTTAGAAAACATGGGAAACATCTTAGATGCTATGTTTGCTACACTTAAACCAGTTCAGAGGATATTTGAGATAAATAAAACCAGTGACAGAATGACAGACATTGTACAGCCAGGCAGACTTTGCATTGCTGCTCTTGAAGAAAACAGTACTCTTGTTGTTCGAACTATTTTAGCTCTTTATTTGAATACAACTGGTAGAATTCCTCAACCACATCAGATACTTTTCTGTAGTAAAGAAACATCACCAGATGAATTTGAATTGCTACTTCAGAGATGCTGCAGATGCACAGACCAAGAACTTTATTGCATAGCAAATGTAGAGTTGCTATCATCAGAGCTCCAATTTCACTTTGTCGAGGAACTACAGAAACTGCCACATTTATCACACTATTTACTAGCTATCATTTGCCGAGGGAACATTCATCATAGTTTTTTTGACAAATTCTCAGATCATGTAGTTCATGCTAGGCCTCTTACAGATGTGCAGGTGAAGGAGTGTTTTGAAAAACAATGGCCTTATGTCACAACGGTAACTTCTGGTGTACCTGGCCTGGGAAAAACTGAGATCATCCGAAAAATAGCAACAAGCCGAGACACAAGTCCTGTAACTATCCATATCAGTGGATCAGTATCAAAGAAGAAAATAGTGGAGCAATTAGTTAGTCTTGGAGTTAAAAGGTACCACTGCCTTCATTTTGACATAGGATCTGTTGAGGACCCATTTGCTCTAGACATATTCCTGTTTGAATTGATAGTTTTACAATATGTTTCATCAGGAACAAGTTCTTTTGTCCTTAACACAGAAAATATTTGCATTGAAATTGCAAACTCAATTAATTACACACTTAGCAATTCACTCTCAACAGCAACCAGTTTTCAGAGAAAGAATTTACAGTGGGAAAATTATGACAATTTGAAAGTAAGCCAGGAAATCAGCAGCCCAGTGCAAGTAGTTTGTCATTATCTACAAGCCTTAGATCAAGGGAAAATTGATGAAAATGACTTATACTTCTCTGGTTGTAAAAAATTACAGGCACTTACAGGAGACAGGTGTAAGGCTCTTCTTCGTAAACATTTTGCAACCTCGGGAGATATGTCTTTTGCAATTGTGAACATATTTGTCAACGTCCTTGCAGATCAACTGAAAAAACTCTCAACAAGTATGTTTTTCAGGACATCAAATTTACAACAGAAGTCTGCCAAAAGTGAGCTTGTGAAAGCATTAATCAGCATGTCTGAAGACTTTTCATCCAGATCAATTAATTCCTGTCGATTGATGCAGTCGTCAACACTTTTAACTGATGTTAACCAAGATGAGATATCTATGGCAGTTCCAAAATCTAATTCAAGTTCAGAAATATTGGCCAAACGTGTTGAAGGAATGATTAGATGGGAGGACAGTAATCATCTTATGATTTTATTCCATCAAGACCTGCAAACTGTTTCTGCACTGTTCAGAAATAAATCAAATGTACCAAAACACATCAAAGAACTATTTAAGAGTCAACTTGGAAGGGAATTACAAGACTTTCATTTAAAAGAGCAAGTAGAACTTCAGATGATATTACAAAAACTTGCCCGTCAAAACTTGGAACGTATTCCAAAAGATATGTTAGAGAAAATGTCAGAGAATTACGCTCTTACTGCTGACAATCTTTTGAAAATGGTTCTAATAAGTTTGAGAATGAAAGGTCATGTTCCAGTTATTATTATGGGAGAAACTGGTTGTGGTAAAACATCTTTGGTGAAATACCTTGCTAATATATGTGATGTGCGATTTGAAGTTCTTAGCATTCATGCTGGGGTAACTGAAGATTCTATCATCTCAAAGGTAAAGGAATGTAATGATATTGCTAAAAAATCTTTCAAAGACCCAATCTGGCTGTTTCTGGATGAAATTAACACATGTAACCATCTTGGGATTATATCAGATATTGTCTGCCACCACAAATGTTTTGATGTAAGACTTGCTCCGAATCTAACTGTAATAGCAGCATGTAATCCATACAGACTAAGGAACCAAGAATCTATTTTCACAAGTGGTTTGCAAGGCAAAATTAAATCTGATGAGCTGTCTAGATTGGTTTACAGAGTATACCCATTGCCTGAAACAATGGTGGATTACGTCTGGGACTATGGCAGTTTGAATGCCAAAGACGAAAGAGCATACATTGAAAGAATGGTACACAAAGTATTGGAAAATCAAAAATGTACAGATTTACTTGCTAAACTGTTAACAATGTCACAGGAATTTGTGAGGAATGTTGAAGGTAATGATTGTAGTGTTAGCTTGCGAGATGTTGAAAGATGCAAGAAATTGGTAGTTTGGTTTTCAAAAATACTCCATCAAAAGAATTCTTACCAGATGCTGTCCAGCAAAACCTATAGTGGCCATCAGGAAGTCATCAGAGCTATAGTTCTTTCACTTGCAATTTGCTACCACAGTCGTTTTACTGAAAATGATGTTAGGAGAAAATACAGGCAGGAAATAGCAAATATTGTTGATGAAAACTTCATGAAATCCCAGGAAGATGTTGCATCAATTATCATAAAAGAGGAAAATGATATCCTTGATAGAATGGAAATACCAGTGGGCACCGCGAAAAACACAGCATTGCGCGAAAATGTGTTTGTGACATTAGTTTGTATATTAAATCGAATTCCTGTGTTTGTAGTTGGGAAACCAGGTTGCAGCAAGTCTTTATCAATGCAACTCATTAGAAGCAATTTACGTGGTAAGGATTCTAAGGACGCTTTTCTGAAAACATTACCACAATTATACTGTGTCTCATTCCAAGGTTCGGAGTCCTCAACATCTGATGGTATCATTAAAGTTTTTGATAAAGCTATGAAATATCAAGAACATAACAGTGCAGCTGATGTCTTGTCAGTTGTAATTTTAGATGAAATAGGACTTGCTGAAATTTCCAGATTCAATCCATTGAAAGTTCTCCATAGCCTTCTAGAGCCACCAAATAAAGCTTGTCCAGATGTTGCTGTTGTTGGAATCTCAAACTGGGCTCTTGATGCTGCTAAAATGAATAGAGCTATTCATTTGTCAAGACCAGATATGGACAAAGATGATTTATACGAAACTGCCAAATCTATCAGCCACTCTATAATGGCACCACCATCAGAGGATAATGATAACTTGCTATTTATCAAAACAGCTTCTAAAAATAGATCACTTCCTCAGACAAGTGATCTTTTGAAAAATGTTTCAGAAGCTTACCATGAATACAGCATTGAGCAGAAATTCAAAAACTTTCATGGATTAAGAGATTTTTATGCACTCACAAAGCATATTTGCAAAGGTTTGCTTCGTCAGGATTGCAATGAAGAGAAAAAAGATTACATAGTTTACAATGGAATACTTCGTAATCTTGGAGGTCTGCCTACTGAAACTGAATCAATTAAACAGATTTTCAGCAATCATTTAGGTTCCCAATTCCATGAGAATATACCTGTATTTGCGTTGATAAAAGAAAATATGGAAGACAGAAGTGGGCGACATCTTATGCTTATCACAAGTGGAGATGCTGTCATAAGTGTATTAGAAGATATGTTAAAAGATATGGGACGAGAACATGTAGTGATTTTTGGGAGCCATTTTGAGGAAGACTTGACAGATGACTATAACTACCGCATACTCAGCAGAATAATTCTGTGTATGGAACAGGGCTTGGTTTTAATATTAAAAGATTTAGAAAACATCTATGGAAGTCTGTATGATATGCTTAATCAAAACTATACTATAGTTGGAAATAAGAAGAATTGTAGAATTGCTCTTGGTCCATACAGTAACCCAATGTGCCATGTCCATGATGACTTTAAGTGCATAGTTCTTGTTGAAGAATCAAAACTGGATTATTCTGATCCCCCTTTTCTCAATAGATTTGAAAAACAACATTTCAGATTCTCTGATATGATGGATGAAGCATCATTACAAGTTACTAAAAAACTTACACTCTTCATTGATGAATTTTGCAATTTGCCAAACCTTCAAACTTTTCCACAGGATGCATTTCCAATATTTGGAGATGATATGCTATACTCTCTTATTCTGAAAAAGAGAAAAGAATTGGATGAACCAGAAATGTTGGTTACAGAATGCAAAAAGGAGTTGATGTGGGTTGTCAAACCTGAGGCTGTAGTAAGAGCTCAGAAAACAAGTCTGTGGCAGCAAAACATAGAAGATATAAAATATCTTTATAGCTTTTATATGCAACTTCCCCTACATGATGGCATACAGGGATTTCTTGGTGAAATTGAAAAGACTGCAGACTGTGAAAAAGGTGATTCAGAGACAGAAGCTGGAATTTCAAATGGAGAAAAAGACGTAAAGATGAATGAATCCCAGCTATTATTCATTCTTTTCACTCACAGTAATATACATGTTAATATGAATGCTTGCTGTGGGAAAAAAACATTGCAGACAGAAAAATTGGGAGCATTTAAATCAGAAAAGCAGTTTAGTTCCAAAGTTAAAGAGTTTTTTGACTCTGAAAGAGAATTACTTGTTGTTCAGTGCAATGATACAAAGGATTCTTCTCACATTCTGCTTGCTAAAACAATAATTGAAAATTGCAGGAATCATTGCCTTAAAGAAAATCCATTGGTAGCCAAAAAATGCATATCTCTCATTGTGCATATTGATCGAGAAGAAACAGGACAAAATCCAATAACACGAATAAATTTTTTGTCAGGATGGAAGTTAGTTATGCTTGACACAATTGAAAAACCACCGAATAACTTGCCAAACATCATAAATCGCTCTGCATTTCAAATTCTAAATGAGAGGCGACCATTGGCTGTGTATGTGAAAGAACACTTGTTTTGGGCTTTTTCAAGAATAAAATACTCTGGATCAGGTCAGTCAATTGAGAAAATGATGGCTTTGATGAAAGATATACAGAAGTCTGATAATGTTTTGCTTTGTCTGGAGAACTTAGTATTATCTTGGATTGAGCAATCTTCTTCTCTTAAACAGTCCCGTACATGGCACCTAGAAATTGCATGCAACAAAAATGCATTGTACAACTCGTCAAGCTATATAATAGCATTAGAAAAGTACCTGCTTGATGCAATAAGAAACCCATTATCTATGATTCTATTTGGATTAGAGTCTGCAAGTGCATTATCTGCTATGTTTGTGGAAGATGCAGTTTCTTCTGAACGTTTTGCTGCATGGGAGAGTCTAATAGAATCACAGGCATTTTTTAATTTGAAAGAAATTCCAGAGCCTTCTGGACCAGAATGCTATAACTGTGGAACACCAGCATTGAGTCTAAAAATGCCATTCAGTTACATTGTAATGCAACTAGTAGATGGGTTTCATGATGATTTTGCGGATACTGTCAAAAAAATCAAAATAGCTTGTGACTTGGAAGATGAAGAGCTCCCAAAGGAAATATTTTTAGACCTAGTCACAAGATACCAAGATGTCATCCTACAAGGAATTCCTGATATTAACAGTACTCAGTATAAGGGACAGGAGGAAGATTACATTGAGGATTTTTGCAACTTTGCAGCAGTATCACTGAGTGAAAAACTAGAACAAAATGAGAAATGTAGACTTATTCGTCATGCATTGACATTATTTATTGACTTTGAGACTCCAAGCTTCCCTGAACTAATTACAAAACTTCATGCTGCCTACTGGACATACACACCTGTTTTCAAGTCCATTGTTCAAGCTTTTGCTGTACTCAAATACATTACCAATACAACAGTGGATCATATGTTAGACAATATACTTCACAGCGATGAAGAAATTGATGATGAAGAGGATAAAGACACCTCTGATCTAGAATATGGTCAAAAAGTATATGAAGACAGTCAAACTGGTCCTGTTTTATCATGTCAAACAGGTCCTGTTTTGTCATCCCAGGAACAATTGAGAACACAGTTGGTAAAATATCTTTGCAAGCAACTTATTCCTACAAAAGTTGTTATGGATACTTTGGGATCCATTGGAAAATGGCAGCAACTTTCAAGTAAAATTCTTCCATTGGTAGGCAATGTTTCATTGAACCTTGAAATCATTCATGCCCTGAAGTTTTGTAATGATTTAGCATCAATTCTTTACATTCCATTTAATCTAGAAATGACAAAGTTCATTGAAATTGGAAATTGCATACTAGAAAACAATGGATGTATTCAAGCACAGGATGTGTTCCAAACATTTTTCATATTCATAGAGGATTTGAAAGAACAAATAATTCCTGTGAAAACATTACAGAGAATGATATGTGTCTACATTAACAGATGTTTTGCCACAGACCCAGATGCTGATCATATTTATACATTGGTTCTACAGAAAATTGCACATGACACATACATCTCAGCCCAGCTGGAATATTTTGAACCTATTTTGAGAAATGCTGTATTAATGGAGCAGAGTGTAAGTGAAAATCTGTTCAAAGACTTGCTTATGGATGATGATATGACCCAAGAAAATATACTGTTGCAGGCTTTGGATGATTGCATATCAGTAAGATGTTCTAATGGTGATCCAGATTCTACTCTAGCAACTTTACTAGTAACTGTATTGGAGCAACATATATACATGGATACTATAACTTGTGATATAGTTGGTTCAGTAATATCTGTGTCGGATGAATTGATCAGAATTGCTTTTAATTCCTGTGCTGTGTTGAAATCTCAGTCATGCACCCTGAAACATGTAGCAGCAATTGCATACCTCAAGCGCTTTTTGACTTGTGTTTTTGAATTACTTGAGTCAAGCCTCAGCAGTATGGATGATCATACTGTCCTGATGAACAATGTTAATGGATTGTTAGCACCCAGATCAAGTGATTCAGAAGTAGAGAAACACAGATCTCAATGTCTAGTGCTGTATTTTTTTAGAATCATATGTTTTCATTGTGGACTACATCAATTGAACAAGACTTCAAAACATTTGGCTGCATATTTACCCATCCTGAATGATATAGAATGGGATGCTGACATAACTAAGGCATCAGTGTTGTTTCATCCCCTTCTTTGTTACATTCCAGACTACCAAAAATGCACAGAGGCATTGATTCAATTCGAAAACAAAAAAGATGTCATGTTCATGGAGTTATTAAATCAGTCAAAGTCAGATACCACTATGATGATCTCACTGCTGGGAATGTTGGTACACAAATTTTATCTGAAAAGTATTGTTGAAGATATGAAGGATAGTGAAATGGCTGTACTGTCAACTATACATGGTTTAACAGTGAAAATTGGTTTGCCAGATATACATACTTCAGTTATTCACCTTTTAACAAGACAATCTGACTTTAGTCACCAAATTTTCCATGTATCATCAGAGTCAAAACAGCCAGAACCACAGATTGCTTCATTTTTACTTCATCTGATGTGTTGTTTGACAACATTTGGCGAAAGAGGCAATATATTTTATGATTGTACTACAAAACCAGAGTTTGTAAAAACAAGATATTTGCCAGGATTTGGTGGAAAATCACATTTTTGTCTTCCACACTGTTATCCTGTGACCTGTTCCTGCGGAGTTAGATACATATCAAAATCTGGAGTGTGCCCTCAGTGTTCAGCCTCAAGTGACTCAAACTATGACGAATTGAGCTATAGTGAAGAATTGATACCTGCTGTGACAGGCTACCCAGCATGTGAAGAAAACACAACAAAGGAATCTACATATTATTTCTTTTTACAAATGATTGTTCATGGATGTTTTATGTGCTGTCTTGGTGCAGAATTTAGTTCAAAGCAGACATTATCATCAGTTATTCCATGTGAAGATATTGATCATTTTCTCCAAGATAAACTCTTTAGACACTGGACAATTCTTAAACAGCATTTGCAAATGAATGATGATGACCTTTGTTGTTTCTTTCATCTGACAATATGGAAAATGAGGAGTTTTTTCACCAGTGGGTTACCTCTACAGCAGTGCCAAATGGAAAATGACAGAGAAGATTTGGAACAAAAAATGCTTGTTGATTTCACGGAATTGGTTGACAACAGATTTGCAGATATGAAAAAATTCAAGCAAAAACATTACGAAAAACTAGGAATTAAGTTGAATAGTGTTGAATGCCAAGTCCAAGAGTTAACTCTCATAAGTAATCAAGAACAAAAAGATCTTACTTTGCCAAGTCTGTTCAGAATTTGCGAAACACCTAGTAAAGATAGTCTTTGCAGTGAAATATCGACAAAGAGGCTAAGTTATCCGATTCTGCATTTAGTAATGACATCAGAATGTTTAGTTCTTCCACAGTATATTTTTCCAATATTGAAATGGCATATGGCAGTTGTAACCATTGGAAGTTACAAGATTAGGAAAATGGATTGTAAAGATATGAATATAGGAAAGTTTCTCACTCTTGAACCTGTTAAAAGTAGGAAAAATCTGCTCAAGCAAAGATTTGATGACTTCAAGCAGTGCTGGAATGAATTGGTTAAAACACATCAAACATTACTTGAAAGGATCATGCAGTTGAAAATGCCAATTGATGTTATAAGCTCTGGAAGTAAAGTTGCAGACTGTCTTATTTTTGATGATGAATCTTTGATTTATCAGATTGTTCTTGGACTCCTTGAGGTTCAAAATTCTTTTATGGACAAAGTTCTTCAGGTAGCATTTCAATTCAATTGCAAAAGTGTCAACTTTTTACAAAGCAATGATACTGTGAGTTTGGAATGTGTCCCTTTTGAAGATGTAACTAAAGCAGATATCATACATTTTGATTGGGATGATGACTGGTTGAAATATTCCCAATGTAAAACAATGCCTGGTGAAGGAAAACAAATTATATTTGATCTGGATAAAATAGAAATGGAGGTGGGCTATGAGCTGGCTTTTGGGAAAAAACATATTTCCCTCCCCAAATCAATGTCAAAGATCGTCTTCTTAGATGAACTTTTCCAGAATAGCACACAACTGTTGAAAGATATTCGGTCATCTTTTAAACAGGAGAACCTTACTCCAGAAATAGTTAAAGGTGTTGAAAATAAAGAAGAAACAGATCATACTGGTATCCCAGAATTACTAACACAGTTGGGAATGGTGTTGACATTGCTAAAGAAAACAGGAACAAATGAACCTGATAAGTCACTTGTGGATTACCTTGAAGACTGGAAATCTGTCATTCCACCGGAAGCTTACATAAAATTACTTCCAGAGCCGGAACATAGCCTGAAACTTTGCCATGTTGTAAATTTGTATCAGCTATTGGAAGAAATGATGGGAGGGAAAATGATCGAAGCACTTGATATGTGCTTCAGAACTGAGTTGCCATCAGATGCTAAGCAATTGTTGGAATCAATAGGCAAATCCCATGAGAAACTTCTAGAGAAACTTCAAAAAGCATTGAAAGTATTTGTTCATAGATGTTTGTCCAATGCCCTGAATGATGTCAGGAACAACCAGCCACTAATAGACTACATTAAGGACCCAGTGTTTTGGCCACAAAATACATTGCTGAATGATATTGTAGTTGTTGGGGTAGTACAGGAGCCACTGAAAAACATATTGTCTCCAAATCTTTTAGTAGAACATGTTTATGAAGCTGCTACATTCATACAGGATTTTATTGAGGTGAGTGGTGTACTCTCTTAATATTTTCAATCATTCATGCATCAGTTGGTAAAAATAGATTTAAAAGTTTATTACTCGGAGATATTTTCCGATTCACATAAGATGGTGGGATGGAGTAACCTTTTGATTATTATACGGATAATCCTACTCATTTTTTGGTTATGACAATTTGCACGAGAACAGCATTTTATTCCACAATGGATAATATCTTGTGTATTGTGACAAGTAGGAATGATTTCTCCAGACAGTGTTATTTTACTGTATGCTTTATTACCTAAATTTTAAACTCCTCTAGGTTAAGAAAGGGTTCACAAGACTCCACCCTGCCAAGTTATACATGTATCTAAACTCATGTATCTTTAGCTCTGGAACAAAGGGTGCCCCAATCTTTTCCCATAGGTCATGGTCATATTACTTTACAGGTACTTAATGCTGTAGTGACATAAAATTTTCAGTTTTAAATTAAAAACATTGACATTGTTGTAAAACTGTTCAAGAGCATTCAACTCCTAAGCAGAATGTCCTAGATTCAATACCTAGTACAAGGTCATACTTCAGACTTTAAAAATGTTTGTTCCTACACCAAGCTCTGTGCATAAGAAATTAAAGGCTTTCATGTGAGATTCAGGTCCCATGTTAAATTAAGTGTGGCATGTTGAAGAACCCTCTCTACATTGACATAAGTAACTGTTATTAGACATAATATACAGATGTTCAGACAGTCTGATAATACAATAGTACCTGGATATATTTATATTAATTTCAAATAATGCAGAATTTCAATGTACTGTGGTTCAATTTAAGTGAGTTCGACTGTATATGAATAAATAAGATGCATTTCATTAAGGCTACATTCAAATGCATCGCAAAACTTCATTGCCACCATGTGTATTATATTTGATACTGATCCTTATCAACTAAAACTGATAAACTTTTTTTATTCAAAGATAATATCAAAAGTGTTAAGAATTATCTAAGAATCATAGTGACAAAGTTTCAAGGTCATGGGGTCAAAGTCAAGGTCACAAGGATCTAAGTAACGAGTGAATTGATCAGGCCTAAAATAAAATTAAATTTGTTTGCTGTTTACCGACTGACCCACGGAAATCACCGCGACTCAGAAAATTTTATTGCCGTTTTCAAAAAAATATTTTTTTTATTGACGATCTTTCTGGAACGTTCGATTAACATCACAAAAATATATAGTATTAGTGTTAACTTTGTCTCGATCTCTGAGAATATACATGTATATATTTTGACCGTGGCGCTATTATTTATTCAATCAAACATCGTATATTAACAGTATTTTATCCGAATAGTGTAAAATAATGGCCAGAATATACATAACATGACACTAGGGGCCTATTAAAGAACTGCAAATTCATAATACGGCCTCTTGTAACTCTTCGATATATTACCAATCCATCTACAGTATTAGGGCATAAATGAGTTCGCCAAACTTTCTGTCCCGATTTTAAGCGATTTTTTTAGGGGGAGCAAATCAGGATTTTACTATAATCCCTTTGGAGATTCTGTCTGGCGGGGCAACACGACAGAATCTCCAATGGGATTTATTCAGATTTTACTCACTCAAAAAATTGCTTAAAATCGGGACATAAAGTTTGGCCCAAGCTACTGCTATATCCCAGAATGACTCATGTATTTTCTCTATGAATACTATTTACAAAAATAGGAAACCAAAAATCCTGTATGATACATGTTTTACTAAGATAAACAATTTACGAAACACCTGTGTAAATTTGTTTGATATGTTTCCTCCTTTCATGAAAGCTGAAGGGAATAATGTTATAGCAAACATGAAATCATGTAGACAGTTACATAAGTTACCTCCCATTATTTTTTATTTCAAAAATATTTGTCAAAACGTTATAATTTTACAAAAACAATATCAAATCTAGTAAAATGAAATCGATTAAATTTATACACCTGTTTTCTTTAACATAACCCTGTGTATTTCTTAATTTATATTAGAAATACATTAAAAAGTCCCAGGAAAGTTATCATTGTAAATCACCGACTCTGTCACTGCACCATGCACTTTATTATAAACACTGCCTCGCCGTGTCACTGATTGCCGATAGTTGGGAGGTCAAGTTGAGCTTCTGATGTAATATTGGCAAGTCTGTTTAACTTGCAGCCAGTGAACAAAGGCTATGAGATGACCATTGAGATTCGATAGATAATTGTTGTACAGTGAAAACTTATTGATTTTTCACAAATAACCTCTCTCTTCTCATGTGTCTCAAACATTTATTAAATATTTAATGTTTCCTTATTTACAATTATTTTCATTATAATTTGTACAGAAAATGACTGACTGCACAATGACAGAAAAATTTCCAATAAAATAAAATAATTTCCCTACCTACCTACCCATAGGTAAAAGGGTAGAGTTGGTAAACAGCAAACAGAGAATATTTTATGTCTGGCCTCAGGTGACTGAACCTCTCGTGGTAGTACAAAAGACTTGAGGATTCTTGTTTGGCATGTTGTCAAACTATATTTTATTGGTGAGGGAATAGATTTAAGACAGATTTTAATCCAGCCAGTGATGCTATATTCCAGCATCTTAAAAATTATTGAAGTATAGTAAGGTAGTTTTAGTTTGTTTGTTTACATACTTTGAAAGACTTTGTCTTTAAAAGGGATTTTCTAACATCCACCCAGTCATCTTAAATGGATATTTCTTATATGCTATATATGGCTATCATCTTGAAAACTTCAATTGATAGAAAGTGTGTGAATGTGCCCTCATTTTGATTTTAAAGGACTTAAGATCACTTCTATGTAAGTATCAAAATTGTTTGGCCAGAGCATGTCACCGATTTTCATTAAACTTTAACACAAGATAGAGTATGACCAATAATGCTTGAAAAAAATTCTTTTTACAGTGGTTACTCTTAGATGGATTTCAGCTATTCTTTTAGATTTATTATTTGATCTTGTATGATACCACTTTCTCTTTAGAAATACATATACATTTTAAATTGGAGCTCAGCTGATGAAGTCTAATTGACAGAAACAATCGTCTTGAGCATTTTAACTTTGGTATTATGTTTATAATATTTAAACACCCGTATCTATATATTTATATAATTAAATTTTATCAATGTCATTAATTAGCTGAAAAGTTGGGTATGTAGGCCTACCACAAACTCAATTTTGTGAGCAAGCCATGCCCACCGGCAGAAAATATTTATGACAATAAATATTTTGTCATTACACTGTCACTGCAGCGACTTAATAATGAACACATGGCAAATTGTAAACAATGTGCACACTATGTGTATAACAGTTTACATCATATGATCATACCATCACTAATCTTCCATGTATTCCCTCAAAATCATCAGTATCATATTTCCAGAAATTATTTTCAATTCAACTTAACAGAACTGTGCTTTTGGCACAATTAGCATGTAAAAACTTGTGGTGGTTCACTTGCGTGAAATTGATGTCAGACTGTACATAGTCTACACACTATGTATACTCATTACTGTGCAAGTGATGTTGCCATCATTTAAACCATTAATTATTCATTGAAAATGAAAATTTTGTTGTATGTGTAATTTGATTTAATTATTATATCTAATTATAAGCATTGAACTGAATCTTAATTTTGGTGTATGAGAAATACATCAAATTTTTACCAGTGCACTGGTCAAAATCTGGTGTATTTCTAATACAGACAAACACAAAAATACTAACGTGTAACATGAAAAACTCGTCTTAGAAATGCTACCCAGGGTCAGTATTAGAAATTAACCTTTAAAAAAATGACCCACTTCAACATTTCTGTATGTCCTGTGAAAGAGTGACCCCTGTAGGAAAGAGACCATCCCATACATTCTAAGGAAACGAAATGACAGGGGTATGATTTCTACATAGAATACTGATCCCAGGTAGTTTTTCAGTTAATGTAGCAACCACAAGGTAATCCATTTGATTCGGGGAGGGGGCTGTCAAATTTTTTTTTTTTTTTTTTTGTCGATTAAGATAATTTATTTACATACCGTCGCTGGTCAGATTAAATGACCAGGGACAAATTATTTATTTTCTTCATTTTTTTTTCATTGTTGTCATGTGATCAGAAATATAGTATATTGCAGTGTCAGATCTAGACATTTTTAAAGGGGGAGTTGAGGGGGTAACATAAGTATAATTAATGGAATCCATTTTAAAAAAGGAAAATCCAATCTTTCCTTTTTTTCCTCATGCCAAATTTAAATAACATTTCAGTGTCATATAGCTGCATATGACAACGAATATTTTATAAGTATAATTATTATACTATTAAAAAATACAAACCTTACTGCACACTGGTTTATTGTGAGGCAAAATTGTGATAAGAAAGGTAACACGCAATCCCATTTCAATAATGTGGGGCCTCTGTGGACGAGTGGTTAGAGCATTGGACTTTGAACCATGAAGTATCTCACTTCTGGTTAGCGCAGGTTCAAACCCTGCTGGAGTCTACACTGAAATTTGTGAGAAGTTTGCCAGTTTACATGCGGAAGTCTTTTGTTCTATTCCCGGTACATTATTACGGAGTTCTCTCCTCCACTAATAAAGACTGGTCGTTACCATATAACTGAAAAAGTGTTTAGTGTGGCATAAAACACTATCCAGAATTCAAATTCTAGTATTTGGTAAGTGAACAAACAAACACACAAACGGATGGAGACAGTCATTGTATTACGCCTTCAACCAAACTTTGTTGTTCTCAATTACAGGGACAGATTCGGGAATTTTCAATATTCCTAGCTGATAATAACAGAAGGAATAATCATATACATTTTGATAAGATATAATGCAAATTTTGTTTACAAATAAATTTCCTTACCGTATTCATATATACATACATACTTAGAAAATGCAAACCAAAATTTATTTATTGATATGTAGGGCAAACACTTTAGACTTTAACTGAAATAAAACAAAGTGTAGTCAAATGCCATGAAATTCAAATATATAGATAAATCCAGGTTGGATCTATGATTTGAA
Source organism: Atrina japonica (assembly GCA_030159075.1). Classification (NCBI taxonomy): domain Eukaryota; kingdom Metazoa; phylum Mollusca; class Bivalvia; order Pterioida; family Pinnidae; genus Atrina; species Atrina japonica. The sequence goes on along the minus strand of BROG01000341.1, from coordinate 440,294 downwards.
GTTAGAGGGAAGAAAGAGTATAGAAAATTTTGGTAATTTATTTTAATTCAATTTTCCAACTTCTTATTTAAAAATAAAGAGGTTTAAATCATTTTGTGTTAAATTCTGGGCTTTTGAAATACATGTATTTTAATTTATTGTACATGTAACCTGGCGGGATGGAGTCTTGTGAACCCTTTCCTGACCTCGACAAGTTGAACTTTTAGGTAATAAAGCATGACATTAAAATTACACTGACTAGAGTAATTGTATCTACTTATTGCCATACATAAGAGAGTATCCTCTACAAAAACAACCAAAAAAAAAGAAAAAAATGGAGAGTGTAGTGAGCCGAAAAAATTAAAGAATGAAGTATAATTTCCACCAGATTATTTATTTTCTTGCTAGTTGAGGACAGATTATTTATTTTCAAGTTAAGAATATTTATATTCAAAGTCTGTCGCCCCTTCCCTCAGAATCAAATGGTCATCCTCTACTTGATATTTTACAAACACTATGTGACACTAGGTCTACATGTATATACATTGTAAACAAGTGTATTTCTCCTCTCTTGTATATTGTGTATTTCATTTACTGAAGTTTTAATTAAGTGGGTATTCAAAGAAAGCAATTCTAAAGTGTATCATGGAAGTGTTTATTTTATCCAAAATGTTTAAATAAGTTGTTCATTTTATTTCTATTATAAATTTGTGCATCTGCTCCTCAATTACACCTGAAATTCAACTACACCTAAGATGTCGCATTGTTTAATTTTTTTCTGAAAGATAAATAAAACCTAACACCTATTAATGAAATATTGCTTCACAATTAATGAATCCATCACATTATTATGCGCATTGATCAGGAGGAACTAGTGAGAGTGCAGGAGTGAGTGTGCCACCTAAAGTTGATTAAATGGGTTTAAAACTTTTATTCTTTTTTTATAAAATTCTCTGAAAATTTTCGAACCTCGACCTGCTCTTTTGAAAGGACAAAAGTATCATAAGTCCATGTTAAGAAGCTAAAAATTGTCTCTTGGCACTTGTGAAATAAACAAAAATGTCTGTAAAATTCTAAAATGTACCATGTTTGCATACACACCCAAACCCCCTAGCACTTACAGCTTAAATGTATGGTGGATTTTCCTTCATTTTCGGAGATAATCAATCTTTTAATGAAATATTTTACTGTAAAAAGATAATAATTTGATGTCTGGAAACTACAAAATAACTTGGTCTTGAAAAAAGAAAATGAATAAAATGCTTCTTTGGGCTTCCAAATTAAAAAGAAATTCTAAAAGATGTGTTAAACTTGATTCCCTTGCTAAATATTGTCTCACAGTTAATCAAATAATTATAATAGTAAATGTTGTTTTTTTATACCAAGATGCAACTCAACTCACATATTTTCTGCAATCACTTTCATAACTCCAACATTAATGTTTAAAATGTTGCATAGCACATTTCTGTATGAATTGGGCAAAGTGGTGAAATATCACTATTTGGCAAAGTGCCAAAATGACCTATCCAAAATTATTGTGATCAAATAATACTTTACTAATCATGGGTAATTCAGAGATAAATAGTAAAATGCATTGATTTCATCATTAAGGCACTTTATAGAGGTCCTATATGACTAGAAAATGACAAAATTTAGTAGTTCCCGGTGGTCAAATTATGGCGTTCATGTTTCCAGTGCAACCAATATGAAACTTGTCATTTTAGTTTTAATTTGAGTTAAATGGGACAGATCAAGTCACCATAATGAAATTCATTGAAATCTGTGACATGCCGTGGCCAAGCCTGTTTGATATTTTCTGGTTTTTACATGGAATATATTGATCTTAAGTATACTAAAATATCCAAAATTGACCAGGTAGTCGATAGAATATCCCTTGTGTTACCAATGGCTTTATATGTGCCACTACACCTGTACAATCTGAGGAATGTATCAAACTGCACACCCTTAACCATATACCCTCCATCTAGGCATAGAACTGTCTGCCATCTGATGTTTTCACTGTCATTGTTGTTAACTTTTATTATTTTTGACTTCTTATGATAAAAACATATATTCTATACATGACTGATTTTATATTTTACTTAGGCCCAACGCAAGAAAGATCAAAGAATATCTTCCGTTGTTGCAACATATCAATACAGCAAAGTGGGCCATGGAGTAAAATCAAAAAAAGGAAAAATTGCAAAGAAAGGTTTTGGAAAAACTTAGCTATCTATTTATATGATTGATATGGATTTAAAACTTTCAACTTGAGGTAGATAGCATAGTAATTTCCTTTTGCTTATGACATTTATCATATTTATAAATTACTCGCTATATTTTGTATAAAGATGCTTTTTGTAATATGAATAATCTAGTATATATACATCATACCTTTTTATCAGAATGTATCACAGATTTACTTAGGAAGAATTAGTATCACCTCATTATTTTAACTCATTCACTCCAAAAGACACCTTTGGGCTGGTCTGAGTTATTGATTTACAGAAAAGTCCAACATTTTTCTGGGGTTGATCAGTTATTTTGGATGAGATGCCCAGATCCATGTAGGATTACTTTACAGTTAAATCATATGCATACCGCTAAGTTTGATGTTGACACAAGTTTTTATTTTGTCTACACTTAACACTAAATGTTTGTGTAGTTTTCCAACTTTGTATGTTAGCATTAGTTAAGCATGGATATAATGTATCTGATTTGTCAACAAGATTTTGTTTATGATTATAATCAACTTCATATATTGTTTCTTTGTGTATACCCATCCCCTACATTTACATGATTTATGTTTATCCTTAACCCCATGTAAGTGTCAACAATCATAGAAAATGTCCAATTGTCCTGCAGGACAAGTAGTATTAAAATATAAATGTCCGATTTGTGAAAATGATTTGTCTGAAAATCAAATGTACATATTTAAAGACATTATTCTGTGTTTAAACAAGTGAATTAATTTTTGTATTCAACAATTTCACAAATGAGAAGTAACATCTACTTAGTCAACCACCAACGGACAAACTTGATTGCTGAGCCCTGTCATGTTTTGAAATAACTTTTTCTTTGCATCTAGCACCTTGCAGGTGTAGCCTTGTTTAGATTAATGTATATACAACTAGTCTTATATGTTGACAAGACTTCATTTAACTCTATATCAACCTCATATGTTGACTGATCAATATTTGCAGACTACACAAGTCCTTTGTGTTGACATTAGTTGATCTATTCATATTACCAACCCTTTACGTTGACATTACTTGATGTATTTTATAACCAACCTGATTGGTCAAAATGATTAAAATTGTGTTAACAAACCCAACACATTCACATGACTCATGTATATAAACAACCTCATACTTTGAAATGACTTCATCTTGACACCTGTTACCATCACATGACTCATGTATATAAACAACCTCGTATTTTGAAATGACTTCATCTTGACACTTGTTACCATCACATGACTCCTGTATATAAAAACCTCATACTTTGAAATGACTTCATCTTGACACCTATTATCATCACATGACTTATGTATTATATTGACATGACTGGAGTGTTGTTCCTTACCAACCTTTTTTGTTGACATGTCTTATATAATCATATTTTTGTATATTCTTTGTGACTTGCTCTATGCATATAATCTTTGTGACTTGGCCTTTTTGTACAATATATTTGACTTTTTCATTGTGTTTAACCTTAATGACTTGATCCTTGTATATATCCCCAGTGACTTGGTACTTGTTTATACTTTTTGTATCTTGAACCTTTAATACAATCTTTGTCAGTTATGACTTTTTCGTAGTGTTTAACCTTGTTGACTATATCCTTGTATATAACCTCAGTGATTTGGTACTTGTATGTAACCATCGCCCCTTGAAACCTGAATACAGTGTGTGTGACTTGATCCTTGTATATAACCTCAGTGACTTGGTACTTGTATGTAACCTCTGCCCCTTGAAACTTGAGTACAATCTTTGTGAGTGAAACTTGATGTTTGTGAATAACCTTGTTGACTAGATCCTTTTATATAACCCCAGTGACTTGGTATTGCATATAACCTGAAAATTTATTTATAATCTTTGTAACATCGTCTTTGTGTTTAACCTTGTTGGCTGGAGACTTGTATATATCCCCAATGACTTGTTTGTAAATTTTGCCCCTTGAAATTGAACACAATCTTTGTGACTTGATCCTTGTATGTAAACCCTAGTGACTTGGTACCTGTATGTAACCTCGGTGACTTGGTACTTGTATATAATCTTAGTGACTTGGTACTTGTATATAACCTCATTGACTTTGTACTTGTATGTAACCTTTGCCCCTTGAAACTTGAGTACAGTCTTTGTGACATTGTCATTGTATTTAACCTCGATGACTAGATCCTCATGGCTTGTATATAGCCTCCGTGAGTTGATCTTTCCATATTGTTTATGACTTGATGGTTGTATATAATCTTTTTGACTTGATCCTTGAATTTTCTTTTATCTTTTTTGACTTGATCCTTGTATATTATCTTATTGACTTGATTCTTGTATATAATATTTTTGACTTGATCCTTGTATATAATCTATTACACTTGATCCTTGCATATAGTCTATTTGACTTGATCCTTGAATAGAATCATTTTGACTTGGTTCATGAATTTATATTTTTTGACTTTATTCTTATATAATCTTTTTGGCTTGATTCTTGTATATAATCATTTTGACTTTATCTTTGTATATAATCCTTTTGACTTGATCCTTGTATAACCTTTTTGACTTGACCCTTGTATATTTTCTTTCTGTAGTAATACCAGGTCTGTAACCATGGATACTTTATCTTTGTTTGCGTGTAGATTAATGTTTGTTAACATAGCTTGATTTATGTCTGCATTTCCAATGTTGCAATTTAAATTGTTTGGTGAATGTAATCCATATAGAGTACATGTAGTTGAGGTAATCTGGATAGGGATCAAACCTGACTTATCTTAATGTTGATGTGACTTGATGTATGTATATAATCACCATTGCAGTACCATACATAACCTAACTTATATATTGAATCCTAGTACATGATAGGTTCTATGATGTATTAAACCTTTGTAATATCATGGTGACTGTGGATTTTATGTTATGTAACACATGACATTTATTTTTCGGCAAGTTTGCAATTTACTGGTTGGTCACCTTCATATTGGACTTATCGACGTCATGCTATGGAGTTAAGCTCCTGGGTTAGGGTTGGGCTTAGGTTAGTGGAATTTTACAATAGTTTTTTCTAGCGACCACTGCACCCTTTTTTGTCATTCATAACATAACATACATTATATTTCACTTTTGATTTTTGTAAATACATCATACTTGATAAGCTGAATCTTCACTCCCAATTATCTTAGTTAAGGATGGGAAGACTTGGACCAATCAACTTCAGTATATATGACTCTGTTATCATGTCATCTTACATATTTTTATTATTATTTCATTCCAAAGTACATTATTTGATATTTGTATGTACTTGTGTATAAAGTGTCCATTATTGATTAGTTAAACACTTTAATTGGACAGTTAGTATCTAATCAATAATTGTAAAGGTCATCACTTAGGATAGAACCTGTCTTGAAATACATTTGTCAAGAGAGATCATTATAAAGGTTTCTTTTACTATGACCTCAAAGACCACCTGTCATGAGTGGCATCATGGCAAATGCTTAGTCTTTCATGACAGTTTTATCTGTACACAAAGTATGGTAACGTTATTTCATTAAGTATATAATGACTACAATGTTGTGAAGCTCTGGGCACGGCGCCATCCAAGTAAGAAAATATATGTCAAATGTTTTATCATTTTTTCTATGAACATGATGAAAACAAACAGTTGTGGTGGCAACTGGATATATTTTTTATTGTATATAATTGTAATTAATGGTGAAAACTTCAGAGATGAATAGATAGTTCACAATATTTTGAGTACTACATTTTATATTAGTCATTTTTAATAGAAAATCATTGATTTGAGCCAGTGTTTTACAGGTTGGGGGGGGGGGGTAGTAAACAATATATGTTTTATAAACAACTCTACAGCATAATGAAAAAATAAACAACAAAAGTCGAGTTTTTGTATTTGATAATTAAAATTTGGCCTGTATTATTACTGTGTCCCATCAAATCTGGATTTTGAAATTTAGTTTTCAGTCAGATTTACTGATATGACTGATATGAATTAAGAGTTTTTTGTTACCAAGTTGATTTATTATGTTTGATGATCGACTGGTTGTTTTTCCCATGCAACAATTTTCTTTTGAAATGTTTACAAAAAATACTTTCTGTATTTGTCGAGAAACAGTAGTGCTTGAAATAATAGGCTTTTTTTCTGTCAACTTTAGGAAAATCATATTGGCTACAGAATTGGGACATTTAATGTGAATTTGTGTCAAATTGGGAAAAAAAGTTTGTACAAATGGTAACCAATATGTAATCAAATCTCCTTTTTATGCATTTCTCCTTACATTACTTTATTTTTCATTAAGGTCGTGGCCTCAACTGGGATTGGGCCAAATTTAGGCCCCATGGATAATATAGAAAAAAGTCTGTAATAACTATTCATAAAATGTCAGATGGGTTTATATTTTACTACCTATGTGTATTTTAACATAAATTTAATATTTCAGTTTGGTGATGGTAATATTTCAGTTTATATGTATATTAAATGAACATTCAAGAAATTTAAGATTTCATTGTGAATGTCACATGTATGCAGCTTAATTATTTTGAATTAATATGTTAATTATTTAATTATATCTCAGTTCACATTGATGACCATTGTCCACCTCCATGAGTCTAAGACCTGAACTTCAGTTTGTCCTGAATTCTGATTGGAAAGGAATATTCTTATAAAGAATATTCTTAAGTTTTTAAACAGGTGAAGGACCATGGAAATGAATTGATTTTTCATGAGTATTGAAATAGTTATATTTTCATGTACAGTAAAACCTCTTTATATTGCCCTTCGCTTCGTCTGCCACCTTGCTTATGCCACAAATTTTGAAAAGTCCACTTTTCCCTATAATTTCATTTAAGGTTTCTTTAAACCTATCCACACACCCCTTTATAACGCCAAGGCTGAATAAATGATGGCAGTATAACAAGGTTTTACTGTATTACTCTAATGAGAACTGAGATAAAGTTTTTATTATAGTATTAAGATTTATTGACACCCTAGGTGTATTTTGACGGTGTATTGTGAATCAATAAAAATTGTATTCCATTTGTTCGTTATTTTATCTTTAAGATAAATATACCTATGTATGCTGAATTTATATTTTGGTAATGTATTGTGAATAAAAACAATATATATTTTGTATTATTTTTGTCTATAAGATAAATATATAGGTCTACCAAGGTAAATTGGCACATGTTTACAAACACAACGAGTCTAAATCAAATCATAACGGGGGTAACAAGCTACTTGTCATCAAAAAAGTATTAGAGATTCAGTAATGCATGGAATCCATGCAAGGCAATTTCTTTTACCTGTACAACCTATTTTTGGAAAGTAGACCCTAATGTGTTTGGATTATGACTGAAGCAGGATGTGCCACTTTACCCTGGATTTATACCTATCAGTTTTCGATGTCGCATCTAAATGTTTAAAGTAGACATGACTGATTCCAGTTTACACATGTATATGATTGAGGTAAACTGAACCTATAAATTACACTAAAGTATGTTTATCATTAAGAATGACACAGTGTACAGTTGTGTTTACATATATTTTATTGAATTTGAGTCCTAGGGTTGAATTTCTTTTTAACCATGTTGATTATAATGCTGTTGGTTCTAGGAATTTCAGTATTTATGTCAAAAAATTATTATTTACAATTGGTATGGAAATCTTAAATGTTTGGATTTTTTCATGCATTACTGAGTTACTAGTAAGAGTTTAATTTTTGTGATGTTTATTTGGATTTTGTTTAAGAAGTTAAATGAAGATATGCAAGAATTATCATTTAATTCTTATCACTATTGATCCAGTTATTATTTTGTAATATCAATAGACTGACTTTACATAATTATATAATATTTGGTCAGAGGTAGGCCTATTTTGAAATTAATAGGTGATATTCTGATAAAGTTAATGTACATGGTTCAAACAAAAGATACAATGTTTTTAGAATACATATAGTTGAATTTCATAGTTTAAATTTCATTTAAGATTTAGGCTTCAGAATTTTTATCTCTCGAACACCTCACTTACTGTAGCAGAAGTGTATCTTTGATTAAACCTAATAATGTAGCAGAGGTCACTAGAGGTGTATCTTTGATTTAACCTATGTACATTGAATGATGTTTACTGCAATACCTTAGACCAATATTATTTTATACATCTATAGAACATCACTGGATGCAGAATTTGACATTTTTATTTCTCAAATGGAATTTTTTATCATTTCTATTGTGTAATAGTAATTATTATCATTTAATGAGGCCTAGTCTAATAAATCAACCAGCTGAAATCAGAATGATGAAATCGAACAGGTGAATAAAAATATATTACCATTGTATTCCCAACATATCAAAACTAAATCAACGGGGTCTCATCAGTTTGTCCCAAATCAAATTTGTCCCATGTTTTTGAAAATGTTTTTAAATGATTTGTACAACTTCTTTTATTTTTTTGGAAATATTCAATTTTTGTTCTTTATTCATTTGAATTGCAGGTAGAGAAGACATAATTTGAAAGTTACTGGGAGTTTTGATCAATTTGTCCCAACTTTAATTATGGTCAATTTGCCCCATCTTTTTTAAAAAATGTTTTACATCATACATTTAATATGTATAAATACGTTACATTTGTCATCATGATTATATTTCCAGTGTGAAAAGTGTTGTAATTTCAAATATTTATATGATGGTTAATGTTTATATGTAGGCTATAATTTGACTATTTTTTCAATGTTTAATTACAACAAAATGACTGAAACTAGTGGCAAGAACCTATATGCATGATTAATTATTTATCCACATAACAATAATTTATCACAACAATTGACATATTTAACTAAAACGTTTCACAATTTTAAACTCCTGTTTCTTGAAAAGAACAACAATAGATAACAAATAAATAAAATATACATCAAATTCTATATGGAAAAACTTTAATCAGATACTAAACATGACTGCTTTAGACTTTCTATACCTTGCCTAATTTGTACTCTCCCTTAAACTTTCACACACACATATACACACACTGCATAATTCATTTGTATATCCATGGTTAGATTTCAAAGAGACAGTTTACAAACAGGCAAGACCATGGCTTATCAAAATCATTACGAATTGCATAATATTGATGTGAAAGAGACAAAGGAATTATTAGAAATCATCAATCACTATTTATATAAAAAAATTCACTTTTATTACAAAAAATATACATTTACAGTTTCAAAAAAAAGTTGGGACAAATTGACCAAACTTGGGATAAATTGGAATTGGGATAAATTAGTATGACAAACCCCTTCTTTAAAGATAGTAAAATGATGCTTGACTATCACTTCGCAGATTCCCATACAACATTACAGTATAAGGGGGAAATACTGTCAATTTTAGGCAATGAAAAAAAATGAATGTGATTAATCAATTCCAGCTATAACAATGTTTCTAATTTAAGAATAAGATTAAACTCTTTCGAATTTTTATGAATTTAGTTTTTACTCTTACAAAAGTTGCATTGGTTCTGTAGAAGTGTAGGCCAATGCAAATACATTGGACAAAGAGAAGTTACAGTTAAAGATGTTTTAGTCTGGGTCTCATTAAATAAATCCGAGACAAGGGAGATGTGATGTGCTAGGAAGTCATATTCTAAGTAATTTAAAAGAAGACATGCTCATATGTAATGTTCTTACATTGTGTATGTCATATTTAGATATGATAAAGAGATTGTGATGCATATCAGACGGTATATATGATGTTTTAAATGTAAATTCATCGTTTGAGGATATCGGTGTAACATGAAATAAAGCAACGCGTCGAAGGAAGCACTAAATCAAACATTGGAAAACGTTTAAAACATCAAATATAGCTGTTAGTATGATCCTTTTGTAATCGGACAGTTAATAAAAGTATTTCGTATTAAATAAACATTTAAAATTGATCCGTTGGTTTTTCATTTATTTACTGTTGGCCATGGCCTCTTTGACTATGTCTATATGAATTCACACGTGTGTCTTCGAGTCTATGGAACGAAGGAGATCTAAGAATTGGTTGGAAGCAACTTGAACAGAATCCAGCACGTTCGGGTACTCCACCTTTGGACATTCCACTTGGTATAGCAAGGCTTCCAGGAAATTGACAAATATGTTGGCGTGCTTTCCAGATGTAATTACCTTTATAATTATAGCCTGAACACGATCTTTAAATTTGCCTAATAATCCAGTATTCTTCTCTACCCAATGGCGATGATCTAGCTGTGAAGCCTTCATAATGATCCTGTGGCCAGTTTCACCAAAGGTCGTAACTTTACGTGTAAATGTTAATCTAGACTTACGTCTAAAATGAGTTTCACTTAAGGTCGTATCTTTCTTTCATCTAAATTTACATCTGAGTCTACGTCTGCTCCAAACTCTTAGTACATATAATTTCACACGTAGTTTATGAGTAACTTGGATATGTTTACGACCTTTTGTGAACCCAAAACTACGTACACGTAAATAAAATCGTTACTGGAGTTACGTCTAAAGTTACGAACTCTAATGTCCCAGTTGGTCTTCATATACATCCATATAGGGAGATAATTTACTCAGCCTCAGAAAATATTTTTTCTATACATCTATATATTGTAAAGAAAAACCTTAACAATGATATTAGTAACAAAATAAAGCCGTGTGTTATATATGTCTCTGATAGAGCATTCAACCGAAATGGTGAAATTTCTTACCCGGGAGCTGGAGTTCAGTCCCTGGGGTAGGGTCAGTATTGCCTTAAAGTGACGTGTTTCCTATCTGCTTCCATGATTTGTGAAGGGAATCTGACCACACCAAGTCCAAGAAGTCCTCCACCATTGACAAGGCAATGTGAACCACAAAAACGTAAATAACAGTTATCTCTAGCCCCATATAACACAAGAATGTCAATAGGTGTACACTGCATTAACTACAACAATTTTACCACTGAGTATTGTAAAAAAAAATTAATGTTTTTCTTCAGTTTGATTATTGATTAGTTCCAATAAGCGCCCACATCTTTTTTCTTTTTTTTTTTCGTAGGCGCTTATTGGGTAGAATACGGTATTGGCAATAAGTGACATACATGTAATGAGTGGCATTGTGCTACAGATCCCGCATTTCCGGTTTTTTTTCTTGACGCTTTGTCAAACTTATATAAAGTTTCTATGTTGCCTGTGATAAAGAAATAAATGTTCATAGATAAACCGAAATTCTGCACCTTATTTGACACTTCTTTCCTCGTGATTCTTGCATTAAGACAATACATGTTGCAAATTTTTGTCAAATTCTGGTGGTTGATTTGATTGGCCAATGGGATAACTTTCAAGAAATCCTGCTAGCGATATTACAGTGAAAACTGTCCTTGGTCCTTACTCATGCTTTTAAACCAGCATATAGAGAGCCATGCTTTATTTATCATGTCAAACTTATTTGTTTGTGATCGCTCAAAATATGCACCAAACAGGAACAAAAATTAGGCAGAAAATTAGCCAGTTTCATATTTAACCACGGATTTGAATAATGAATCCATGGCTTAATGAATTATTGACTAATGACAGGGTGAGCCCTGGTAAAATACATCTGTATTACTTAAAAGAGCATCAGAATACGAACATTCAACAAGACTCTCAAATGTATCACAATTATGTATGACCACTAAAGTTTTTTAAAACAATGCAATTCATTTTAATAATAAAAAATTTTTGATGCAGATTATGAACAATACAATTTAAACTGCAGAAGTAATGTAAACAGACGGATGTTTGTTAGATCGGAAAATACCATGGATTTTTCCTTTACTTGAGTCTTTTGTTGTTGCATTATATCAAAGTTTTATGCTAGAATTGCCTGTGTCGATAATAAATATTGGTTTAGATCCAAATGATGAGTGGAAACAAGTATTCAAACACAACTATAGTAGTTGTGAAATAGCAGTGATAGATTTTCTAAAAATATCTATACATATTATAACAATGATGTATAAATTTGAGACTTTCTGGATTTTTTCTAGAACTTCTCTTCATGCTTTTCTCCTCCATATGTTACATTAAAACAATTTTGTTGATCAGTTCATGTAGAAGAAATGATCAATCTGTAATTGACAATCTGATGACAAGTGCAGTGACAATTAAAAAGCCATTGGAAAAACAAACCACTCAAGCAAGGACATAAACACACACACGCACACACACACACACACACACACACACACACACTAAACATCTCTCTCCGTGCCTGTGTCTGGACGAGTGGCAATTAATTAGTCATCAGGCCAAAGCAAGCAAGCAAGGTTTATCAAACTTATATGTTTTTGTTGTTTTTTTCAACCAATAACATGTTTAAACCTAAAATTTCATTGTTCTGTAAATTTGCTGTTATAAGGTTGGGTGTACTAAAGTCAGTTACAATATTTATCAGTTCCTCTTCAGATGTAATGATTATTTTTTCTTTAAATATATATCATTTGGAATCAAAATATAACAAATAAAGAATAACGAACAGTTAAATTGGTCACATAGAAATTCAATACATAGAAGTAAGTAAGTCGTGTACCGGCATAAGATTAGTTGTGAAATATTATAAAAGGCTTAGTTCGATGTTTAACCAGTGATTCCAGTGAATTCATGAACACCAAAATATAGGCTACTGGAAGTAAAATAAAAATATCATAGCAAAATGATATGGATGGAGAGAAGCCTATATTTTTTTTATTATAAAGTAAATAAAGTGCATTTTCATTTCCTTTTTTCTTTTCTTTTTCTTTTTTTTTTTTTTTTATTAGGGGAAGGGGAGCTTTAAATTAAATTTTCATTTCAGATAATTATTCAATAGTTGGTTCTTTATCTTCATCTAATAATTTCTGTATGGCTAAGAAGTTTAAAAACATATATAGAAAGCTTGTATCGGCTAATTTATTTTCTACTGTAAATGTGTACACAATTTTCAAAAATGTCTCTACAGGATGACCGTGTTTCTTCCCCTTAGAAAGTAGCTAATCTGTCATGTTTGTCGAAATTTACTGTTAACTTTTACGTCAGTAAATCGATACAATCTTTCATTTGAAGCGTTCACAGTTACTATGTCAATGTTAATTCCATCATATTTTTTGTTATAGAAATTGAATAGCCGATAGTAAAATGTCAAATCATACATCGTATGATACGAGACTCGAGAGAGTATTTCGGTCTCCGGGAGAAAAACCCAGAAATGACCTCATGGGACTTGCAATAGTAGGACTCTCGTAAACAAGATAATTGCATCATGAGTACATCTCAATATTCTCACAAATAAACTGTCAGTTCAATTCTTTTTTTTCTTTTTTTTTAAAAAAAAACAACTTATTTTGAAATTAACAAGTTAAGAAATATCCTATGTCGGGCGCGAGTCCTAGCATCCAGCGTAACTGAACATGTCGGGTTAGGAAAGCCATGAACGCCCTTGATCGGAACTCTTCATTTCCGATAGGTAAAAAATGGCGTCTGCTTGAAGACGCTGTAAACCAGTTTTTAAAAATCCCACGTGCGATAGATAAGGACTTATTTGCCTTCGTACTATTTTTTAAAAAATTTTCATGGTGTGATATAGTCAATGATCACAAATTTTTATTTTGACTCGATAAAAATTGCCAAAATTCAACGCGGTTTGGACCCGGGACTGTTAGAAGGGGGGGGGGGGGGGGGGGGGGGAAAAGTTTATTTGCTCAAGGTATGTGTAAATTTGACCTATTTGTACTTACACATACGGATTACCATAAAAGCTCGCATCGCGCCGCTGGAACTGCGCTCGCTATAAATAATACATAGGTAAACCTATGAAGAGGGCGAAGGCATTCATGAACAGTTTTACATGTTCAGTTAATCCCTTTGGGGATTCCGTCGTGTTGCCCCCTCCCGGGGCAACATACAGAATCCCCAAAGCCAAAGAGATTAATATTCAGTGTTTTTGATCACGTAAATGTCCCCGGTCATTCACTATATTGTTTTAAAATAAACTATTGATTATAAACTGACATTTTTCTTCTGAGCTAAAAACTGAAATAGAAACAATGTGGTATTTAAATGCACAAACATGTTTTTTATGCAATATATTTTTCTCTTTCCCAGCATATCCATAATCTTCGTGTAGTGTTCACATTACCAGAATAAATTGAGGCGGTTCGTGATCGGGTTCGATGTACAACTCTGGTCGTTATGGCCTGGTCTCGGTCTGACCAAAACGTTTGCTAGTACGGTAGTTTATTACTCTGTTTCTAATGCACTTTAAAAGTTATGTACATCGCATTTCCGACATTTTTGTCTCTGTCACGCGCAAATTCCCCGATGTGAGCAGAATTTTTTCCCATTAGTAGTACGGGTCCCCGGATGTGTGGGAATTAAAAAATGTGAGCTTCTCTACATATATGAGGACTTCGCCCTCATATAAATAATACATAGGTAAAAAAACCTATGGAGAGGGCGAAGGCATTCATCAACAGTTTTCACTATGTTCAGTTAATCCCTTTGGGGATTTTTATCGTATTGCCCCCTGACGGGGGCAACACGACAGAATCACCAAAGGGATTAACATTCAGTGTTTTTATTATCACGTAAATCACTAAATGTCCCGGTCATTCACTCATTGTTTTAAATAAAATATTGAGTGGCTGACTGTTTCCTTGGTGCTGAAACTAAAATAAAATCTATGTGGTATTTATTAGTCATGAATTAAATGCACAAACATGTTTTTTATGCTATATATTTTTCTGTATCCCGGCGTATCCATCATTTCGTGCAGTTCACAGTACTAAGAATAATGGAGGCGCTTCGTGATTGGGTTCGATGTACAACCCTAGTCGTTATGTCCTACTCTCGGTCTACAAAACGTTTCTTAGTGTGGTGGTTTATTACTTCGTTTGCAATCCGCTTTTAAGCAATGACTTCGCATTTCCGACATTTTGTTAATGACACGCGCAAATTCCCGATGTGAGCAAAATTTTTACCATTAGTAGTTCGGGTCCCCGGACGTAGAAGGAATAAAAAATGTGAGCTTCTCTACATATATGAGGGCTTCGCCCTCTATAAATGATATGAGGGCTTCGCCCTCTATAAATAATACATAGGTAAACCTATGGAGAGGGCGAAGGCATTCATCAACAGTTTTATATGTTCAGCTAATCCCTTTGGGATTCCGTTGTGTTGCCCCCTGCACGGGGCAACACGACAGAATTACCAAAGGGATTAATATTCAGTGTTTTATCACGTAAATCACTAAATGTCCCGGTCATTCACTCATTGTTTTAAATATAAATAATACATAGGTAAACCTATGGAGAGGGCGAAGGCATTCATCAACAGTTTTACATGTTCAGTTAATCCCTTTGGGGATTCCGTCGTATTGCCCCCCCTGCCGGGGGCAACACGGCGGATCACCAAAGGGATAAACATTCAGTGTTTTTTTATCACGTTAAAAGTCCCGTTCATTCACTCATTGTTTGAAATAAAAATATTGAGTGGATGACTGTTTCCTTGGTGCTAAAAATAAACACAGTCCTATGATGGTATTTAAATGCACAAACATGTTTTTATGCTAGCATATTTTTCTGTATAAGGCGTATCCATCATTTCGTGCACTTCACATTACCAGAATAATGGAGGAGCTTCGTGATCGGGTTCGATGTACAACCCTAGTCGTTATGGCCTAGTCTCGGTCTACAAAACGTTTCTTAGTGTGGTGGTTTATTACTTCGTTTGCAATGCGCTTTGATTTATGTCACGCGCAAATTCCCGATGTGAGCAAAATTTTTACCATTAGTAGTACGGGTCCCCGGATGTAGTAGGAATAAAAAATGTGAGCTTCTCTACATATATGAGGGCTTCGCCCTCTATAATATTGAGTGGCTGACTGTTTCCTTGGTGCTAAAACTAAAACAAAAATTACGGTATTTATTAGTCATGAATTAAATGCACAAACATGTTTTTATGCTATATATTTTTCTCTATCCCAGCGTATCCATCATTTCGTGCACTTCACATTACCAGAATAATGGAGGCGATTCGTGATCGGGTTCGATGTACAACCCTTGTCTTTATGACCTAGTCTCGGTCTACAAAACGTTCCTTAGTGTGGTGGTTTATTACTTCGTTTGCAATGCGCTTTTAAGCAATGACTTCGCATTTGCGACATTTTGTTTATGTCACGCGCAAATTTCCGATGTGAGCAAAATTTTACCATTAGTAGTACGGGTCCCCGGGAGCCGGCCTGTGTCAGTCCGTAGCGCGCTCGACTCTGGATCGTGAGGTCGTGAGTTCGAGTCCCGCCGGCGACAGGTTGGTTTCCTGTCTTTCGGATGAGACAGTAAAAGCTGGAGGTCCCGTGTCACAGTAGGTGTTGGCAACGTTAAAGAACCCTACTGCTCAATGGCCGTAAGTGCCGAGCATAGGCCAAACTTTGAAGCTCTTCACCGGCATTTAGTGACGTCTCCATATGAGTGAAATATTCTCGAGTGGGATGTTAAATAACAATAAACAAACAAACAAACGAGTCCCCGGATGTAGTAGGAATAAAAAATGTGAGCTTCTCTACATATATGAGGGTTTCGCCCTCTATAAATAAAACATAGGTAAACCTATGGAGAGGGTGAAGGCATTCATCAACATGTTTACATGTTCAGTTAATCTCTTTGCGGAGCCGGGGGCAACACGACAGAATCACCAAAGGGTTTAATATTCAGTGTTTTTATCACGTAAATGTCCCGGTCATTGTTTTTCATTGTTTTGAAATAAAATATTTCCTTGGTGCTAAAACTTAAATAGAATCTATGTGGTATTTATTAGTCATGAATTAAATGCACAAACATGTTTTTATGCTATATATTTTTTCCCTATCCCAGCGTATCCACCATTTCGTGCAGTTCACATTACCAGAATAATGGAGGCGCTTAGTGATCGGGTTCGATGTACAACCCTAGTCGTTATAGCCTAGTCTCGGTCTACAAAACGTTTTCTTAGTGTGGTAGTTTATTACTTCGTTTGCAATGCGCTTTTAAGTAATGACTTTGCATTTCCGACATTTTGTTTATGTCACGCGCAAATTCCCGATGTGAGCAAACAATTTTACCATTAGTAGTACGGGTCCCCGAATGTAGTAGGAATAAAAAATGTGAGCTTCTCTACATATATGAGGGCTTCGCCCTCTATTATTTCTCTAGCTAAATATCGACAGATGCCTGCTCAATTACTTTGCATTGAAAGGAATACATTTGTAAAATCATAGAACTGAAAAGAGATGACGAATGACAGCTCTGATTATGTAATGTCTTACTGAAGTAATCGTAGCACATTTTATAAATAATATATAGGTAAACCTATGGAGAGGGCGAAAGCATTCATCAACAGTTTTACACGTTCAGTTAATCCCTTGCGGGGACAACACGACGGAATCCCCAAAGGGATTAATATTAAGTGTTTTTATCACGTAAACGTCCTAGTCAATCATTCATTGTTTTAAATGAAATATTGAGTGGCTGACTGTTTCCTTGGTGCTAAAACATAAATAGAATCAATGTGGTATTTCAGTAGTCACGAATTAAATGCACAAAATATGTTTTTATGCAATATATTTTTCTCTATCCCAGTGTATTCCATCATTCCGTGCAGTTCACATTACCAGAATAATGGATGAACTTCGTGATTGGGTTCGATGTACAACCCTAGTCGTTATGTCCTAGTCTCCGTCTGCAAAACGTTTGCCAGTGCGGTAGTTTGTTAGTTCGTTTGCAATGCGCGTTTAAGTAATGACTTTGCAATTCCGACATTTTGTTAATGACACGCGCAAATTCCTCTTGTATACAAAAGCATTGCGCGTATAAATACAAAGGTACAACAATGTTACGGAACACTATTTCCATCCTTAATTTTCTCTATTTAAAGCAGCATTAGCGGCGGCTAGGGCGTGATTTTTTTCTTTAAGTGATAAAATATCCTTATATAAAGATATGAAGTTCTCATTAATTACATGGCACATATTGGCTTGTTTAAAAGTTTTACGAATTTGAAAATAATAAATAATATTAGTGGGCATGTATAAAAAAACAAAAACAAAACAAAACAAATGGTATTGTGGGCAATATTCACACCGACCTCACACCGGAAAGTTCGTAGACATGCGTAGTCATTTGTTTTCACCCTAAAGGGGTAAAAACGTATTTCAAGCAGCGATACATACATGCCAACTCCCGATTTCCGCGGGAGACTCCCAATTTTGGCCCTGTTTCCTGACCTCCCGATCATTCTTTTAAAAACCCCTTCTTTCTCCCGATTTTTTAATATTCCCTTCCAAAAACGGTAAATGTTCCTAAATTTGAAAATGGCACGCCAGATTTCCACCGGATGAAACAATACATTAGCTTTCAAAAAAGGTTTTGTAACCAATCAGAGTCTGGTTTGTAATCCTCGTCGTTGTTTGGTTGGTTTTAGCGATGTGTTGTGGGAGTGACTTAATGCTGTCATGGTATACCAAGGGCAGCCAAGATGCCTCAATTGGGGAAATACATTATCAAACAATAATTTCTGGAATTGATATCACTTTAGACAAAACACAAACAAAAAATATTTACAGTTTATTTATTACTTTCCACTTAAAATACCTCATTTCAAGGAAGGTCTTGCTGTTTTTCCCGTCATTTTCGTTACTTCTGATATGGTAAATTATCAGAGCAACACCAAACCCGATCGATGAAAAATAGATTATCTCTAAATATACTTTGAAAATTTTTAAATGTCAGTAAAATTAAAAAAAACAAAAACAAAAAGTCAATAGTATACAAGTAATACATGTAAAATATACTTTTTTCTTTTTCCAAAAAAAAAAAAAAAATTCATCTATATAATAGGTTATTAATACAATAAACGACCTACAACAAAATTCATAACTGAGATCCATAAATTAGTTTACATGCACATATTGATTGAAAACAACTAATTGATATATCTTAAATTTTATATTTATACAAGTAATAAAATTTTAAAAAATACTTTATAATAAATTGTAAGAAATATGAATACCTAACTTCAGTTGTGGAATAACGTTTTATATATTCTCTACATAATACAAATTCCACGGTGATGGGCGTTTGCAATGTTAAAAACGTCTCCCGCCGGACTGTGTTTTGTGTGCTTACTGTGACGTCATTAGTCAGCCCTTACAAATATTCCCAGCCTTATCAAATGTGCGAAATCCGATTAGAAAAAAATAAAGAAAAAATAAAATTATCTCGTAAATACGAGATAGTTATCTCGTTATTAGGAGAAGAGATCTCGTAATTACGAGCTAATTATGTTTTTATTACGAGAAAAGATCTCGTTATTACGAGACAGTTTTCTCGTAATAACGAGAAAAGATCTCGTATTTACGAGAAAGTTAGGGATAGGGACATTTTCGGTCCGACCGGACGCAATTTGATTATTATACGATAGCGGTCCTAATTCTACGGAAGAGTAATGCTGACATGTGTAAAAATATATATTATCACTAAATATCGAGTTAATATATAAAATTTTCGAGTTATCTACTTTAATTTTTAGAGTGGTATTAATAGATGCATTCAGATCTGGTCAGAGACCTATGTGAAGCCAATGGAATTAATCTTAATCTTGAACATTAGTGATTGATCGTATAACACTAATTATTTTTACCTTAATATCTGGACAAATATTACAATATCTCAAGAAAAAAATTAAGAAAATTTATCATGTTTACTTGAGTTAAAGATAATTTAATTTACTCAATTATAACGATTAACTGGATATCGACAGTAGTTATAAGCGGCTCCCTGGCGCGCCATTTGAATTTAACCACCACTGATGACGTCATCAGAAAGCTGGCTTCTGATTGCTCAATTCAACTGGCGCGCCAGGGAGCAGCCTGTGACGTCATGACCGGAAGTGCGTCATACCGGAAGTGAGGTCAAACCGGAAGTGTGTCATATCGGAAGTGAGGTCAAGCAGGAAGTGTGTCATACCCGAAGTGAGGTCATGTTGTCATGGCAATAAAGAAAAAGAGCCAATCGTTCAGCTTGGAGGCGTGTCTATGATCGGACAAAGGTTGTGGGGGCGGCCATCTTGGATAACTCCGACTATGGCGCCACCTACTGCTGGTTTCAGAAACCTGGAAAAAACCCAAAGTTTTAGTTTAAACATATTTTATTGCTTTTAATGCAATTGGATTAAGCACAAGTTATCTCAACTTATTGACGCTCTCTCCACAACAAATATGTACAAATAATTTGATAGCGACAGCAAAGTTTCGGTTGTAAAAATAGATTCACTCTCAGCCCAAAACTGGAAAAACCAACTTCTTTTTCTAGCCGTTGACTTCTCGTGAACTCCGTGACCTCTCGTGACCCCGACCTCTTGTAACGAAGGCTCTCATTTGCTCGTTATCCAAGATAGCCGCCCCCACAACCTTCCACTTCCGGTCATAGACATGCCTCCAAGCTCAACGATTGGCTCTTTCTCCTTATTGCCATGACAACATGACCTCACTTCCGGTATGACCTACTTCCAGTATGACCTCATTAACGGTATGACGCACTTCCGGTGTGACGCCAAAGGCGGCTCCATGGCGCGCCATTTGAATTGACCAATCAGAAGCCAGCATTCTGATGACGTCATCAGTGGCGGTTAAATTCAAATGGCGCGCCAGGAAGCCGCCTATAACTACTATCGACATAACTCTTATGTCAACCATCGTTGCCAATGAGCAAGAAAAATTTGGTCATTATTAGAATAATAAAATTTCATGTTTTTGTTTTCATTATCAAATGATGAAAATATTACATATAATGAAACACACAAACACACACACTTAAAATTTCGAATTATTATTCCGAAATATCGAGTTATTATATATATTACGAGATAATTAACGATAATTTCCTATCCCTAACTATCTCGTAATTGCGAGATCTTTTCTTGTTATTACGAGAAAACTATCTCGTAATAACGAGATCTTTTCTCGTAATAACGACATAATTATCTCGTAATTACGAGATCTTTTCTCGCAATAACGACATAATTATCTATTATTACGAGATCTTTTCTCGTTATTACGACATAATTATCTCGGAATTACGAGATCTTATCTCGTAATAACGAAATAATTTTCTAGTAATTACAAGATCTTTTCTCGTAATAAAGAGATAACTATCTTGTAATCACGAGATAAATTAATTTTTCTCTTTGATACTAATCGGCTTTCGTAGAAAGTACTATCGGGCAAATAAAATGAAAATTATATATAAACTATAGAATTGCGAAAACGTTTAAGTATTACTAATAACACCAAAGTTATACGATCGTTAAACTTTCTGTCCATAACACTTCATCATTTCGACAGATGAGCACGATTTAAATGATAAATGTATATTTCAGAAAGAAAATAGTGGTATCATACAAGGCGAAATAATGAACCCAAATGTATTGCCAAATCTATCTAAGAATGCACACTCTTAAAAGATTATTGACAATGTTGCTTTTGGGAAATTTAGAATTTAAATAAAACAATCCAAGCGAAATTTTACTTTAGTATAAAATAACTAAATATGATGCAGGGACATTTTAATTTGTATATAAGTGCTGCATACATATCCTCCACTTTTTATCATGGAATGCCATCAACAGTATGACGTTGTTTTAAACATCAATGATAGTATCTTGACATAAAAAATCTCGTGATATCAAAATATGGTAGTACAATAGAATTCTAGTAATTGTTCGGTAAGGTTTGTCACTCAGTCGGTCTAGGTTTTTGTCTTGTACTATTCGTCTTGGGTGCGAGTTTTTCTTGTAATTTCACTCAACCAGCAAACCTCGTGGACATCTACGAATATGATCGGAAAGTAATCAGATGCAATGTCCTGTTTCAATTTCCATGTAAACAAAAAAAAATATTGATGATTTTTTTTGCATCTGCACTATGTTTTCAACGGTAAATCATATTGTGGGGCGATTTTTTTAATGGTATACAATCGTTTCATGGTTATTACACATTTCCGAAAAAATATTTCTAAATGATGTAATGCTGATTTAGCTACTAGTATATTTATCAATAGTCGGCGTCATCAACTAGATTCTACACTTCGGTATGAATATAAAAACAACGAACTATAATTTGGGGTAGTTTAATAACAAACAAATGTGAGACGCTTACATCAGCGTTGAGATACCTTCGTGTATGCATTGTTATTTATCTAATTTTCCGTGCAAGTATTCATAAAACAATTAATAAACTAATAAGTGTATTTTTCTTTGCAAACAGGATATAAGCTGTCACAATGATGTTTTTTTTTTCTACCCATGACATACAGACGAGAATATGATAAAATGTGTGTTCAAATAAATTATTAATCAAACACGTGAAACGTTGTAAAATAAAATTTCGAAGTTATTTGTTTTATAAGAATATAGGTTTTCACGTACCTTAAAAATTCCGGCTGTATTTCCGTTTGCAATGACATTTCAGATAAACTCTTTCTCCATATCAGGGGGGTCTCGGTCCTTTACGCGCTAGGTCTATTAGCAATCTCGGCAAGCTTGACACAATCGGCGTATGTTATAGTCGGCCGTTTTTGTTTTTGTTTTTTACGCCTGTTATATTTACTTTTGAAATACAGGACGAGATTTCTAATGAAAAATACATGTATTATGTAAAATGTTTGCTTTTCAACACTATTTTAAATACTTGAAACAAATCGGATAAATCGAATAAAAATATCAAGTCGCTAAAAGAATTTTTTCCTGTCTTTCATGTTACCCTAAAATGAATGCTGACATTGCCAAAATCTGAAACAATATAAATGTGAAAACTATGCTTACCTGATGTTTTACAAGGACGTTTTACAATCGTCCCGCCATGTCCGGTTGGGTTGGGCAGTTCATATTTGCCAAAAATAATAAACCCTAGAATGTGATGGGACGAGTTAAAAACTGATTTTACGTGATACTGTTCTCAAGATTGTTGCAATTATACGCATGCATGTGTTATTTTATCCACCAGATGGTATCTTTGGGATATATATATATATATATATATATATATATATATATATATATATATATATATATATATATATATATATATATATATAACATGTTCACTTTAAATATCGCCGATATATACGAGATAAAATATTGCATAAAATGGGCATGTAAAAATTTTCAGGTACGATAGCTCATATCACATCCAGTAAACTATAGTTTTCGAATACATTTGTATATGAATAAAAAAGTAAACCAATTTTCAACCTGAATTTGCAGTTCGACAGGGGTATATCTCGTATCAGATTTAGGTTAATTGAAAGTTCTCTATCATCAGAGCATTCGTCGCAGTAAACGGAATATAGCAACTGTTCAATATTCTGGTATAGCACGCATTGGCTTAAAATCTCTCTCATGACTAGAAAAAAATATAGCAGATAGTCCTCATCGCTAGATTGCCCGCGGGTAATACACAATAACATGTCGCAATCTTTCACAGTTACTATCAACACTGAGGACACAGAGTTCAATAGGTCACTGGTGGTAATCTTTTGAAGTGAAATTGGTAAACATAAAAAAAATATATAATAAACATTTAAAATATTACATAAGTATTTGGAATTTACAACATATTTCACGATGAAAATATTAAAATACAGACGGAATAAAACTAATTTATACAACCCATTATATACATTAAAATTTGCAGATATTTTTGTAGCTCATCCAATTATCATTTAAAATTTTAAGAAATTGAGATAAAAACTTGGCCCTTATTCAGCTTGGCCGAAATTCTGTTACGATTTCATAAGTCACACATTTTTTTCGAGGTGGTGGTTTTAAAATGGGGGGAAAAGGGTAAAAAAAGTAATTTAAAATCGTGACAAAATTTCGTTTAGGCCAATCGTGATGAGTCACAAAATATATAACCTACATGTAGATTCTATATCGCTTGGCCACCCTATTTCATTTCAAGAAGTCAATTACGCCAGTGGATATGTATTACAACACATATTATGTCCCTGATTTGATGTATTACAAAATGGTCATGTGATGTAATTCAGCAGATCATATGTGTGGCGTAGGAAGTAAATCAAAAGGGGGGCATTTTTTTTTATGAAAATGTTTTTCCTGGTAAAAATAATTGCTTTCTGAAATGCCTTTTGTTTAAACAAGAAACATATACATCAGTGGCGGATGTAGCGAAAATTTTAAAATGGGAGTGGCGGTTCGTTTTAAGTAGTTACAGGCAGCTCCATAGCGTGCCATTTGAATTTTACCGCCAGGGAGCGCCACCAGTGGCGCTGTTGATGACGTCATCAGAATGCTGGCTTCTATTTGGTCAATTCAAGTGGCACGCTATAGAGCTGCCTGTGACGTCATAACCGGAAATGTGTCATACCGGAAGTGAGGTCATACCGGAAGTACGTCGTACCGGACGTGAGGTCATGTTGTCATGGCAATAAGGAGACACCTTAAATCG
The DNA here is from genome assembly GCA_030159075.1 of Atrina japonica. Classification (NCBI taxonomy): domain Eukaryota; kingdom Metazoa; phylum Mollusca; class Bivalvia; order Pterioida; family Pinnidae; genus Atrina; species Atrina japonica. The sequence continues at coordinate 415,600 of BROG01000341.1, read as the reverse complement.
TTCAGCTTGCAGGCGTGTCCATGACCGGCAGTGAAAGACTGGTCGGCCATCTTGGTTAACGAGCCAATGCGAGCCTTCGTTAAAAGAGCTTGGGGTCACGAGATGTCAAGTGAGTTCACGAGAAGTCAACGGGTTTTTCCAGTTTTGGGTTGAGAGTGAATCTATTTTTAGAACCGAAACTTTGGGTTTTTCCCAGGTTGAAGTGAAATCAGCAGTGGGTGTCGCCACAGTCGGTGAGCGTCCTGTATCAAGTGCGCAAGCGCGAGAAGCGCTAGGTCAAGCTTGAACATGTTTTCCTTGTACTAAGACTTGTAGAGTTACGAGTATGTACAAAGGGAGATCACTGTGTATAGACTGTATAGATGGGACAAAGGGGAGATCACTCTGTATAGACTATATGAGATAGGCTGTCTAGACCTGTAATGAGAAGGACCAAAATATGGGTATAGGTGGAACAAAGGGAGGGGGCTGTGTGTAAACTGTGTATGACTTGATGGGATGACAAAAAGGGAAGATCTATACACACTGAACCCACTAAACCAGAGAGGGTGGGTAGTGAAACACGTTCGCAGGTTTCAAAGTTTGCTACGTGTGCAACGTTTTAAGTTATGAAGTCTCAAAGTGACACAAGTGACAAAGTGACACCTGTGACAAAGTGACAAAGTTGTGAAGTATGAAGTTGATCACTTACGTCGTCTAACAAGTAAATCAAAGTTCAGACAGGACCAAGATAGATTACTCTGTATAGACTGTACCAATAGGTGGAACAAAGGGGAGATCGCTGTGTATAAACTCTATCAGGTGAAACATCACTCTTGTATAGACTGTATAGGTGAAACAAAGGGAGATTACTCTGTATGGACAATAGGGATGTGCCTTAACAAAAAGGGAGATTACTCTATATGGACTGTATGCACTAAACCAGAGAGGGTGGGTAGTGAAACACGTTCGCAGGTTTCAAAGTTTGCTACGTGTGCAACGTTTTAAGTTATGAAGTCTCAAAGTGACAAAGTGACAAAGTTGTGAAGTATGAAGTTGATCACTTACGTCGTTTTCAACCTGGTAAGTTATCAAAGTTCAGACAGTGAAAACAGTATCTGTATTATTTTATAGCGCTTTTGTACTTCTGTATATAAAATAAAAAATTGAAACACTCACCATAAGGATTATTTCTGACGATGTTGACTCTCTTTGAGCTTCGGATGCCATATGAGCTCTCAGAAGTCTAACTGAACTTATTCATAAGTTTTTTAATTTTAGAATTGACTAGTTTCAATTTTTATCTTATAAAATTTTATCGATCAAGTAAAAGAACTAATGAATGTTCACATTCACTTACTATAGGTTAGACTTAGCACTACAGTATAACACAAACACCGACCAATACAAAAAAAATGCATATTTTCAGTTAAGGTATCTTTTCGTGTACGTTGGGTCGCCTTAAAAGGGGCGTTGGTGTTATGGGTTAAAACACTGTGCCTTAAATTCACCAATAATAATACCATCATCGAGCCGCAGCTACACGCCACCATCTTTCCAGGCCAGCTTTTTGGCGTTCAAAGAATTCCCACTCCTGGGCTGCCGTCTCCAATTTGTCAATTACATACTTCGACTTACTCCTCCAAAACTTCTAACTATCTAGAAAAAAAAAACATGCTGGTTGTTGGGTTTACCATCTTCTCTCTCTCTCATCTACTCGTTTGTTTGTCTCTTCTGGGAATGAAAGCGCGTCCTCTGAGTATTTGAAGGCAGTTCACGGAGCCTTTGTATACCCTTATTTTTTATGAGAAGTATTAGAAGCGCACAGAACGCAGAATCCTTTGTGTATACCCTTATTTTCTCTCTGAATCTAGTTCCTCTCTCTCTCTCTCTCACTCGTCTCGTCTCTCAACCTATGACTGATTAGAGCAGTTACAGTAAACTCTTTGATACCCTTATTTTCTCTCTGAATTGGTCTATCTCCTCTGTCGTTGGCAACGTGATCTCTCTCTCATCCAATGAAAACAACTAAAAAGTGATAAACGCCCGTATCATCTCTGAGAAACTCAGATACTCATAGTGCAATGGTGTTTTACACCAGATCACTAAATAAAATAAAACTATATATATCAAAAAGTCAACACATGGCGTATGCTATGCAGTGCACTATGGACGAGAGAAAACAAATGTACAATACCATTGAAAAGCACATTCTTTAAAACCTGTAATTAACGAACTGATTATTTGATACCTGAGTCACTTATTAACTTGAATGTTTTTTTCACTGTGCCACACAACTCAACGATACTAAAGAGTTATGCTTAGTCCTAACGAATTGAGGATTTCCATAATGAACTTTTACATCATCAGGGAAAAATCGAAGAAGGTCACCTTGAGAGGGTTATCCTGTAATTGAGCATCAAGTTATACTTCTCAATTCTGTTTTTGCGCGTGACTTGGTAAGAGATTCAGTTCTTCAGGTTCTGCTCTTACTGATGTTTCAAACGACGTACTAAGCCAGATGGATACGAAGAAGTGTTTGCTGTTCGTAACAATACGATGAACTTCTGATTATGTTCCATCAGCACTCATGGCATTAACATTTCTTACTTGTTTTTCATCCAAAAGTAAAAAATCACGGTCAATTTTCAGGGAACCACTTATAGGTTATCTTACGAAAATAAACCGTAAACTGAATGTGTAGTGTATATAATAAAATGAGTTATAGGGTTTATGAGAAAGAGTGTTTTATAGATTACTTAGTAGATGTAGCATATCTCAATACAGATGTTCTGTATAAGCATTATTCTTTTAAACAGGCGCCACTATTGACAGTAACAATCCTCTCTTTTTTCAGAGGTTCGCGGAATGATAGTCGTATCGTGCTTGGATCCATACGTAAAAATGATAGGCTATGTCACTTTTCTCTTGATAGTCATGATGATAAGCAGGTCGGTTTATCTGTAGTTGACTTGATGTAGGTCAACTAGCTTCTAATCAATTGTTTCTCGGTAATACAAACCTTACTGGAGGTTCGTGTACACCTATCCATGGCCCATAGCACTATCGGTACTGCATCGAGTTTGATGTCTGAAGTATCCCATTTCGTGTGAGAGAGCTTTGCTGATGTTTCAGTTGCCTCCATCTCTGATTGAGATCATCCAGCAGCAGACTCTGATTGTCCTGAACACACTGTGTTCACATACTGCTAGTGTACTCAATACTTGCTACTTCTTCTGTTGATACGTCATACCTGCTGGTACAGAATAATGAAATTGTACACGATACTGGCCCTTTACCGTATTAAACATGTATATGAGGTATACTCCTGATTTTACATTTTGGGTCGTTACTTTTTTTTTTTTTTTCACTTTCTCTTTGTTCGATGTCTCAACAAGAAGGAGAACGTCCCCTCTTCTTTTTCATTCGAAAAACGCTCGCTCTTCTTCTTCCTCCCGCTCATTTCGTACACTGTTTTAACGTCCTGTCTTAACCCTGCTGATTATGCCTAAGAGTCTATAGTCATTGCTTGTTTCACCATGGTTTCTGAATGTTTGTAAAACATGTGGGGCGAAGTAAAATTTATGAAAACGGAAGAATGTTATGATGTGTGCCGATAGAGTGGGAATAGAAAGTCGGTGGGCTGGCTAACGAACACTCAATGTATGGATAGCAGCTCGTGAAGTTTGGAAAAAAAAGAAAAAGAATCCACAATTTGACTTTCGGCAGAGAAAAACGGATACAAAAATGCTTTTTATGCATGTGTGTAACGTCGATGGCATATAAAAGCTTTATAACCTAGTAGAAACCTATTATAACGGAATAGATGGATCGAAAACACACAAATCGATCTAGAAGCTGAGTCCCCGATTGAATAATATTATTACTGCATTGACATAAATGAGCTCAGCAGTTTCTATACAGCGAGGAGAACATAACGAAATTTAGTCCCAAATACTTTGCTATCCCCACCTTGATTTAGGGCGACATTGTCATCTCTCTCAGGAGACTGCATCTCTCTCTCGATATTTCATTCTCATAGAGTCTCTCTCACGACGGAATCCAAGCAATGGAAGGGGAACCAGACATCGATGTAATATCTCGATCCTACCGATTCAATTAAGGTTGGAAAGATCCACAAAGTCTCTCCCACTCACTATCCATCATACTCTCTTGAGGTAGGGGAGTTTTTGAATCTGGACTCTAGCCGGCTAGGTAAAGTCATGTAAAAACACCATGATCCTTTTAGAATCGAGAGTCGCCATGATACGTGTACTTCAAATCCCCCTACCATTCACTTTCCTACAGTTTTTGATATCAACAACAACAACTGTAACCTATGACTGATTTTAGAAGCAGTTTCTATACAATAAACCATTTTCAAGATCTTTTGTTATACCTATTTTTTCCTCTCTCTTGACTCTGTCTCTGACTTATCAGGTACGATCTCTTCATTATGTCTCTTAACACTGTTTTAAATGTACTATCTGTACCGTAGAAGTGGGACTGAAAAGTGATACTTGACACCGTTTTGTTCCTGACGAGTCAGTTCTATAACAATAAACCATTGATCCTTGTGTATACCTTATTTTCACAACTCTCCCTGTATACTCTCTCTCTCTCGATATCTAATACCCAAACTCTCTCCAAGCCAATCTGGATCTCACATCTGACCAGTCTCTCTAGACCTTTTAAAATCATGAGTAAACACGTCTCCAATTGCATCCGTCCCAGTTTCGACAAACGGTAAAAAACTACATCCTCTAACGAATCTCTCTTCTTCTCTCTTCGACTGAACCGGATGAGGGAAAATCTCAAACGTTTTAGAGAAAACATTATAAAACGAGTGGTCTATACAATCCGAGCAAAACCAGACTGTAAATAGTCCCTGCGAGTCTTCCTTTCGTACCTCCGTTCTGACAATGTGCTAATCATTTGACCCGTCATGTTCTATCAACCAGCGTTTGGAATACTGCCGAAGGATATCCCCAAAAATGGGAAAAAAAGTCCGTAGCTTTTTGCTATGATTGCGACAAAATGCTATATTCCCCGATCCTGCCAACGTCATGTCTTGGTCACATCTCTTTGAAAATCCTACAGCCTCTCTCTCTCTATCTCTTCTTCTACAATCTTTCGAATTTGGTCTTGAGTACTCTTCAAAATCTTCTACATCTCTTAGCTTCTCTGCGGAAAGTATCCTTTCTTGAGTCAGTCAATCCCCAAAAGCTTACGGAACCGCTAAGGAAATAGACTAGAAAATCTTTAAATTCTGATGTTGTTCTGACGTCATGAAACATATTCTTTGAACGCGTGTCATGATCACATCGTTTTTCACAGTATGATGACGCAGATGATGTCAAAATACCCCCTTTCTTGAGTTCAGTCAATCCAAAGCTTCTTGGTACGCGAAGCTATGACTGATTATGTTTTCTGATCTCACATCGTTTTTTCAGTTCTATACAATAACCAAAATGATCCTTTTAAAGTTTATGACCCTATTTTCTCTGTAAAAGTTTCTCGACTTTGAAGTATGCCAACATACACGGTCGTTTCTTTACTCTAAGTGGATTACCACTATTACTCTTGGTATCCTTCTAGTACACGATACCATATAGATTTGTCAATCCTGGTGTGGATGTTTTAATACACCAGATGATCACTCAATGTACCTTTGTGTCTACCGATGTAGATACGCTAAGTTTAAATTCTAAGTGTACTTCTAAACAGTCTAAGTGTACACCTTATACCCAGATATAATACACAAAATAAGTTTAATGCCCCGCTAAAACCTTTTTTAGATAGTCGACAGAGGATGAGGCAGCCTACTCCTGGATGACTATGTTACAATACATTAGAAAGAACTTTGACAAAACACTTATTAACTTGTAATTCGTAAACTCTGATTAACTTTGATTAACATCGTTTTGATTGGTAACTTTGTATAATACTGATTAACTTTTTGAAAACACTTATTAACTTGAAACAAGGAAACAATTTTTTTCACTTTGCCTCACTACTACGATTGATCTTGCCCATACAGCGCGGAGCAAAAGAATGTTAGCTTTTGTCCTAGATCGGTCGATTCGGATTCCTTGACGCTGTGATTCTAATTCAGCAAACGTATTTTTTCCATGATAACAAGATACAAAAAATCACTTCTGTTCGGTTTCCACTTTCAATTTTTGGTGGCTTGGGTGGGTTATCCACTGCCTTCTTGAGCATCAAGTTAAGTTTTTCAAGTGCGCAACGTCGTTTGGCCCGACTCCTGTTGTAAAAGTTTGTTCGGGACATTCATAAGCCCATGACCCTGACTGATGACATTTATAACATTGGTCCGATTGAAACGATTCACACTTTGTTCTCGAGGTTCTGCTCCAGTTAGTGAAACCGATGGGAGATTCTCTGTATATGTCTTACGACGTCCTAGGAGACCATATGTCCCAAGTCTTCACCACAAATGTCTGTGGGGAATCATGCTTATATTCGTAACCCATAAAGTACGAACATGTCTACTTTAAAGATTCTGGCTGTAGTTTATCCTTCAATTCTTTCAGACCAGCTGTAATTGGTCGTAAGTTTTTTCCTCAAGTTTTCTGTAATGTGGATAGCCAAGGCATCAAGTAAACTCATAACATTGGTCGTTTTGGTGTCCTTTTCTTGTATTTTCAAAAGTCCAAATGTACCGTTCTGGTCTAAAAGTTTTGAGAACTTCATCAAAAAGTCATCTGCCCCTTCTATGTTCTTGTACGACGGTATTCAATTAGGTGAATAGATTAGGGTGCGTCTGCAGAAAAACTGGATAACTCATGTTGATGACTGATTCAAATTGAAGTTTGGTAACTCCCAACTTCACTTTTACTTTAAATACTCGTTCTTCTTATTCAATATATTTTAGACTCGTTACGACGTCAGGCACTTGTTTGTCCCCAGAAGGGAGGAGGTCCACACAGGTTCTTTTTTTTGTTTTTGTTGACATGTTTTTTTATATCACCAGTTAATTTCTTTGATTGAAAAGCACAATCCTTTTAGACCTACAGTGAGGTGCGATGATTCTGTTATAAGAGCATTATTGGACCCTATTCCCAAGGTCGCACTCTTTTAAACAGGCCGCCACAAAATAAAAACACTGAACGTGGTCAGATGTTCCCTGAAGTACACCAAATCCTGCTCTCATCTAATTCTGTCTGTTTAGGTCCAATGATCTTTAACTACGTCATTCCTTAGGTACCTGGATTCATACATGACGAAAAAATATAGGTAAGGCTAAAGGTATTCTTAATTCCTGATGAAAAAAGCATGATAATCAACTGACGGTAGCAGGTCTATTCAATGTTTAAAAGTGGTTTAACACACCTTGTCTTCTTTCTTCTGTAGGTGGACTCTTATTGTCACTTCTATCAGATTGGCTCTCGGTACACTAAAGCCACTTCTACCCGATTGGTTCGTGGTACACTTCCAAGTATGTCTCAAAACTGGTTCATGGTGAGCACTATCCGTGACGTCTGACTAAGCATCCATCGTCGGTGAAAATAAAGTATCCATAATTGATGTTCTTTCCATCGTGTCTGAGAGTGAATTGTCCCTGGTGTGGATTCCCACCCCTTTTTATAAGGGACATAAAGTCTATTTTTTGTTTTTTTTTTTTGTCCTGAAACACAAATTGTATCATCGGTACGTCTACACTATGACCAAAACGATCCCATGCTACTTGTCGTTGTTCTTTATGCACATGATACGTCATACCTGCTGGGTTACCATTATTATCATTTTAATTGTAAAAAGCTTGAAAAGTGTCACCGTACACGGGAGACTGACAACAATCGCTGAACCATTATCGTATTTAAACATTAAAAAGAAAAAAACACCCCCTCTTCCTAATATCTCATGAAGAGTAAGTTCTTAGCTGAAGAACCCACCAATTTTACTTTTCGTGGTCGTCCCCTACTTCTTTTGTACACTCCTTCACCTTTGTCCTTCTTCTTCTTCTCTTTGTTCTTTTGTTCTCTCAGTGTGGTACTAAAGAAGCTACTTTCGTGAACGTCCCCTCTTTCTTTGTATCATTCGCTCTCCTGTTCTTTTATTCTTCTTCTTCTCCTCTTCTCTGTTCTTCTGTCTCCTCTGTCCTCATTTCCTGACTCTGTACTTCTGTCTTTTCCCAGTCCTGTAAAGAACTTTCCTGACGTTTCTTTCCTTCATCGTTTCCCCATCATGTTTTTTTCTTTCTGAATCCTTAGTTCTCATCTGTTTCTCTCACGCTCTTGTTTCTCATTTCATTTTTTTTTCTTCTTCATATTGATACCTGTTCAATAACGTTCATGACACGATTTGTCTCTCGTGTTAACATCATAAAAGGAGTGATTCCTTTCAAAGTCCCTGCATCACTTTTTTAAATGCGTTTTTTCATAATTTCTTCTTTCCCTCACGTTTTTTCTCCGATTCAACATTTTCTTTTTTCGCTCTTAAATAGGCTTAAATTGTCTAGAAGTTATCCATATACACCGATGTTGACACGAATGTCTCTGACATAGAACTCAAACAATGAACCAAAGTCCTATTGATGCATCTTCGGTGCGTTTTGAATTAGATTAATTGCATATTTGGACGACTGAAAATGAAGTTTGGCAATCACTGCGATACTGCGCCTCAACTTAGAAATCTGTACGAGATTGGTTCCTCTCAAGTCCCATGTTAAAACGTCTCTCTCATTGTATGTCAATTTCCAAGCTTGGAGTTGTACTGCAAAAACCACTTCTTATATTGCTCTAAGAATCATTGAGAAGTATAATGTGACCAAGATTCGTGTCAATGAAAATGTGTTCCCTGGACCAAGTCGATCCCGTAACTGAGCGATTGACCCGTTTAAAAAGGGTATCCACCCTCGGACGTATATTTCCGAAAAGAGATAGTGGAATAACCCCACACCGATTGTGTAATCCACAATTTGACATCGTTTCAAAGGCAATGTTTACCCCTACCGTAGGACATTAGATGAAGATGACCACTTCATACCAATATTTAAATCGGGTGGCAAAGATACGTTCGGCAGGAAATGTTGTGGAATGACGTCGATCCATTTAGTCATCTACTCCATCTTCATTGTCAAACGTCCCCCCCTTCTCAAAGATGCGAAGAGTTCTGTATTAATCCTAGTGGTTAGGAGTACAACCTTCCATTAAACGTCGAAAGTATTACTCTAAATATTAAACGGAATAGATGAGAATCGGCACTTTCCGGCCTTTAAAGCTATCTCAATCACAAACTCGATCCTAAAGCTGAGTCAATAGATACCCGAATTGAATAATATTATTATGAGAGTTCCGTTTTTCTATGACCATCATGACATATCATGAAATGCTCATTTGCTAAAGTCCAGCTCTCGAGAGATAAATCTGCCAAGAATTGGTCGATCATTCTATAGTAAAGCAGCAAAAAGCGATCCCGACTTCGTATTGTTTTAGAGGTGACATGGTCATATTTGGGGAATATTCAAGCGCGGATACAGACGTAGTTTCTTAGCCCCGTCAATGACTTTCTTAACGCTCGTCATGTGGAGATAAGCATACTGGTTCACACGTTGTTGACGATATTTCATTTCCTTTACCTCGCTCTTATCACTGGGATACGGTAGAGGGTGCGAGTCCAATGGGGAACGTCTGTTTAGGTGTTCTAACACCTGTCACGCCCTCATACAGGCGCATCCAAAGGAAAGTGAAGGGATAAGGCGCTACTATACCTTAAATGGACACTGTGTGTGTTCATGTAAATTCTTGATCATTCGATTACATCCACAATTCACCCATTAACAATTGGGACATGTAGATCAATTCACTCAAACAGCTGATATCTCCCACTCACTAGCATCCATGATCATACTGTAGGTAAAGCCTTGAGGTAATGAGTATCCTTCTTCACGATTGAATTCATGGATTACTCATTCGTCTATAGCACTATCATCAGAGTGTAACTATGAGCCTTTAAACTAGTGTGAGCATCGCTAGGTAAATTGAATGACGAAAAGAACTATGAATATGTTATTCTTTGCCTACAAGTCGAGATGGTCTCGCCATGGATTAGCGTGTTGCAGTGTAGCTAGAAAGATGACAAAATGTTGTGACAACAGTTATGTTAAATGGCAATCGATGTGGTTAGTCCCTACCATTCATGCCTTCCTCATTGATTCCTATATCAACAATCAACGTTTGTAACCTACCAAAGTATCTTTGGGAGTTTCACATTATTTTTTCATAAACGGGTATCTTAGACACATCAAACTAACTTTTAAGCAGAAAATACCCTTATCTTCAATGTGAACCATCTCATAAAGACTTGCAGGTAAAGTACACTCCTAACGTTTTCAACGTATGGTTGCCAAAGTTTAGTATGTCTTTTATCATACACCACCATGCACCGCCATTTAGTCAATGCCTGTGTTTGAATACGGGTAGATTTACAAAAATATACGTTCTGTTATCTTACAGAACGACATGAGCAACTTATGAGGGTCAGTACGAATAACAATCAATGCTCTTCTTTTGATTGAGGCAACGTAGATAAAGTTTTAGTATGAACGTTGAACACCCAGCTAGCTCCATTTCAAGTGGTGTGCTTGTTAAATGTGCTACACCTCCCCAGACGAACACGATACTTTGACAATATAAGATGTATTGACCGTAGAACGTTGGTAGTCGTGCATACTAGAGTGGTCCACTCCCACGACTTGTAGATCAAATGGTGATTTATCTTAGACATTACACAATTGTGCTCCGAACGAGTTTGAAATCCTGACGAAGTCGATTGTAAGCCGTACCTTTTTAGTAGAACCTCCGAACAAGATAGTAACGATCTAGCATCTATACTATCACATCCCTGCACAATTTCTCATATAGCCTTACCGCGATCAATTCCACACCTCGTCCTTGTCACTCCTGGAAACACAAACTTCTCTCTTCGAGCTTATTCGTATGAGCAGCATCATAACTAATACACAACTCCACATTTTCTATCTTTTAGTGTTGCGCACAAGAGTACGGCATAAATTGAAAACTCAAAGCCTAGTTTTCCTCCTGCAAAACCAGAGATAATGGTAACAAAGGGATGAAAACAGCTGACGAGGAGGAATAACTCGACATTGTACCAGTCTAAAGTATTGATCTAGACTTTTAAAATCATGAGTAATCACGTCTGGGTGTCCGAATTGGATAAGTCCCATTGTTTCAAGACAAACGGGTACCAGTAAAATATCCCTTGAACTGTACATCCACGTAACGAACGTTCAAAGATTACATTCATTCACTAAGCAAAAAACGAGTAGCATTCGTTCAGACCCTCCAAATAAAGCATCTTTAGGAACTAACGGGTCGGGAAAATCCTCATACGTTTTATCAATAAAATCGTCAAAGATGGATAAAACGAGTGTTTCTCTTGCTTTAAGTACAAGGAACATCCGTGCCAAACAGCCATAAAAACAGTAAATTTCCGCGAAACTCATGTAAATAGTTAGCAGAGAGTGTGAACCCCATGCTATGGAGTCTTCGTATGGATTCCCCCCCAGAAGAAGTGGCTATTCACTCGATAAGATCCTACTTGGACTTCACACTCCTGTGACACGAGCATGTCTAATTTCATTAGACCAGAGACGGTTTCATGTTCTTTCCAACTTTCAACATGTTAATACAGCGTAATCTGCTTAGGGTGGAATACTATTCGTGCCAGAAGCTGATATCCCCCCATGGAGGTATGAAACGCTAGCAATCGTCTTAAAAATTGATTTGCATCACTATGATTGCGACATGTATGCTATATTCGATAAACACAGCGGAGGTGTCCCTAGCAAACGTAAGATCTTCAACCTATTTTCAGATCAAATGGGTCCACATCGTTTTGCTTGGAGATGGTTCAGTTATCAATAACGCAAGTGTACCTGAAAAATGCACATTCACAAGCCTGGTCGCAAATCTCCCTCCTGTCACCGTCCGATTACACAGCTATTCTTCCTAATTCGCAATGCAAATGAGAAACTCTAATGTCCTTTCGAATTTGGTCTTGATACCACTCGGCCCTTCCTCCAAAACTCACGACGCGGTTTGTTCATACCTTCTGGTTAATTGTAATTACATAGAAAGGGTGGGCGTATAACCCTATGTAAATCAGCATTAGCTTCTGTAGTTGAACAAATGCGAGGACAAAGAAAGTATCCATTTCTTGAGTTCAGTCAATTTTTACCAAAAGCTTTGGGTACCGAAGCTAAGGGAAATGACAAAGAAATTACATGACTCTTTAAATCTGATGTTTTATCTCCGACGTTCATATACATGGTAAAACACCTCTCTTTGAACGTCATGATCAACATCGGTTTTTTTCACAGGTATGATGTACCAGATGATGTAAAATAAACTGGAAAGTATCCTTTCTTGAGTTCAGTCAATCCAAAGGCTTTGGGTACCGAAGCTAAAGGAAATGACAAGAAATTACATGACTCTTTAAATCTGATGTTTTCTGACGTCATATACATAATCTTTGAACGTTCATGATCACATCGGTTTTTCACAGGTATGATGATTTACCAGATTTTGATGTATAAAAATAAACTGTCCATCGTACCCGTTAAAAGTTATTAGCAATAGCTCAATAGCTCCATCATGTAAAAGTTTCTCTCTTTGATGTATGCCATCATGTTACACTTGTCGTTCAATACGGTAACCAACTCAAAATATCAGTGTAGTGTCCAGTGGGACCTCGGAAATGTCTAATAACGATGATCCTCCAGATTGGTTTTACATTGCTCACACAATATCCGATGTACACAGGGGACATACACGTATGAGTGCAAAACATACAATTAGGTTTGTGTCCTCTGGTATCCTGGGTATCGCTCAAAATCATAGAAAATGTAATAAGAGGGCGAAGATGATGTACATCTTGAGAAGGGATCCGTTATAGTGTAAAAACACACGATGATCTAGATCACGATAGATGTTTTACGATGGCGTATTCATGTTTTCTTCTTTCTTTTACAACAGTTGTTCATTTGTCCGAATGCTCCGGGTGAATTGTTTTCTTACTCAACCATAATTGACAAAAAAAAGTGGGACATCGAGTTTCATTTAGACCTCTGTCATGGAATCCGTGTGTTCGTCGTAAAACCACTAACCAGCATAGGGTGATAGTTTCATTTTTATATTAGATAGGGCTAGATTATTTTCACTACTATACTACTATAAGAAGTCACTCATATAGGTTTTAATGTGTTGTCGGGAACACGGGGGACGGTGCAAAAACAACGAAAGCCAGCACTGAGGGCTTTTTATCGGTGATCTTCTATGCATGTATTATAACTCACATCACAAATCGATCACAATAGTAATTACATTACCAAGAGTCTCCAGACATAGATACTATCACTAATCTGTAATTGTGATCATCAGTATACAGACGTGAATGGGGGCCTTCGGATCCTACCACCGCGCTATTGACAGTACATTTAACGTGTCAATCGTTTTGCGTTGGTATTCAGTTCGTAGCGCATTTTCAAACCGGTAGTGTGGTAACAACGCGGTCTGAAAACGTTTTTCTCATTCTTCAAGTCAACTCTAACTTGCTGGGGCACATCCAAGCTTGTTGCATTAAGGCCCCTGAGCTTCTGGGCGTCACGTCGGTGAAGAGTATATCTATTTTGCATCGCCATAAATCAAAATTTTCCAGTATTGTTGCCAGTTTTTGTACTTGTCTCCATCTGCAAGGTCAGGTTTCTGACAATGAAAACGACCAACTACAATAGCACGAACTAAACAGGTCTTGTCTTTATCCTTGATCTGTATCAAACTTCTGTTCTTGTTCAGCATGACTTTTTTATAGAAACTGAGAGGATATTTTCGTTCTCCACCCCCGCTACCTAAACGTAGATCACTGATAGGGTGGTAGACCCATCTTCGATTCTAAAATTCCCATTACTCTATTGTACTTTCTCATTAGCATCCGTACATTCTACCCACACTTCACTTTTTAAAGATGGATGATGTATATTGACTCGCATCTTATCCCGATCTTCACACTGTAGTTTGTTCTTGATAGAAGTCAACATATGATCTAATACATCAGATACCAAGTGTATGGCATCTTTACGAAAAATGGTTTAAACTTGACTTTGGTACACATTCGAGGCGGCCGTTTTTTAAATTTACGTGATTTACGCTCACTCAGTGTGTCTACTTCATAGTAATCACTATAATCGGTCAGTTGTCTGTTTGCATTAAATCCCATCACCCCGTTGATCTCTCTGGTGAAGCCTGTCTTTGACTTCTCGCTGTTCTTGTCTTTCATTTAACAATAAATCAAAGTTGGGTAAATTAGCCATTCTGTGTATGTATATGCTTCCGTTGTCAAATCTAAAACGAAGTACGGTAACTGTGTCATACATTATTTATAATAAAAAAGGAAATAACTGTATAGATACTCAAACGGAGTATCATCACACATATATATTCATAACTCTGTTTTATTCTAGTTTTTTTTATGTTTACAGGTCCATAAAATCAGAATTATTTTATTTTCATATAAAATTAGAAATACTAAAATCTAATGACAGTATTTGTCTAAAAAAAACAGGTGGCCAGATGTCTAGACGCAGATGTCTAGATGGGAGAAAAAAGAAACTCGTCCTTGAAAAATCGTCAACAACAAGTGCACAAATGTCTAGACGCAGATGTCTAGACGGAAAAAAATGAAAATCGTCCTTGAAAAATCGTCAACAACAGGTGGCCAGATGTCTAGACGCAGATGTCTAGTCGGGAAAAAATGAAACTCGTCCTTGAAAAATCGTCCACAACAGGAGGCCAGATGTCTAGACGAAAAAAAATGAAACTCATCCTTGCAAAATCGTCAACAACAGGTGGCCAGATGTCTAGACGCAGATGTCTAGACGGAAAAAATGAAATCGTCCTAAAATCAATGCGTTATGCACACGTCATTAACTCTATATAAGCTAGTACTCTCTGAGTCTCGGTATTAGTTCATCATCATGGATAACTCATCCGACATGGAGATGCAACCTGAAGAGAGAAACATGAGAATCATGAGGACACATATTGTAGTAAGGCCACGCAGCCCGATAAATTCTGGTAGGACCCCTGCGACACCTACTACACAACAGGGGGTACCACCTAGATCTGACCCTTCACTTCCAGTACCTGTACAATACGTACTAGCTCAGGAAGCATTAGCCAATCTTCGACAACATAAGACAGGGATAAAGCGACTGATGATAGAGAAAGAAAGAGAAGTTCGTCGTAGGCGACGTCTACTCGACAGATATAAGAGTCTCTCTCTTATTCATCTTTTCGGAGCAATCAACGGCCCTTTTAAAGGCCACCCAACATATTCGATAAGAAAACTTAACTAAAAGTATGCAGGTTTTGTGTTTGTGTTATTCTGTAGTGACGAAACACTACTTATCAGTGTATATTCAACATTAAATGTTTTATTTCATTTGTGTTTTGATATGACTGAAGTATTCACTTCATTAGATGAAAGTCTAATATAATAAGTCATGTGACTTGAGAGAGGTTCAGTTAAGTCTGGGAAATCTCATTTGAGATCCGAAGCTCGAGGTGTTAACATCATAAGAAAAAAACCACTACTATCAGCAAGGGTGTTTCATTTTATATTAGATAGGGCTAGCTTATTTTCCATGCATTAAAATGACAAATATCTCAGAAGAAAAAAAATAAATCACATGACTAGAGTATAGGTTCAGTTAGACCTCTGAAAGCTCATTTGCGATCCGGAGCTCAAAGAGTCAACATCGTCAGAAAACTACTATCAGCATAGGTGTTTGAATTTTTATTAACTAGGTTTAGTGTTTACCGTATGAAACATGTACAAACAGTAAATTTCAATATCTCAGAAAAAAAATAGGGAACAAGCAACGTTA
Organism: Atrina japonica; assembly: GCA_030159075.1. NCBI lineage: Eukaryota > Metazoa > Mollusca > Bivalvia > Pterioida > Pinnidae > Atrina > Atrina japonica. The sequence continues at coordinate 399,693 of BROG01000341.1, read as the reverse complement.
ATAAGGTTTTCATTACTTAAAACTTAATTGTGCTACCAGGGGAATACCCATTCATCTAATCAATTTTCATTCACTCTAGACCTCAAAACTAGAAAAAAAAACTATATCCTGTTAGCAACTCTCGGCAACTCTCGTAAACTCTCGGCGATACCTACTGCTGGTTTCACAAACCTGGAAAAACCCAAAGTTTCGGTTCTAAAAATAGATTCACTCTCAACCCAAAACTGGAAAAACTCAACTTCTAGTTTTACCCGTTGACTTCTCGTGTACTCACGTGACCTCTCGTGACCCCGACCTCTTGTAATGAAGGCTCTCATTGGCTTGTTATCCAAGATGGCCGCCTCCACAACCTTCCACTTCCGGTCACAGACACACCTCCGAGCTCAACGATTGGCTCTTTCTCCTTATTGCCATGACAACATGACCTCATTTCCGGTATGACGTACATCCGATATGACTTCACTTCCGGTTATGACGTCACAGACGGCTCCATAGCGTGCCTTTTGAATTTATCAATCAGTAGCCAGCATTCTGATGTCGTCATCAACAGCACCACTGGTGGCGCCCCCTGGGGGCAAAATTCAAATGGCACGCTATGGAGCTGCCTATAGCTACTTTTTAAAAACTTGTGACATAAAATTCTACTTTTTAAAAATTATACAATGTCTGCCTTATAAAAGGCAGAGTCAGGACTTGAAGTTGGAGGGGTGCAAGTTTAAATTATATTTGACGAGCGGAGCGAGGCACGAAAATTTTGGGAAGTTTTTAACTAATTTTTCGACTTATTATAGAAAAGTTGTAGGTTTTATACGTATTTTATCAACTTAGGGGGCACGCTCTCCATTATCACCGCACACGCACAACACACACCCACACACAATACACACACAAATACATATATATATATATTATATTGTATATATATATATTTTTTATATATATATATTATATATATATATATATATATATAATTATATATTCAGATAATTTTTTGTTTTTTGAAGCCCATAGACGCGACTATGATATACCTAGCAATCTGCCAATAAATCACATTGATTACCCTTCTCGATCCTTCTTATCCTTCGATAAGCAAAAAAAGTTACTTAAAATCGAAGCAGAATTTCGTCCTAGTATCCTCCAGACATTGAATTATTACTGGCTATATCATTAAAATATTCCACACAAAATCACCGTTTCACCATGGTCCAAGATATGCTTTCCAGAAATGTTTCTAAAGCCCAGAGAGTTAATTTTCACATTGCGACTATATTTCACCCCGGCCAAATATTGGACTAAATTGACATACATCATTTTATTATACCCACCCCTCCAAAAAATTATTTTCAGCTTTTTGATTTTCAAAAGCTCTGGAAAGTTTTTTTCTGGATTCGAGACATGTTGATTTCGTACACCTATGATATACATGTACATGCCATAAATGAGTTCGGGAAAAAAATATTTTCACTATTTATTATTAGCAGCGATATATAAAGCTATTAGCTTTATATATCGCTGTTATTAGTAAATTCGCGATTTTTCAATAACTCCTCTAGAATTCATTCATCATCCTATTTTAGATAAAAATGATCCACAGAAAGTTGAGGTACTGGTACTTATATGCTAGAAATGCTATTACAATCTCCTTATTATTTCAGGAGAAATACATCATTCTTCATGAGAGTAAAATTCCAGCGATGTCATTTCGACTTTTATTACAAAGATAATGAATGGATTTATGACGTAATTCATAACCAAAATAATACCATTGATACCTAAATATTTTATGGAGGTAAACTAACGAAAATATTATAAAAATTAGGCCCAGATTTCCAGACTTGCCATTTTTCATTTACTTAGGATGTCTTCTAAATTCAGAGAACAAAATTAAACAAATGCATAATTATTAAGAATTTATAGTGAAATACATTTTTGCGAGCCTACTGAACGAAGGGAAGTGATCTCCATTTTTTTGAGAAATAAGAGTTGTCTCTCTTTATATCATTTTGCCGAAAAGCTGCAGTAGGCTAGTGGGCCGATGATGAAAGTGTAAGTATGCCTAAACCGATACTGGTACAGCATGGTGGTCAGTGTAATTCTGAGATATCCAAATGTCATCTTACGTAAATGTCCACTCTGATTTCTCAAGTACGGACAGTTAGCGAGGCCCATGGTCTGTTAATTTAACTTTGTGACTTTGACTTGTTTCGGGGTAGGCCGAGTATGTACTGTGACCTAATGATAATCAGTAGGCTGCATTCTTAACACACGCACTTGTATCTATCAATGGATGTCGTACGTTATTCTCGACCCTACTGATAGAAGCAAGTGCCCGTGATTTTCAAGGGGAAACTGTATGACCAACAAAAGTAAAATGGGATACTGGTCAAGGACCAGTGGTCAGCTAGGACCAGTAGTCGACTGCTATATTATTTTGCCTATATACAACACGTTTTTGTTATTTTTTTTTACATCAGTCATCAGTTTTAGGGTAGTTTTCTCAAGCCGAAGAAAATAAATATTGTTATGGTTGATACTAAACACGAAATAACACCATAGTGGACTACTGGTTCTGGCCGACCACTGGTGTCCAGTAGGGCTATAGCATAAAAGCCACTTTTCTTTCAATTTAAAAGACCACGAGGGGCATGCATTCCAGCACTGGAACCAGAAATTCGGTACGTATACAGCATCTATACTATAGTATTTATAATGTTTTTTTTACGGTAAATCAAAAACTCTTCTGAGTATACTCAGTAGATCTATAGCATAGGCGTCGGAGCCGGGGGGGCTTAGCCCCCCCACTTTTTTTGCAAAGATAGGCATAGGTGTTGAAAATTGGGGCTTAGCCACCAAGACGTTTCTGGCGTGTGTGTGTTTTAAGTTGGTTTAGCCCCCCCACTTCTGGCGTTTGTGTGTTTTAAGTTGGTTTAGCCCCCCCCCCACTTTCAATTTGCTTCTGACACCTATGTATAGATCTTGGATAAGAAGTCTTTCCTCATTCTTTAGACTTAAGTGTATGTATACAGTACTCGTCAGTAGACTGATTAGGGACCTTAAATGTAACCCCTTTTTTAACAAACCCCTGAGACTTACCTCTACCCCAATGATTTTAGAGCTAGCTTCACTTCAGATATGTTGAAAGTAAGTCAAAAGTATCATGCCATTTAAACCTCTGACATTGTTGGAGTAACTTGCCCCTAACTTTGATATGACAAGGTGATTTGCTGTGAATTAAAGTTATTTTTATACTGGAATTCATTATAGAAATGTGTGTTTTTATCTATTTATCCAGTTCAAACAACGTTTCACCCATAACTGTTAATATTTTAATTCTTGAGACAGAAGGAGTGTCCCTTCCAATCATCAAATTCACACAATCCTTGAGCTTGCCGGAAATTTTGACATGATGTGTAAATGTAGATAAACCCATGTGACTCCATAATGGACCGACAATGCCTCAGCCATATTTTCTAAGATTGATAATTACACATACTCTATATGAAAATGGTGCAAATTACAGAGAACAGTTGTCAGACTCGAGTACCTTTTAATCTGTATTGGGTATCAGTAATTGTTATCAAGGGTCAACAATAATGAAAATTTTCACTTGTCCAGCAGGACAAATAATATTTTAATCTACTTGTCCGAATTTAAAAATGACTTTTCTGAAAATTAAGTGGAACATTCAAAGGTATTATTTTGTATTTAAAACAATCTTTATTGAATTAATTTTTGTCTTCAGCAGTTTTACTTGTCCTTTTGGACAAGCAACATCCGGACTTGTCCCGGACAAACCTAATTGTTGAACCCTGATTATACCTCTTCTGATTTTTACATGTTTTATTGTTTTTACCCCTAAAGACACATTTTACCTTGTCTAAGTCACTAGTTTACAGAGGAGTCCATTGTTTTTCAGTGGTTGATGGGTTAAGACAAAAATAGAGAACTTTTGAATTAGCCCTCATTTCTGTTATAATCCTGCATTTAGTCACACATGTCACATGAATGTGGAAAATGTTCTTCAATGTTATTTCTGGTTTCGGAAATATATAGATAACCCTTAAAGCACAGTTGGTAAGAGCACCCTGCTAGTTTTTGGAAGGTCCTGGTTTCGATTCCCAGTCTATGGATTACAAAAAAAAATATTGTCCTCGGTCAGTATTGTTTTTGTACTTCATAAATTTTCGTATCAAATAAAAAAATAGTGCAGTAATTGTGTAATATGTGTATTTAGATATTGTTTACACATTTTAGAGTATATAGTGTAATGTGTATTTAGATATATACATGTATGTTTACACATTATAGAGTGTAATGTGAATTTAGATATTTTTAACACATTTTAGAGTATATAGTGTAATGTGTATTTAGATATATATGTTTACACATTATAGAGTAATGTGAATTTAGATATTTGTTTACACATTATAGAGTGTAATGTGTATTTAGATATTTGTTAACACATTTTAGAGTATATAGTGTAATGTGTATTTAGATATATATGTTTACACATTATAGAGTGTAATGTGAATTTAGATATTTGTTAACACATTTTAGAGTATATAGTGTAATGTGTATTTAGATGTATATGTTTACACATTATAGAGTGTAATATGAATTTAGATATTTGTTTACACATTTTAAAGTATATAGTATACAGAGTAATGTGTATTTAGATATGCATTATAAAAATTGAGTAAAGGAGAATACATGATTATAAACACGGCTGCTTAACCCAATCACCCCTAACAACATGTTTGGACTGGTCGTAGTTTTTGATTTTCAGAAGAGTCCATTGTTTTTCAGGGATGAAGAGTTAACAGAATATATTTGTAACTAGTTGAGATCAGCAATATATCTGCAGAGGTTAAGCACCCAGAAAATTGTTGTCAAAACGTACCCCATCGTCAGAAAACCACGGTCCGGAATTGCTATTCTCTTCCCTACACACAGTCTCATGCAACCAAAATTCTTGTATATATTTTATTATTCATGAAGCCTCAGCCATTGTGATTAAATCATGCTTGCATTTGTCAGCAACCAGTTCAGGGCTTTTAAACAAATTCAGAATTGTATTGGATCAACTTGCAATAACTTATGTTGCTGATCACAACTAGTGAACTACTGTGATTGGATAAATTGGACAACACCTACTCCTTATAAATATTCATTTGCTATGAGAGATTTTGGTCACATGAGACCATGGGTAGGAAAGAGCAAAGTAATTCCAGATTGCAGTTTTACAATGATGATTGAATGTACCCAGAAATTACCCAATGTAGCCTCTCACAACTGACCAACTTCTCTACATAGTCAGTTTTGAGAATTTCAGAAGTCAGGCTCCAAGTTCTAACTGTACTTCTGACAAGAGGTGAGAGATGCCATGATTTATATTGTGATGGTCTAACCACAACAGTCTAGGCTAAAGTACTCCCTAAATACAAATTGTATTTTATTTGTTCCTCCCAGTTACCAGTACTCTGTTACTTGTATGTAATGGAATGCTTTTAATTTTATCTAGAATTTTTAATGATTTAAAAATTGCCAGCATACAATGTTGATCATTATATTTCTATGGTATGTGAATAAGATTGATTTTTATGTAGATGTCACTGGAACATACATAGTACTCATCAATCATTTTAAATGTGTCATTAAAAATAAAATTTGTGTGAATTGTATCAGCTTGAGTTTGAGCTATTCAAATGCTAGAGGTAAACATTTTAAACTTTTCGCATTATTTACATGTATTTGAAAGAGCTTAGGGCTGTGTATTTTTTTTCATTAGATAAACCTGTGCATGTGTTAAGACTCTAGCGAGTATTGTGAGTATCTTGTTATTTATCACATGTGTAAAGATTAGTGAGTAGTGTGAGTTGTTTTGTTAATTATCAGGTCTTAAAATTAGTGAGTAGTGTGAATTGTGTTGTTATCTATCATGTGTTAAGATTGGTGAGTAGTGTGAGTTGTTTTATCTATCATGTGTTAAGATTAGTGAGTAGTGTGAATTGTGTTATCTATCATGTGTTAAGATTGGTGAGTAGTGTAATCTATCTCATGTAAGATTAGTAAGTAGTGTGAGTTGTTTTGTTATTTTATCATATGTTAAGATTAGTGAGTAGTGTGAATTGTGTTATCTATCATGTGTTAAGATTGGTGAGTAGTGTGAGTTGTTTTATCTATCTCATGTTAAGATTAGTAAGTAGTGTGAGTTGTTTTGTTATTCTATCATATGTTAAGATTAGTGAGTAGTGTGAATTGTGTTATCTATCATGTGTTAAGATTGGTGAGTAGTGTGAGTTGTTTTATCTATCTCATGTTAAGATAATGATTAGTAAGTAGTGAGTTGTTTTGTTATTTTATCATATGTTAAGATTAGTGAGTAGTGTGAATTGTGTTATCTATCATGTGTTAAGATTGGTGAGTAGTGTGAGTTGTTTTATCTACGGTATCTCATGTTAAGATAATGATTAGTAAGTAGTGTGAGTTGTTTTGTTATTTTATCATATGTTAAGATTAGTGAGTAGTGTGAATTGTGTTATCTATCATGTGTTAAGATTGGTGAGTAGTGTGAGTTGTTTTATCTATCTCATGTTAAGATAATGATTAGTAAGTAGTGTGAGTTGTTTTGTTATTTTATCATATGTTAAGATTAGTGAGTAGTGTGAATTGTGTTGTTATCTATCATGTGTTAAGATTAGTGCATAGTGTGAGTTGTTTTATCTATCATGTGTTAAGACTAGTGAGTAGTGTCAGTTATATAGCATAGATAAAGATTTCTGGCAGATTACTTTATAAGCTGGTGACATATCTGTTTCAGTGAGAAATTCTAAGCAGTATGTTATACAACATCTGAACAAACGAATATTTACAAACAACATTTAGTTGCAAGATAAGTTAAAACACAAGCTGAATAGAGACAGATAATCTGAGTTTGGGTTTTAGAAGCTTCTTATTCAAACATAAAAAATATGGCTGTAAATAAGACTACATTTTGACTTTTATAGCACTAGTAAGGGAGTAAGCAAATTAAATATGACCTGGGCAGCAAATACTGTATATTGTAATTCTAGACAGTCATTAGTGTTTTTACTTTTGTATAGAATTTCAACAGAAATATTTTATACTGGGTTCTTTTTACACACTTACATCTATCATTCCTGTCTTTTGTCATTTCTTTAATAGTAAACTAGTTTTGTTTTTGTACAGATTTCACATAAATGTGAACTCTAGATACAGGAAATGAAGACAAACTTGTAATTCATATTTTGCTTTTGACACAGGTAAAGTTTGTCGGAGGTTTGTAATTAATAATAGCAAGTTCTGCACATTGAATTACCTGTTTTGTACAAAAAGGTAATAATGATTCATAGATAACACAGTTTAGTGAAGAAATGTACACTAGCATACATGTATGAATTTTAGTTGCTAAAGTTTCACACACACACACCCCACACACACACACCTACACACACACACACCTACACACACACACATACACACACACACACACACACACACACACACTTTAATGCTTAAGATATAAATCATTATTTTACATATATAATAATGTATAAATCTGTATCCTCTGTATACCAGTATTTGTTATTTCTGTTATTAAATAAATCATTTCAAGTTTCTACCTTCTGTTGACTTTTGTTAAATTTACTCCAGCTTTTGTTATGACGCAGACTTAACCAGTGTTATTTAGCGGGGACATTTATACATGTATCGTATGTCATGCCACAAAACAAATTAGACTGAACAATACCTGTCGGCATGATTTCCTCTCTCGACACACACATTGAGATCATCAGTCAAGTATTACGTTGTATTAGTAATATAGTTACATTTTGTTTTTAAGTTGTCTAAGTAACTCAGCAATAACTAGATATAAGCAATTAGTAAATACTGAATGATGTTTGATTTTTTATTTCATAAAGTCATGCATGTTATAGTAATTTTGTGAGGAATAATGTGATTTAAATGTTTAGATGTTGTGAATAGTTGTCATCCCAGTTTTTAGATCAGTGTTTCCCAGGTACAGGCCATGGGAAATTTTACCTGTAATTTAATTGATGTATGTTTTAAGACTAAAGTTTGGTTTTTAAATACTTTATTTTTCAGGTAAACAGACTCTGATGAACACCTCTTTGTAATTTACAGAATAGGGAAGAGAGATTGTACTTATCATGGGAATACCAAGGGTCCTCCTTGGAATTGCTGGGGTAACTGCAGGAGTTGCTGTTATAGCTAACTTACCAATGACATGGTTTATGACAACACAGCAAGCTACACTTGAGCATTTTAAGCGTGCCAAACTTCAGACAATCACATCAACACCACGTAACTTCAGTGTAAGTAAAACTAAACATGTCAGTGTCATTTACCTTCTATTACAGTTCTACCAAGACAAAAAGTCATGTTTGTTTACAAACAATAAGTGTAACTTACAATCTTAGTAAGGGTGACAGCTACAGTAATGCATTGAATGGGTGTAAAGTGAAATGTTTAACCTGTAACCCCAACTATTGGATAATTGATAGTATCATTTTGGTTTCTGGCAGAACCTGATGTGCCAATCTTGGCAGACCGATACATTTGTGTGTTTTTATGGTAAGTGGTAGGGATATAAGAGAACGTTGGAGAGCTAATGATTTATTTACAGTTGAGTATTGGGTTTTATTTGTGCCTCTGGATTAATGGCACTCTTTAGCAAAAAGGCAGAAGTCACAAATCATAATTTCTTTGACATTAAAAAGAACATGCTACTTTTACATGCCTATCCTTACTCAGTTGTACTAAGTATCGATATTCACACATTTGCAAGAGTCATGTAAAATCTTGATAAGTAATGAACACCAATAATTGTACATTTACATATTCAATAAATTGTTTCTCCTACAGCAAGCTAAAATTGCCACCAAGTACCGTAGTCATAATGCCAGGAACTATTTTATTTATAACTTTATAAATAATTCCTAATTCTTTGATCATAAATTCTAAGTTTATTTGTAGGGTGAAGTTTAAGAATTTTAAGATATCATTTATTAAATCATTCACATATTCATATACTTATCATCCATTGTACAAAATTGTACACAAAATCTGACACAGATTCTTAGTCTTGCATCAAATCAGATTCCTTTATCTGATTGGTTTTACCTCATGCCAACAAATATATTAACACACATTGTAATATATCATGTGGTCCATCAATGTGTAATATGTCATATGTGATAAAACATTTGCATTACCAGTATGTCAATAAACCGATATGTAATAACATGGTGTATTATTTCATATGAGATATCACATGTTGTATTATGTCATAAATGATAACACATGGTGTATTATGTCATATATGTAATAACACATGGTATATTATGTCATATATGTGATAACACATGGTGTATTATTTCATATATGTGAAAACACATGGTGTATTATTTCATATATGTGATAACACATGGTGTATTATTTCATATGTATGATAACATATGGTGTATTAGAGAGAGAGAGAGAGACAGACAGACAGACAGACAGAGAGAGAGAGAGTCAGATGTATGGTATATAATTACATACCATATATAAATTTGTGTTTTGTTTGTACAGGGTGATCAGCTATGGAAAAACAACCCTGCTTTAATAATGGCTGTAAGAAGACCTGGATGATCCATGTGCAGAGAGGTAGGTCAGATGATATTCTTTTCTACTAGTGCTGATGTATGTAATTTTATATAAAATTTCTAAGTGATGTATACTTATCTGATGCCTGTTTATTGACCTGATATTAGTAATGTGATGTATGTGTATTCATCTTATAATTGGTATGTGATGTATGTGTATCGACCTGATGTTTGTATATTGACCTGATGTATGTATATTGACCTAATAATTGTAATGTGATGTTTGTGTATTGACCTGATAGTTGTATAAGTGATGTATGTGTATTGATCTGATGTAAGTATATTGACCTGATAATTGTAATATGATGTATGTATATTGACCTGATAACTGTAATATGATGTATGTTTATTGACCTGATGATTGTAATGTGATGTATGTATTTTGACTTGTCAGACCTTATAATTGTAAAGTGATGTATGTGTAATGGCCTGATAATTCTGAGTAATGTATGTGTAATGACATGATAATTCTGAGTGATGTATGTGTATTGACCTGATAATTCTAAGTGATGTATGTGTATTGACCTAATAATTCTAAGTGATGTATGTGTATTGACCTAATAATTCTAAGTGATGTATGTGTATTGACCTGATAATTCTAAGTGATGTATGTGTATTGACCTGATAATTCTAAGTGATGTATGTGTATTGACCTGATAATTCTAAGTGATGTATGTGTATTGACCTAATAATTCTAAGTGATGTATGTGTATTGACCTAATAATTCTAAGTGATGTATGTGTATTGACCTGATAATTCTAAGTGATGTATGTGTATTGACCTGATAATTCTAAGTGATGCATGTGTATTGACCTGATAATTCTAAGTGATGTATTTGCATTGATCTTATAATTCTGAGTAATGTATGTGTATTGATCTGATAATTCTGAGTAATGTATGTGTATTGATCTGATAATTCCGACTGATGTATGTGTATTGACCTGCTAATTCTGAGTGATGTATGTGTATTGACCTGAAAATTCTGAGTGATGTATGTGTATTGACCTAATAATTCTAAGTGATGTATTTGTATACATATAATGTGTTGACTTGATAAAGCTAAAGACACAAATTTGGAAAATTTCTTTTGTGTTTCTTAATTATTGTTACCTTCTTCAATTGATATAAAAGGCTAGAAACAGTCTGTTAAAGCTTATTGTTATACTGTATAAGAAGAATTTTTAGCGTGGATTCAATTTTGGCATTATTTATAGCAAGAGTATTGAGATTGCTAAAATTGAATATTGCTAACAGTTCATTCTGCATTAGATCTAACAATTCATTTTGCATTAGATCTTATAGTTATCTTTACAAAACATTAAAATAGATTCAAAGAGAGTGGAATTTGTGATATTTGTTGAAAGTAATCAATGGTCATGTGGCTGCGACATTCATCCAGGTTCACATATATAGTAACGATTTACTGTTCTGACTGAAGTGGTGTGCTATAAATAAATTTTATGATGTGTAAATAAATAATGATGTAAAGTCTGATACAGGTACAAATAAACTTCATTTTTGTTTAATGTTATGTTTGGAATCATTAAATTGCTGAACTTACTTCTTGCTCAAATTATTTACCACTTTTTATGGACAGAATGCTAAATTTGTGTCTCATTAAAATTATATGGTATACTTAACTTTTCATTCCGAAGTATCTGGATGGTATGCTCTTTCCTATTGTTTAGACCAGTCTACTGTGGCCTGTAGGGTTGAAAGGGTTAAAAGTTGACAAGTAGTTGAAACTGTTGTATAGTGTTATTATTATGTTATATTATGTAGTCATACTTTTATCCAATGCATATGTCAGTCAGGTCATTAATCCTTTGTTGCAGGAAGCTGTAGGGCTATCCTCTCTGAAACCAGAACTTGATGCCTATGGAGTCCAACTGCATGCAGTTGTACATCAGACTCTAGGTGTCGATGAATTTCAACCATTCTTCAAAGGTGACATTTATTTAGATTTAGAGGTAATTTGTTTTGTTTTCACATGCACACAACATCAGTGACATTGATTTTCCCCATCCCACAACATAACTAGCGATTGAGTATTTCCCCACACCATAACTAGCTGTAATTTCTTCTCACTATAAGTAATTATTGATTATTTCCTTCACCATAACTATCTATAATTTCTCCACAACATAACTAGTTTAATTTCCCCACACCATAACTAGCTCTCAATTATTTCCCCACACCATAACTAGCTATTGATTATTTCCCCACACCATAACTAGCTCTCAAATATTTCCCCACACCATAACTAGCTATTGATTATTTTCCCACACCCTACTAAGCTATTATTTCCCCACACCATAACTAGCTATTGATTATTTTCCCACACCCTATTTCCACACACTCTACATAGCTATTATTTCCACACACTCTACATAGCTATTATTTCCCTATACCATACCTAGCTATTATTTCCCCATACAATACCTAGCTATTATTTCCCCATACCATACCTAGCTATTATTTCCCCACACCATACCTAGCTATTAGTTATTTTCCCACACCCTACCTAGCTATTATTTCCACACACTCTACATAGCAATTATTTCCCCATACCATACCTAGCTGTTATTTCCCCATACCATACCTAGCTGTTTTTTCCCCAAACCATAACTAGCTATTGATTATTTTCCCACACCCTACCTAGCTATTATTTCCACACGCCATAACTAGCTATTTATTATTTTTCCATACCATACCTAGCTGTTATTTCCCCACACCATACCTAGCTGTTTCCCCCCAACACCATACCTAGCTGTTTTTTCCCCCACACCATACCTAGCTGTTTCCCCCCCCCACACCATACCTAGCTGTTTTTTCCCCGACACCATACCTAGCTGTTTTTCTCCCACACCATACCTAGCTGTTTTTTCCCCCACACCATACCTAGCCATTATTTCCCCACACCATAACTAGCTATTGATTATTTTTCCACACCCTACCTTGCTATTATTTCCACACACTCTACATAGCTATTATTTCCCAACACCATACCTAGCTATTATTTCCCCATACCATACCTAGCTATTGGTTATTTCCCCACACTGTAACTAACTATAATTTTCGCACATGATAACCAGCTATTGGTCATTTTTCCACATCATTACTGGCCATTACTTCCCCACCCCTACCTAGCTATTATTTCCACACACCATATTTAGCTATTATGTTCCCCCCTACTTAGCTATTATTTCCCACACCATACCTAGCTATTATGTCCCCACACCATACCTACCTAGCTATTATTTCCCCACACCATACCTAGCTATTATTTTCCCACTCCATACCTACCTATTATTTCCCCACACCATACCTAGCTATTATTTCCCAACACCATACCCAGCTATTATTTCCCCACACCATACCTAGCTATTATTTTCCACACCAATACCTAGCTATTGTTATCACTCCCCGTTTGTGGTCCTTCGTCTGTCGTCCGTCCTTAAGCAATTCTTGTTATCACTATTTCTCAGAAAGTGATGAAGGAATCTTTATGAAACTTTAACATATAGGTTCCCCTTGAGGTATAATTGTGCAGTGTACATTTTCAGGAGATTTCTCAGAAAGTACTGAAGAGATATTTATGAAATTTGACATATTGGTTGTCCTTGAGGTCTAGTTATGCCTTGTACATTTTCAGGCAGTTCAGATAACAAAACAGCTGCCAGGTGCATCTTGGATTTTGGCAATTAAAGTTTATTTTGTATTTCTTGAAAATCATTTACATCGTTTACCACTGGCCATGTATTTCTTATTTGTTATGGGTAGACACATTCATTGGTATATGATCATTGGGTCATATGGGGGTCCTTCCTCACATCTTGAATTTTATATATTTTTACTTATAACTTAAAAAACATTCACAGCCCCTCTCTGTCTTACCATATATATTATTGATTGCTTTGGGAAAGCACATTCAGTAGTGTATGTAGGGGTACTGCCACATCCCTGAAATATACACTTTGCTACATTTGATATCAAATCAAGCAAGACAGATTATTATGTGTAATGATCATTTACTCAATGCAGGTCTTGACCAGCATTTTCACTCTTAGAAGTTGACAGGTATGGTTAAGCTATCTTGGATTATAGCAGTTTATATTTAGTATCGTTATAATCTTGTGAGAAAGCATTTGACAGATATTTAGGTTTTAGTCCAAATTCACTGTTGAGCCACAAAATAATAGTCTGTCATAGATCAAATAAAGGACATTCGATGGTGGGTGCCAAGATTACTCTGGGAACTCTTGTTTACATAAGGCATTTCATTAATTTTGCTATTTGCTTTCTTATTATCGTTTTTGTTGTTAAGCTGCTTCATTTCAACTTTCAAGAAAAACAATGATTAAAAATGTTATCATCAAAAAATGAGAAATAATGAAAAAATGTTATGTTTATGATTTGGAATTTTGGCAAAAATTTGGGGGACAAAATATGATTTGCATTTTGAAATGTAGCCCAGTATCGGCTATAAATTTGAAGGGAAAAAAGCCCTACATGCAATCATCAAATTCTAGTTACAAAAATTTACTCATTCACGTTAGTTATGTTCCATTCTACTGTAAATCTTGCTGGTAATCACAAATATCTAAATACAGGTTTTCTGAGGGCAAGAAGACTCTAGGATGGTATCCAAAATCAGAGACATTATTTGTTTTGCACAGTAAGAGAAGTTTTAATGATGGGGAAACTTGGGATCAGTAGAAACCCTCTGCAACTTTCTTATAATAGATAAATTTTTTATTACAGCACTTTTGACTTTTACTGTTTTCATTTAATGGAAATTTATTTTGCAGAAAACATTCTATGGGCCAAAAGAAAGATGGTTTCCACTTGCAGGAATTTTAAGATTTAACGTTATACAAAATATAATACGCTCCTACAGAAAGGGAATCCCAGGAGATGTAAAAGGAGAAGGCCGTTTGTTAGGAGGTATGTTCTACTTTTGTGTGAGGTAGTCTGTACAGCTTCAGGCCCTGCATGGTCTGTCATTACTTTACCCACTCAAATATAAATAGTACAAATTGGGGCTCCAAATTGACAAACAAAACTGACACATCTTTATCTCCATTGGAAACAGCAAGTTTGCAAATGAAAAGTGCCTAGTACCCATTGTGGTTCCTAATAGGTAAAAATTGGTATGGTATATTTTTCCAGAATCTTCTCATGTTCTCATTCAACACAATATCATACATTTCATCGTGTGACAGTCTAGGCCTGTTGGGGTTTTTCTGAGGCCTGATGACTCATGAAAAAGTGTAAAAGTGTAAATAAAGTAATAATTCACATATCTGCGCCAACTTATTTTTATTACACATATCTCTGATCATACATCAAAGTAATTTGATTTTTGTTTTTATACACCATTTTTTGACAGCCATATTTAGTGCAGCAGTTTACACACAAAGAGAAAAGGATATTTAAAAATGATGGACCTAATTCTTTACTACATTAAATTTTTTATGATTTTTATAATATAATCTGCCAAATTATGAAATATATCACTTTGTAACTAACCTAGATATTTAATGGTGGTAATTTTAAAATTTGGTTCCAAGGCCTAAAATCTTCCAGTGTTACAGTAGAAATTATTAGCAAATTACCCATCTTACATCTTTAAATGTAATTTTGAAAAAAAATTTCTACAATAGATTATTTGATAAAATATAAAAAGATATTAAAAGCAAAAAAATAAAAATACACTAGTCACCAACATAATTTTTATGGGTTGTTATGTAATAACAACCTATTATGGGTTTACTTTGACTTTTCATCGAGGGATTTTCTGTTAGCAGTGAAGAGGTTACATTTGTGCTTCATGTAAAATATAGTCCAACTCAAGAATTCAACTTTTACAGAAAAGTAAAATATTTTGGTGTAAATGAAATTAAATCTAGTTTGAATAATCATTAAATGAAATACCACATAATTCTACTTACTTCTGCTTTTCAAAATTATACAACACAATTTGTAGTTAGTTTCAACAAAACGTCATCAATCTATTTATAAATATGGAATTCCACTATATAAGATTCATCAGTTGAGCCTGCCTTGAGAAACTTCATATTGGTATTGACAGCTACAAAAACATAGCGATGTAAATAGAAATAATTACATATCGCTGATACCAACATGAAGCTAAATTAATTTCTATTGAACGCTCAAGAATATGTGTGTTTTCTAGTACGGAAAAATGAAAATAAAAGCAGAAAATAGCATCGTGTAGGAGTTGCGTGTTATGCAAATGACCCGTGAAATTCATTATGAATAAGTTCCTCTCCATTTTGAAAACTATCAAATTAATGTGTTTGTCAACTAATTGCTATACATAACCTGCCTTAATAGGATTCCCCGTACATATTTCCTTTATTTATACACCCTATATGGTGACCACATGCCTTACATAACCAGCGACTGCTCAATTTCATGCGGTCACTTGTATACTTTTTGATTGATATCGCAAAGGGAGGTAACTCGAACATTAAATGTTACAATTTCCAAGATTTACATAGTGACTGCAGTTCTCTTCATTGCAAGTATGTAGAGCGTTGTATTGTATTTGTTAGTATTTGCAGTCACGTCACCCGATTGTCAACCGCTTTACATTTTGGCGTAAGAATACATGACAGAATTAATAAAGAATAGAATATCACATATTTATTTCTTATTTATTTAATCTTAAAAGCCATACATTACCACAAATTAAAAAAAATCACAGAAAGAAATCAGAAACACAACACTAAATCTACATTTGTAGCACACTGTACAGCCTACAGGTCCATATCACATTATATCTAGGTCATGTTATGGTGTTATGACAAGAACCACAGACCACAGAAATGAAAGTTCACTTCGTAGTTACAACAGAAAAAAGAGAGTTAGGCCTAGTGCAACTTTGTCAAGCATCTCTGATAAACAGGTTGATTTGTTTGCCTTCACCGGATATTCCTGTCAGAAACAGTTTGTCACTCGCATCGTGTGAAATCAGGCCATGTGAAACAGTTACATAAGTTACGTATGAATCAGTCATCATGGTTCCCAGCTGATTGGTTTGTTTGTTTATTGTTGTTTAATGTCCGACTTTAGAATCTTTCACTCATATGGAGATGTCTCCAAATGCTGGTGAAGGGCTTCAAATTTTGGCCTATACTCAGCACTTACGGCCAAGTTTTAATGTCTCATCTGGAGGATAGGAAACTAACCTGCCGCAGGCTGGACTTGAACTCATGACCTCACGATCAAGAGTTGAGCACGCTACTGACTGAGCCAGGCCGGCTCCCCAGCTGTCAAAAAAAACCATGTCAAATAAAATGGCTACTTTCAGTTGTCATAAATGAATATTAGCTGTCTCCCTTCTCGTAAGTCACACACAAACTTTCTATGGTATATCCCATTAATAATATATCATAATTAAAACGCAAATCCATAGTAAATACATTTTACAGCATAGCCATGGGCGCGACCATTTGCATTTTCAATTCTCTTCTGACACATTTAACCTTCCGGGATCAAGCAGTCGAATATCTTAAAATAATCTCAAAATAAATCTGACACATATTCAAACTTTTCCATATCACTAGTAGTTTCTTTCAAAATGATATGGAAATAAGAAAATAAACCTTAATTCCATTTAGTATTTCCGGACAGAAAAGGGGATCTACTTCTCATCTCACACATCTGTTTAGCTGTTACATCATATGAAAAACTCCCACTGCAAAGCCAGTTACATAAAATGAATTTTGTAACCAGCTGACTTCAGATTCACAGAAAATGGTAATATATATCAATATAAGGATTGTTTTTCATTTTTTGAAAAGCTTGGAGTATAAATGCAATCAATCATGGAAAAAAAATTCAATGTGCAGCACAACATGATCCATTGCATTTATACTTAATGCTTTTCAAAAGATTAAAAACAGTCCTTAAGTTCTCATTTCCGCAGAAGTTGGGGAAAATCACCATGTCAATTGTTGGGTGTTTACACAACAATTATCACAACTTTTGTTGAAATTAATCAAAATTAGATTTGGATGTATAAACCTAAACTTTTTGTGTAATAGGTCTGTTCATAATGGATTTCAAACAGAAACGATGTCTTCAACAAAAAACAAAAAAAAGTTTTATCCATTGCCGAAAGCGTTGATGTCTATAAGTGAAATTGTGACAGATTGTTTTGCTACATCGCAACTTTAGGCCCGAATTATGTTCATGATAAACTATTAACAATAAACAATAAACATTAGGTAAACTGTCTTTTTAACCCTGTACAGTTATTTATATAAATTAATACAAGACAGAGAATGTTGTTTGGTTGTTTATTTAGTCTAGGCAGAGTATGTGTTCATGTACTATGGTAATAGCCCTAAATACGATTGTTTACATTCGATATTACAAGCCCTAAAATTTGTTTTAAGTTGCAGCCATTTTTTGCTATGAAAAAGGTTATTTTACCTGTTCCCAGTGTCATGTTTGGTTTAAATTTAAGTAGGTTCCATCAATGCTCACATTATACTTTGAAATGAGTGTTAATGCATGAAAGACAATATTTAAAATTGGTGCGGAGGATACAACAAATTATATTTAGAATGTAAATTTTGAATTTATTTAGAGGCTGGAAATTGCAGATTTTTTTTTGTGTTTAAAACTATATTAATTTGATTTATTTTCATTTCAAATATGTTTGATAGAAGTAGTTTGAATCCCAAGGGTATTTTGCAAAAATAACAACCCATTTCAGTACTTTCAGTGCTTTGAGTTTTCTGAGGTTTATGTAAAAGGTTAAATAAGCTGAAAAATGTATGTTGAATGAAAGACACATAGTTTACATCACACATTGTCATTACCATTGATTGTTGTAGATCTATGCCACATTTTCAATCATATCGATAGAAGTGTCATTTTTGTGGTTTTGACTGTCATTTCTTTGATTTTTCTGTCATTCTGATGTCATATGATATTTTGTCTCCCCCGATATAGGGGTATTAATTATTTACAAAAAAAAATGTTTTGATTTTTTCAACTTTTGCTACTTGTACTACTGTACAATAACAATTTAGAGTTTTACACAGTCATAAAAAAATCTTTGTGAAAATAAGGTCAGGTCCAGTTTTGTAGACATATACAAATAGTGCAGTCAAATTAATCAATTTCTAGTGAATAAACTGGGTTTCTCAAGTAAATTTTACAAAAGGTATAGGAATTTAAGAATTTTTATGCCTGTATACTGTATTTGACTCTTAAAGCATCCAGGGCGCTACAAAAGTCAGGAAAAAGGGGTGGGCACTTAATGGGACCAATTAATAGTCAAATTGATGTAAAACAAAGTGCAAAGTGGTAATGTTGTTGTAGTTATTACTGAGGACATCTATCGACATTCTTCTGTTGCTGGGTGACTACAGATAAACTGTTACTTACAGTTTTCAGGTCCACATCTCAGTATGAACCAGCTAGGAAAGATTCTCAATCATATATGAAAAATGGGGGAGAGGCACTTATAGGGACATGGGTGTTAATGCGTTGAATATGGTATATTTCTTTTTTGTTATTGTATGTAAATCAAGAAGTAAAAAAGGAAAGAACATTTTTGGAAAAAAACATGGCTAATGCCCATTTAATTTTGCATATTGGTAGCATAATGTAAAACATTAAGTCTTGACAAGTGCTTCCTCTTTTTCAGCTGTTTATCTAATAGGATCTGCAGACCAGGGTGTTCTATATCAACATCAGGAGAAAGAATTTGGTGACCACGCAGATTTAGATGACATACGAAATGCGCTGAAAAATATTTAAAAGTTTAATTTTATGTAAATTGCTTTTTAATTTAATAAAAGTTCAGGTAAATTTAATGCTATGATATTTTGTTATACCTTTACTTTTAATTCTCTTTACTCTCCTATAATGAAAAAAGTCCAAAATTCCGGATGCTTTTCTCACAAAAATGTTCACCGGTCAGCATCGAAATGTTGACTGGATTTGCATGAAGTGTTGCCAGTTCGGTACTATTTGGTAGTTCCCAGCCAGTACTCGGCAATTTCCCCCATTAAGCAATTGTGATATCACTATGAATGATTCGTTTCATAAAAATCAATGTTAGAAAAGTATAGGAACAAAAACAAAAGGTATAGCAAAACATTTGTAGCAGTTTTCAGTCAACATGTGTTATGTGGAACCCTCAGACAAAACTCTTGCCTTCGGACTTTAGCCTCAAGCAACAGTTTGGTCCTCTGGTTCCACATAACAAATGTTAGCTTCACAGCAAGTCGACAAATGTATTATTCCCTTTTTTATGAAATTATATTTTTGTATGAAAATAAAGCAGAAGATTTGGAGAATTTACAGAGATGTAAGTTGGTGCGACATATAACTTGTATTAATACAGTTGTACATTTTGTTGAGCAGTATTGTTTTAAATATTTTAGCTTGTATTTGTATGGTCATTGTTTACACATAATGTACAGACACATATAGACACATTTAACAGTTGGTGAAATGTTTCAATCATGGTAAAGAAGTAAATGATAATGGACCTAGTACTGAATTTTCCAAAGACCACGCATGATTTACAAAGCACACATAGAAATTTATCCACATGTTTAAAAGGATCAAAGTTCAATAGAATCTTACATGGCTGTGTTGAGTCGATAATGAAATCTCCACCAGAGTGGTAAGAAACTTGGTTGTTCAGTCTGTGGGTTTCCTGAGGAGTGGACTTTCAGAATCTTAATAAACAGATGGATGTTTATGTTTCTACTCAACACACCCATGTTTGATTATTTTTCTTGCATGTTTTTTAAATACATGGGTAAGAAGATATATGCAAATAAAGTCTGACAAAACTATGCAATCTATTCTAGAAGCCACAGTCACATTACATCATAAATTGTACTGTACATAATTTTCATGTGAAAATTTATTCTTACCCCACCCCATAAAGACAAATCTTTTCCGTTGTTTTTGTGAATTCCCCTGTCCACAATGGGAAAAGTGTACATCCCTTATATATTTGTCTTTGATTCTTCATTTTGACAGAATCATACTTAACTGAATTCCCGACTATCCTTGTGTATAACATTTAGGTACATATCTCAGATACGTAGCTCGATCTGCTCAAATATTAACAGTGTAATATTGTGTCAGCATTTGTGTACTTCATTATTATTTGACCGGATTTATTTTGATTTACAATGCTAGAGTTGTGAACTTTGTTGATTTGTCATCTAGGACATTGTTGTGTCAATTTATTTTATTACAGTCACAAACAGATCTATGAATAACTTTTTTACAGACTAACAATTGGTTTAGGTCAGTTTTAGAATCAGTGAATGGCAGGATGTAGTCTTTTACTAATCTATAAACAGTGCCTTATTTATCTGGTTGTGACTATTAATTAGTACTTCTGACCATTTATGTCATTTCTTTACAGCGGCCATTATCTGGTCTCACCTGTAGTAGAGCAATATCGGCTGTAGTAGACAGAATTCTTTCGAAATTGATAAAATAAATTCTAAGCCATTTTAATAGAAATTTCCCAGAACATGGAATTACCAACATTTATTGCGATTTAAACCATCAACCATACATTTTCTGACTTGAAATAAAAATTGCATTACTCTAAGAGAACCTTTGCCATGCACATTTAAATATTTGTTGATTCTTAAGCAATGTCGGGAAAAGACGATCCAAAGTTATTTTGCTTATGCACCTATGATAACTATTTCTCACATGAATATTCAATGAATACAAGAACTTATGTCTGATTCTGTCTTTGATAAAAGGTTGTTTACAGTTAGTCATACATGCTCAGCATTCAGACTAATGGTTGCAATGTGTTACGTTTAGGAATATAATTCTAATAAAATGAATACATTTGTTCTTTAAACCATCAGGTGATAAAATTTATATATAAAATTTTCACAGACGACAGTTCGTGTAGCTTAAGAAAACTTCATGGAAACATCTCGGGTAATTGAAACCAGACTTTAGGTGTTTTTAAGTAAATATATGTAGCATCCGAAAATCTGTTTCAATTTGTTGAAATAGAAAATGTTATGTAAATTTTTACATTTCGCTGAAACCTTGGATGGATTGATCTTTAGTTCATTTCTCCTTGTAACCGAAATGACCATCATTGGTCAGAGCAGAATTTAGGAATCCAAGAAAACTTTTATAAATTATGAAAATATGTCACCTCAAAGTAATCTGCATTTTAGTATGATTGGTAATACCTTATTGTTAGTTTGATAAACATTCTATGAACATATTTCCCTGTAAAGTATAATTTTTAAGTATTTGATGCTTGTGTAGCTATGTCTTATCTAGTATACAGGTACCAATGATGTTTTGGGTCAAAATACTTTAATGGCTCAAGACTGATGAAATCGCCACATATATTTTAGATTTGCCACAAATACACATGTATCATATTTGGGTTGTTCCATGCAGCTTCATTTTTATGTATGTTATATACAGTATTAATGGTCAAAAAGCTAATAATTTGTTGAGGAATAAAAGATATGTTACGGAAAGTTTTGTAGTATTGTCATTAATTGATTTATATGAGCCTGTTAACACACAAAAAGATGACAATCACCAATAGGTAGAATGCTAGCATCAAGATTGGAATAATGTTGTATATTGATTGTGCAGTTATACATATGTCAATGCGATATATCTCAGCAAAATAGAAATGAAAGATACAACAGAATCAAGCACACACTTCATAAAAAAAAATAAAAAAGCAAGGGCTCGAGACAATTTATTATAGATGATAGTTTGAATGTTTAGTTTGAGAGTATTGTCTTCCTCTGAGCCCCGCACCATAAAACTTAAACTTGAAACCGTGAAAATTCTCAACTTGGTGTACTTAATATAAGAATTTCAGATACCAAAGTATAAATCAATAGAATGTCCAGGACATAGATACAAATCCGGTAAAAATGGACAAACACGGACCTCTGGAAACCAAGAGGTGGGATCAATTAGATATCAAAAGTAACCAAACATTCTTACATTTTATGATGCCATGCCGTGGTATATAGTAATGTGTCTTCGTGTTAACAATAAAAGACCATCAAAAGGTAAAAAAAAAAACAATTACCGTCAAACTAAATACAAGAAAATAATTTGGCCTATAAAACGAATGAAATTGTAAATAATGATATTGCTATCAGCTTGTTGATAGCAACATGTGGGCAAGTTCAGTTGTTCATAAAATCACAATGTCATTGGTAGACTTCGTACTCCTCATAGTTGTAGAACAAATGCCTAAGACGACCTGTGTCTGTTAATAAGACTTCATCTTATAAAAATGTATATAATCGAGAGAAAAAGTGGTATTGTAAAAGACCAAATAATAAACCTAAATGTATTGCTATTGATATTCACAACTTACATCCTGGATTCGATATTAGGTCTGTCTTATGAATGATCTTGCCAGTCAAAGGTAAAATTATCATTGAGATGAAAATTCCAAACCGATAACATGGGATGGGGGTTTACTATAATACACAGTATACGCCAAAGCCATTATAAATGTACAAAAGACGTGTACTCTTTGAGAAGAATTATTATTCATTTGATGACAGATTTTGTCCTTACTGTTAAATGTCATACATGTTGATATACGTGCTAGCAATATAGGTTTCACGAAAAAGACAGAGAAGGGCGTTTACTTGTGGGAGATTAATTATACATGTACATGTAAAAGTCACAGGCAGGAAATGGTTTTGTGGTAAATCTCGAAGATAGGGTTCCTCAAGTATAACCTCTCTCTGAACAACCAAATTCAGTAGATGCATATCTTTCAATTGAGTTGGAACAATGACCGTTGTAAACGGCAATATGTGACATATTATGGAAGAACATTACATAAACTGTAAAGGATGGCTACCACATACCCATAAATTTACATTATAGATGTCTTACAGTTGAGTCACAAATACAAATTGGCATTCAGAATATGACATCACAAGTGTTACTGGAAGCTGTTATTCATGGTATTATCGAGGATGGAGATTAGTGAGATGGGGGAAAAGATACATTCATCAACCTCAAACGTATTCTGTCATAAAGATTTCGGCCATAATGAGATGATCAGATTGAATGGCTTTCCAGAAGTTACAGGACTGAACGGCACGAGATATTACCTGGTAAAATATTAACACAACCATGTCCTCACCTGGCTTGCTATGTATTGTAGTTGAACGACAAATCCCGAAAATGGTCATTCGAAAAAGTTTGTAAAATCTGGACGAGAATGTGCTTCCAAGATGCAAAAACAGTTCTGAAAGAAATATAAATAAATCAAAGAGTTATAAATATTATTTACTTTATTTTTAAGAGGAATTATACTCCATTCAATCATCACATGGTTAAAATAAATGAATCAATTCAGATGAAACTGACTTAGTATTTTTACGATCCTGTTTAATAGGTGAAAATGGCTCATATAAAATCTGTACAAATAAGCTTAAAACTAAGGATTATATCTTTATAACTAGTGGAAGCTTTACTTTTCTGTAATCACGTGCAATTTGTCATACGTAGCAGCAAGCATAAGTATTTAATATTAGTTAAACATGTTTGAAAATGTGTCTACGTCTTATTTTCCCATTCTTACCAGAACTAATTTGAAAACGAATTTTCATCTTAAACCGATTTTTGCATTACCTGGAGATTTATTAATTTAAAGTTTTGCTTTCAAATTTGTCACAATCATTTCAGATGAATATGTTAGTTTCATGATTCTAGACATTGTTAGTGTTCATCTTACTTATCTATGACGCACCGTATGTTGACCTCAGTAATTCTATGCATATACATACCCTGACATTTCAATAGACTAACCCAAAACGAAGTAACGTGTACTTTCTTGCAAATGCATAATGTCTGTACAAAATTAGAATGACAGAAAATTATAAAACGATACATGTAAAACAATACTTACTGATGATTTACCTTTGTTTTAATTCTGTAGGTTACATATGTGACTCTAAAGAGGTGGACCCTTATATCAACAAACTGTGATTTTGACACTGTGACTTTTATGTGCTTACATACTAAGTCAAAGACGGATCATGTACTAGTGGTATAATTGGCCGCTTTATTAGTTCAGCATGCCATAAACGTTGCTATCGTTAAAATGAAAAAGATTATTTCAAGACGTCCTACACATCGGACTGGTGGCAGAACTTATCTATAGTATAGTTATGAATGTTATCCATGATGATTCCAAAAGATGAACCAAATATTGAGACGATGAACCAGACACTTTGATTGAAAGGTTAGACCTGTAGAGTGTTTGATAAAACATCGTATTCGGAAACTGAAAAAAAAACCAATGAAAATACACTATGCTTCAGTGTGCTCGATAGATAACACGACTTGTATGTATTGGTCCGAGCAGAAGTAAAACCCCAAACAATATAATATTATTTGTTTAGAGTCACGCCATTCTAATACATTCTAATTATTCTAATTTCTTCTTTTAGAAGAGCTAGATTGTGACTCAGTTGTGGAATCCTACATACAAACATAGCACATTTTCCAACGACGAAATTCTTCAAAATTATGTATAAGTATTACTTTTTTCCATAAGCCCACGAAACACGATACAACAAATTCAAACAAACTACTCAATCCACCGTGGAAAGGTTATTCTCTCTTCAAGGTACTGATAGTGTCTAGCAAGCAGCGATTTTATGAGAGTTATTTCCCTTTAAAGACTAGTTTACAGTGATTCGTATAATACATTTTCCTTCATATATAAAAACCAAATTTTGATTTCGATTTTGAATTTTGTTTTTTCCTTACACTCAACAATTTTTCAGTTATATGGTGGCGGTGGAGGAGAGAACCCGGTTATCCTGGGAGAGACCACCCGTGTTCAGAACTTTCTCAACCGTAAACCAATGTCATATGATATAATTCTAGGTCATTCATTTGACACATCCCAAAG
Organism: Atrina japonica; assembly: GCA_030159075.1. Taxonomy (NCBI): domain Eukaryota; kingdom Metazoa; phylum Mollusca; class Bivalvia; order Pterioida; family Pinnidae; genus Atrina; species Atrina japonica. The sequence goes on along the minus strand of BROG01000341.1, from coordinate 374,034 downwards.
TTGCTGTGGACATTGTCTACCATATCTAAGTTCTTTGCAATATATCTTGACCATTTTTGTATATTTGTATATTTTTGTATAACCCTGCCTTTTTATTCTAAACACTAAACACGTTAATTAAAATACACTTCCTATGCTTTTTAGACCTTATTTATGTTAATACTATATATTGGGTTGTACTGTCACTATCGCAATATGTGTACATATTTGTTGTGGAGAGAGCTATGAAAAGTTGTGATAATTTGTGTTCAATTCAGTTGCACTAAAAGCAATAGAATATGTTTAAACTTTTATTACCAGTCTAGCGCATGCTTAAAAGATGACAAAAACGACAAACGATGAATGTTCTTTGCACAACAATTTGTATCGAGGTAACAAGTAGCAAAAATCAATCGTTAATAATCACATATATTATAACACCCGATAACAACACTGTTGTCTGTCTATATTTGATACATGCTAAGAGCGGCATTCATATGATATCTAATAACATCTGTTGAAGCTAATTGCTATTGTAACTTTAATTTGATACAGTGTTATTGAATATTACTAATATCACAATAATGAACATGCTGACATACAGATGGACAATACATTACTAACAATTAAATAACCACGTTATCTTTATGTAATACAGTTATATGTAGATGTATATGATTTAAATAGTGAAACCTTTGTGTGGAGTGAAAATGATGTTCGGATGGTGATATAGCGAGACAAGTGGGCGACCCGGTATTTACAGTGTTAGTCTAACTATCGTACTTGTAAACAGAAATAAAAATTATACATCACACCAGCTGTAAAAATAAAAATAATTATATTTAATATCGAAATTTCAGTTTCATTAAAATTAACAGCTTCATTATGACAAACATCTAATGCAACAAAACAGGACATAAATGTCGATAATAATGAAATATCATGGAATGAAAAAAAATCTATAAAAGTATTTCCTTACTTGTACATCGTGACCTTTATATATATATATATATATATATATATATATATATATATATATATATATATATATATATAGAGAGAGAGAGAGAGAGAGAGAGAGAGAGAGAGAGAGAGAGAGAGAGAGAGAGAGAGCAATTGTACTTTAAATTACTGTATTTCAGTAGTTTTTTCGCTTTTCAAGAGCTATGCCCAAATTATAAGTCTTATTTCATGCTGGAGTAAAACTTAACCCATTATCAAAACAATCTGAAACACAATTTTATTTATAGTGTGAATGACAGATTTCGAGATACATAGAGCATCGAGGAATCCTGGACACAGAAACTAATATCAGCTAATCCTAATTAAATTTTTCTCATTAAATCCTTATTTTATACCCATTTTCTCATTCGAGTTCTAGTCTGGAATTGAATTCATGCAACGAAGTCTTTTTGACACGATTGTCTATAACATTAGTTTTAGGCTTTATGTTGCAAAACTTTTACTATGATATTATATTTATAATATTTGAAACAAATTCTGGTTAGATTAGAATGAAAGTTGTCTTAATATTAATATGAAAAGTTTAATCCTAGCCTATAATCTATAGTTATGAAAACCAACATTACTGTGGATATGGTAAATACCCCTTTCCAACGTGTCCGACAATAGCTATGAAAATAAGTTGCCGTTTTAACTCATCACTTTTCGTCAGTCGTAGGCGGCGCTCGCATTGTCTATGCTACGATTCAATCTCCTTCTCTGAAACCACCTGACAAATCAGAATCAAACATTAATGGAATGAATATTTGATCAATTTGATCAGGAGTGCTCAACTGGTATATTTCAAATCTAATACCGAATAAGCAAACATTTTAGCGAGGATTCAAGTTTGCCATTATTAGCGAGGTTGTAGAGATCGCTAAAATCGAATATCGCTAACAATTCATTCCTCACCATAGATAAGAGTAAACTTTTAAAATAATAAAAATTATTAATATTACTTCTTGCTAAAATTATATGCCATAATTTTAGGACAAAACACTAAATTTGCGTCTCGCTAAAATTTCCACTTATACGGTGTCTTTTCTGACTGAAACAGTAACGGCAATTGTTGAAAACTTTGAAAATATTCCGAAAACCATCAAAACACTCGACAGATTGCAGATATGTTGATATAATGAGTTCAGTCAGTTCTGTGACCGTCCTGTTTGTTAGTTGAAAAAGTATAAGATAGAAGTACAGATGGATATCCGAAACTCCCAAGTACATTAGAATACGACAAATAGATATAACGATTGTCTCAAGACAAAGAACAATTGCCAATCCCAAACGGGGTGGGATCAGGTGTCCGGACGTTGTCAGAATCCTTAGCATGCCACACCCGTCGCAAATGGTCCATGGAAACCTATTGCGTTCGTCGAAAAGGTAAAGTTCAGTGAAAAGGTCAAGCTCGGTGAAAGGGTAGATATAACAACGGTCTCAATATGAAGGACAATTAGGAATCCCAAGCGGGCTTGAAACAGGTGTACGCAAGGAGCCAGTGTCCGCTATCCATTCTGCGAAATATTGCAGATTTGTTCATTGTGCGTTTTCATAATGGTATTACTTTTGTAATCATTGGTTTTAAAAATAGGAGTCCCGCGGGGGTCTCATTTAGATATTGGACCCTTTGGGAAATCCATACAGACAGCTTCCTCTCATGAGGCACAAAACCTATCGAAACCAAATGTTGTATCTGGTGACGCCTCTGGGTGGTGTTATCTCCACAAAACTGTATATATGTATAATATTCCAAATTAAACAAGTAATGAATCTGACTTCGACAACATGCTTTTTAGGTCAAGGAGTTTTCTCGATTACAAAGCTATAAATTGTTTAATACATTATTTAGTTTTTAATTTATCATTTACAATTTATTGGAATTCCCATGGGTGCAAAATGGTGAAGGTATGGAAAAATCACAATACCAGCTTTCTCTGGGAATAAAGAGAACAATTGCTACAATTGTCACCGTTTGGGGGTACTTGTTAAGAAATCATCATCATGTTTCATAGAAACCGGTGTATTTCCATAACAACTTTAAGGGAAATTAATTAGTCAGCGTTGATGGCGTGAGATGTGGATCATGGCTACATACCGTAAATACTACGGTGAGTATCAATGTATAACGGTTTAGTATGTACCACAAACACATACACACCTGTATGGGTGTATTTTGGGGTGTATGTGTGTCCGTATGTTATGTATGTGGTGGTGTGGTAAGAGTAATCACGTATTGTCCTATGTCATGACACTGTACCTGGGCGATTATATCATTTTAATATTTGTTTTGATTCATTTCATTTCCATACATGTGTTTGATTCTTTAATCAGATATTTATGTGATCTTACGAATCAGTTTAGGGCAATGGCTATCAGAGATGGACGGAAAACTGATATGTTTTAGTTTAAACCAGTAATGTTTCATGTAAAATGTGGATCTAGCGTTAGAGTTGGGCCATGGTAACAGTCCTACCAATTAAACAGTGTCACATGAACTTCAACGTAAACCTTTTGGAAGATGGAACAGGGTTAGGTCGGTTTACTGGTGACTTTATCAAGGAAAATATAACTTTTTGGGGAATTCATAATTACTGAATATCTAATCAAGATTTATGTGATGCATCATTTAGACTCGGAAACTAAAAATAGCTTATACCTAGCCATCATCATTGTGCCAAAGTCATGATTTCTGTGTTTTGAAATTGATACTTGGCTTATATTGATTTATTGTAAACCTGCTGGAAGCTACAACATTTGGACTTACTATGCAGATCTAACAAAGTAGACATTAGTTACTGCCAGATATATAGGAGGAGAAAGTTACACAGAGGTGTATTGCTTCTTCGCGACACCCAGATCATAATAAACCAGACTGTAAAATGCGAATGGCTTGAGGACCAAACAAAAAATAAACTTCCATTTTAAAAGTATGCACCTTCTGAAACAACGGTGAGCTCAGTTAATGAATTCGATAAATACATTATATTGAAAAGTAGTACTAAATTGTACAATGTATGGTCTGCTTCCCACCCTTTGTGAATTTCAATTTCAGTTTTCTGAGTGACATTATCATAAAATATCAAACTACAGTATAGTTGCTTTTACTTGCGGAGGATTTAATTTGGCTATATTAACGGTCAAAGAAATCGCCGCGAAATTAAATACCCGTGAATATAATATCCTAAATTTATGAAGTATCAGGACAATTCGCAACTAATCTTGCGCGAAATTTAATACCAATGAATAAGTTCATTTCAGAAAAACGTGAAATTTTCTCTCCGTGAAATTGAACAACGATACAGTATTTACCAGTTTTGCGTGACCTTTTGATTGATTCTATAAATACTGGTTATGAGAAGAGAGTTTCAGTTATAATAAACTGTCATTATGTGGAAGTATAGACTAATACTTTACAAATTAGTTTTCACTCTCTGGAGAAATTTTACAATGTAAAACATTTTCCTTTTGCATTTTTTTTCATCGTTCATGATTAATGGAACATTGAACATGTGCAATATTGCAGAGCAGCATCATTCCCATGGGAAAGATGAATAACATAGAACTGATATTAGTTTTGCTACTAAAATACGAGTAATATTAAAGTAATGTCCGATTATGTTTAATTCATAAGAGCATAAATTGAAGGAAAAAAAATCAATTAAGATTTGTGAAAATAGCTAGACATACACTTAAGGCTCCTCTTAGGCATTGTCGCAATTGTACACTTTTACAACCGATAGAAATGTTCTATGTCCAAGCATTATTTATTCTCTCTCTCTCTCTCTCTCTCTCTCTCTCTCTCTCTCTCTCTCTCTCTCTCTCTCTCTCTCTCTCTCTCTCTCTCTCTCTCTCTCTCTCTCTCTCTCTCTCTCTCTATTAACTGAAAGGTAATCTTATACGTAAATGATCGTCTATTAGCAAGCGACAGGTGTTTTCCATAACAAAGGTCAACGATGTACAAGTAAGGAAACACTTTTATAGATTTTTTTTTCATTCCATGATATTCTATATTTATCGATATTTATGTCCTGTTTTGTTGCATTAGATGTTTATCATAATGAAGCTATTAATTTTAATGAAACTGAAATTTCGATATTAAATATAATTATTTTTATTTTAACAATTTTTTTCTCAAATAAATGTGTTTGAGTATGACAGTATCTAAAATCTTAGTCCAATAATGCGAAGAGCTTTAATCGTACAGTTGTCCATAATTACTCTAGCTCGGAGTCAACCGCGTGATCAACTCGAGGGATATATGTCATAATATATCGCGGACAGCTTTCCGTTCACACTTAATACACTGGATATACTCACACATCTACTTATGCAGAATGAATACATGTATTTACATACATTGACAAAACTCTTGTATGACGTAGCTGGTCTAAACCAATCATATATTAGCAGCTTTCATACGGGAAGGACGTGTAAGTGTTCGCTTAGGATCTAAAATTATTTTGAAACCGGTAAGTAAAATTTATTTCATATGAAAGGCGATTAAAATGTCATTAAAAATATGATTTTTTATTCTATGCAGCAAAAGAACTATTTAACAACGGTTGCATGGCGTCAACAAATATCTATGCCGCCTGGGTTGTAGAAAACAACCTATTGTAACTCTCAGGGGTACAAAAATAACATAGGAATGCGTTATTTAAGTATACACGATAGGCATCATGTCTGAACCCGTCTTCTAATGTTTAATTTATAAGATGAACAATTTTGACTGAACTTTCAGATACATGTTCAAACATGGACACAAACAATAATGGCGTATGAAGGGGTAGTATTGCACATTTTTGTTTTGTAGTTTCACAACTATTCGGGTTCAAAAATTATTTCCGTCAGATAGATATTTGTTTCTATACTATTGGAGGTAAACATTTTCATCTTTATTTGTCTTTACAACAATAGGAATGACTAGTCAATACAAATTAAGAGGCCCCGAGGAAACATGGCCTTTCCATAGCAAGTGCTTTATTGACTAGCGCACTTGCTCATTAATGGCAGATACATGACAGAGTAAATGGTAATGAGTTATTGTTAATTAATATTTTCTTAATCATTCGTTTTCCATACAGCATGTTATGTGTATTACGCCATATACATAGAAGTCTGTGTTAGGTACAAATCATAACAAAATTGAACCTAAAAATTTCTGTATATTGATATCTTGCACGAGAGAAAAAAGATTGTTGATTATTTTGCATTCGCTAATTTCTCTTCAAATTTCACAAAACATTCAAGATATGTATATGGTTGTATTTATACATTTCTAAACTTTAACGATAAATCCTGTCTAATCTTAACTTCTTGATGCATCTTCCTTTAACAATCTCTGAATTTCTAAATGCTCAAGGGTTTATCTTCTTTGCATCTGAGTTTTCCATCAGTTGTCTGAAGCTCGCGTGCCGTTTTATCTTGTTCGGGGCGGCAGGTGCCCTTGTAAATTCATGTCTTAAGTACAAATTTTCTCAACAGATGTACATTTCAAGTATCTCAATATTTCATAACAATAGTACATTTAGGAAATAAATTTTATTTACGGAAGTAACAACAAACTAGAAAAGCTTACCGATACATCATGGTTTTGTGTAATATCTAACTCGTCGGACAAGAAAACTAGGAAATGTGTACTTAGATATATAACCATAGCTTCGAACGCTTTGTACAATGTACATTACTGTGTTAATATCTGTATTTTGCCTAAATGCTTGTATAAATTACTTTAATCAGTTTATTATTATCGGATTTACATTGTAATAATGATTAATTTCTGTAGTTTGTCTAATTTACGGTTACTTTTTACACGTGTTAAAGGCGGTATTTTTTTTTATTTACCATGGGTTCTACCAAAAAGTAATAATCTTGGTAGATCCAAAAGCGAAAACATGATAGAAAAGAAACCTATGTTAAATGTTATATCAAAATTGTACGTATATATCTTTTTACACATATCTACACCAAAATATGACTGACATTCCTATTACGTTTAAAGCATTATGAGCTAATATAACACACCCTTCATGAGGAATAACATATTTTTCTGTAAAAAAGTATACAGCCTTTGTAAATATATATATATATATATATATATATATATATATATATATATATATATATATATATATATATATATATATATATATATATATATATATATATATATATATCAGGGTCGTACACATTGATCACAAGCCTGGTCTTGAATTTATAAATGATACGCAGTACATTCCCCATTTTTTTAGAATTTTTAAGCTAGTTTTGAATGTTTGGGAACAACAATATATGTATAAACAACTCTCTATATCCACAAATAATTAATCTGTAATGTCTATACCCCCCACACACATACACACACACACACACACACACACACACACACACACATATATATATATATATATATATATATATATATATATATATATATATATATATTATATATATATATATATATATATATATATATATATATATATATTACCCGAATAGTGTCACATTCACCAAGAACTTGTAGTGCCTTCTAGGGTGCCATTTGCGTCTTCCGACCAGTGATTTATATTGTAAGTAATGCTAAAATCTCACATGTACAATGAAATGTGTTAACAAACATTAATCAATTTCAACTTGAAAATGACACTAATCGTAGTTTATCGTGGTCTTCAGTGATACGTAAAAAATAAATATACAATTTTTTTCATATCGCGTCGATACCGGGATTTTGTTATGTGAAACACTTTATCACTATAAAGATATATATGTATTGGTAATAACACATTAACTCCGATCTCAGCTGCTGATAATCAGCCTTGATTTGAAGCATAGAAAACTTACACTCCTTCAGGCTCTGGGTCATTTCCACTCCTTCACTTTAAGGTTATATATAAAAGTAATAAGTGGGGTTCTAGACTAAAAAGAATGTCTTGAATCAGAAGTGATTTGTGGGCAATGTGCGTGCGTGCCTCTCTTTCTGTGTGTGTGTGTGTGTGTGCGTGTGTGCGTGTGTGTGTGTGTGTGTGTGTGTGTGTGTGTGTGTGTGTGTGTGTGTGTGTGTGTGTGTGTGTGTGCGTGTGTGTTGAATCGGTTAAAAACAACAACCTAAAGTCCTTGAAAGATAAAACTATTAATGTAGAGCGAACATACACCAGAGACCAAGAGAGCATTGGGTCGCTGAGTTAGCTCGGAATTCGATTATGCTTTTCTTGAATTTCTAAATGTATTTTATACTAGTAGTAGAATACCTAAACCGTTACAGTATTTATTGTTGTCTTTAAAAACAACAACCTAAAGTCCTATCGTTATGTTTATATTTTTCAGAGAATATAATGTCACAAGATCTAGTAGATTTGGAGGCAATAGTGAAGAAATGGGTGGATGATTTTCCATTGGATAAAAGCCAGAAAAAGGATGCAGATGAAATTGTCTCCAGCGATATTAATTGGGATCATCTTCGAGTTCGCCACGGTACCACGGAATACTATGACCAAATTCGCAACAGTACACCAAAAATGCATGTGTTATTCAGCTCCTACTTCACGAATGATACCGACCAAAACCAGTGTTATACTTTAAAAACTGAAAGAAGAACAAAATCAACATGCACTCTTTCCCTACAAAAGGGATACACATACGGTTGTAGTGTTGACGTTAAACTAACACCACCAAATCCTATTATTGAAGCCAATGCTGGTTTTAAGGGTGAACTGAATTTAACCAAATGCTCCGACGAAACCTTCGAGGAAGAATTGGTTTGGTCCGTTGATAACCAAATAAGTGTCCCACCAAGGTACAAAACCAAAGCAGATCTTGTGATCAAGGAGGAAGAATACACTAGTCATTTCAAAACGGAGAGTAAATTTGAAGGGAAAGTGATGGTAACCCTACGCAGTAAAAAAGACAACACTCCAATTACAACACTTACTGGACCTGTGAAACAAATATTTACAGGTGACAAAGGATTTCGGTGTGACAAAACAGGGGTGTTTTTCGTAACGATCGGAAGGTGCAAATGTAGGTTTGGCATTGAGCAGCACGTGAAACTGAGCCAGTCACGGATGGAGTGTGATGAGGCTGATGACTAGGTATGACGAAGTATAAATTAAGGTTGTGAAAAAGAAAGTAGGATAATATATTTTGTCCAAACTTTGATATGACCGGGCCGTTATAAACAATTTTGTTGTACACGTTGACATGTAAAATGGCGTCCAATAAATGAATAAACATATTTCAAGGTTCTTTAACTTTAATATCGGCGTAATTTCATTCCTAGCAATTTGGATTTATTCGATGTATATGATCAGGTAGATAATAGAATTCAGACCCTGTCAATATTTCCCATGACTGCCATAGAAGCAGTGCAACACTGTTGAGATAAAACACACGTCTTTGTCATTATAGTTACAGTTACAGTTATTGATTAGAATGTTCATTCCTTAGTCTAAAGTATCAAAATTGATTCGCACATTGTTTTTCACTTTTTGACGAAAGAAAGAAAGAATCATCACCAAAATGATGTTATATGTCAAAGCACCAAACTCAGTAATTGATTTTAGAAGCGTGAAAAAGTCGTAAACACTCGTAATTGATCTTTCTTCGCGTTTGTGTTATTTAGTTGAGATAATTGCTAGTTTATCAGATTTATTTCAGTATCAGCATTAATCTTATGCCATCAGAATCCGATTGTTGTTTATAATCATTTTAATTTAACTTTTCGTTCATCTAACTCAATATTCTGTAGTTAGATCATGAAGCTAATATTGAGGAGAGGACAAATTAAGAGGTTACGTCCAAGTGTTTATAAAACATCTAAGGTATTTTGTTAGGTGTGCTTGTCATGGGGTAAAAATGCAGTTGGCAGGATTATAAGCATCGGTATAAATATTTTGTGTAGTTCCTAAAAGAACAGCAATTAAACAATCATCTGATTTTATTGCGGAAATAAACTATCAACTATTGGTTTATCAATAAAAATATATCTATTTACCATATTACAAAATGTTTCATCTTTATGGTATTTTTGACATATGGTTTATTTTATCTTAGTCATCTTCCCTCATCTATTCATTTATATGTCTGTTTTGAAATTGAATATTCGCTACAATAAAGACCTCCCTTGTGATCATCCACAAGATATCAAAATTCTCATTATGCTAGATTATTTTTGCTTTTTTAAAAGGGGAAAGAATGGGTCATCGGGTATTATGTTTATTGTTCTATGGCATATTCATAATTTGGTAATTTCACAAAATTATTAATATTTCATAGGACAATATTCTTGTGATGAAGTTTCACAGAAAAAAGATAGATTTTCAGATAAAGTGATTAGTATAAATTTTTACCTGTGATTATTATGCCACTTACTACATCGAACACTTTGTGAAGAAACTATCTTAACCGTGATAGACATTTACAGGTATAACCCAATCATAACTGACTTTTTGTTGCCATAATTGGGAGTATATTTTTACAATTAGACGCCGTAAGAAGAAATACACATGTATATCTAAACGATAAATACGTCATCTCACGTAAAAAAGACCATGATGTGTTTGGATACTAAACTTCATTGTTATTACACTTCACTTGCTCTCTTCTTCATTAAAGACGCTATTTTGTCATCTTAAGATATGTTTTTTCTGTATTGAGACACTAGCTAAGACGTCTTTAGAAAAACGATCGTTTTCTCTGACTAATTCGGAGAAATCAAGAAGTAAGGAAGCGACGAAGTGTTAATCGTCATCGATTTCTTTCGTTACTGTAAAGTATGCAATGTAAAATTATCATGGGATAATGTGCCTAAACGGATACGTTCAGTTTCATCCTAGAAATTGCAGAGTCAATATTAGGTACAGACATGCAAATTATCAATTAGATATAATGGCTAACTCTGAGACAATGAGTTCTTCCTTCATGATTAAACATTTTACAGTAAATGTTCCAATATGTATCTTTATTATATGACATTGCAGTATTTTGTTTGTTATGTACAAAAACGTCCTTATACATTCCTTTGATACTCGAATTACCCATCTTCATTAAAACTTATAGAAAGGCTTCGTTACAGAATTTCATAAACGTGGACTAATGACATACTAACTTAAAAATACCAACATATGTCATTAACATATGATCATACTAAATAACATGTCGACCTTTGTATCTGACAGACTGGTGATGAAACCTTCAAATAAGCAAGAGGCCTTGCGTACCTTAACGGTCACCTGGGTAATATGAACATGGAATGTTAAAATGAAGGTTATTTTGTTTTGCAATGATATCACTCTTCTGTGTTTATGGAGGAAAAACGCAACTCAATGTTAATGATTCAATATGATTATTTATTGGTTAATTATACAATAGGAAATATGTGAAAATGTAAATGATGAATTGGCTAGAGAAAGCAATCTAAGGAGAACTAATAATATAGTGTCAGGAACTCAAGGCTTTGCAACTGCAGAATAAGCCTTGGTACACATCCATATATATGGGACATGTATTAAAATCAAAGTCTGAGATTGGCTGGTTAAAAACGTATACAATAACAAAGATATTATTTATATCTGAAGTTAAATTGATTAATGCCTGTATTATGCTTAAAGATGCTTCCTGCCAAATTTGGCTACAAATTTAAATTATCATTATTTGCCAGATCATTTATAACTGCTACTCATCTGGTGGCCCAGCGTCCCCTAGTGGGGCCATTATTGACCCAATTTTCTTTGTAGATCTTTCCCTTAGGACTGTCAATATCAAATATGAACTCAATCAGACTGTTGGTTCATGAGAAGAAGATTTTTTTTAAAGATTTGCCAAATTTAACCCCTTTTCTGCAAATAATGGCCCCTCTAGGGTTTGTTCGCAAAGCTGAAACAACTTCCCATTGGAATACTTCATGCCAAGTTTGGTTGAAATCCAGTCAATGGTTTTTTTTAAAAGAAGTCAATGGAAGATTTTAACATTTTACCACTTTTGCCCCATAGGGAACACAACCACTTTTTCACAAAAAAATCAGATCTCCTTCAATAGGGGATGCCTTCTACAAAATTTAATAGAAATCAGTTAAAGTTGATTTTTTAAACATAAAGCGCCCCCTCCCCCTTAGTGGAACCGTTATTGACCTATTTTTTCACAAACTTTGTAGACCTTGTCATGAGGAGCTTTGATATAAAATACGAACTCCTTGCGACTGTGAGTTCATGAGAAGATATCTTTAAGATTTGTCAAATTTTACTCCTTTTTGCCCCTACTTGGGCAACATCCTTTTTGTTAGCAAACTTGAAGCGGCTTGCCATGGGGATGCTTCCTGCCAAGTTCACTTGAAATCTATTTATTTGTTCTTTAAAAGAAGTGATTTAAAATGATTTTTAAATGTGGCCCCTTTTCGCCCCTTACCGTCTCTCAAAGGGACATAACCATTTCCCTACAAATTTGTATCTCTTTCACTAGGGGGTGCTTTCTACCAAATTTGGTTAAAATAGGTCAAAGCTGGATTTCTGGTCCCTTAGAGGGCCCCCTGATTTTTTTTTCGTTCGCAAACTTGGTAGTCCTAGTCCTTGTCCTAAGGACCCATAAATGCCAAATATGAAGAAAATCTGACTGTTGGTTCATGAGAAGAAGATTTTTAAAGATTTGCCCCATTTTCCCTTATTTGTCCCCTACTGGGGCCAGTGTTGGGTCCACACCCACCCCCCATTATTTAGTCCCTCTCTTGGGTTGGGGTCCACACCCTTTTTGTATTCAAACTTGAAGCGACTAGCCATGGGGATGTTCCGTTGAAATCCTTCCAGTGGTTCTCGAGAAGAAATCGAAAATGTGAAAAGTTTGCGCATGCCGGACAAAACGCGATTGCAATAGGTCAACATAATCTTTCAGCTCAGGTGACCTAAAAAGAATATGTTTACACAAAGACGACTGTAGTACAATCCACATAACTTGGCATATTGAAGTCTCGTGAACCCTTGCTTGACCTGGACAAGTTTAAAGTTTAGGTAATAAAACATAACATTAAAATTACACATGCCTACATGCCTTCATACCTACGAGTATCCTATGAGGAATAAACCGTTTTTTCCAGTAAAGTTTATAGACCCAGATACCAAAGTATAAATCTTCGGGATGTCCAGGAGACAAATTCCCAGGGACTAAGGTCAACTCTAAATTGATTATCCATTGCTATCTTTGATTTAAGAAATTGTCAAGATACGGAATAATTTGCTTGGTCCACAAAGTGTAATTACAATTACTAAAATGAAAATTGCTTCAAAATATCACTTTTTGCATCTCCCATTTGTCTCACAATGACAATGCATGTAAAGAATATTGACATCAGTTCATCATATGAATGATTATTTCACTGCAAAATTAAGAAAATTGAGTGTTGTGAATTTTATCTGTTGACAAATGCTTTGCATCTTGTAACTAGACATTGTGCTAAGTGGGTCTGGAAATGTTATCTAAGTTCTGATTTCCATTATACGGGGTGATATTTAAATATGGACAAACATCTTAAGTACAAAAGGTATACGACTATCATGTGTATCTTCATCAGTTAAAAGACCCATTTTTAATAAGACTATCTACGACATTATGCGAGTGTATCTAATGCTGTTAGACATTACATTTTATTGTTAAGACTGATCAATTTCTTCGGCTAATGAAGTAAAATATTTGATGTCGAGTAATGATTTTGTGTCAACCGCAAGTTTTATTAGCGAGGTCAGTACTGTATCATTATCTGGCTAATACACTGATGTTCCCATGTGATAAGACTCTCTAATTACAGGTAAACGACTCAGGACAGAATACAGGTGAAAGCAACAGATTAAGCATAATGACTAATTAAAATTCATTTCCGTTATATTTACAAAATAAAAAATCCTTATCTCAAAGCATGGTAAACTGCGCAATAACCCAGTCAGCCTAACATTGGTAAGAAGGACATACAATTAGATGATACTAATGATGCTGTACAATAAATACGTGTTTATTTTCTACTGTAGACCAAAATTAATTACATGATTAGAACCCGTATTGAACGACACAACTCTCACGTCATCAAAGTGCTTGTTAGTGCTTCATTATATTTATGTTCAAATGAAGGAGATTTGGATCAATGCATGTTGAAATTAAGGAGATTTCAGATCAATGTTTAACAATTATTAACCGAAGTTATTTATGGTTATCCCCTCAACTAATTACTGCACTACACACTATTCAGTACATGTGAACTAATACATACGTTAGAAACAATAGCGATAAAATAAGATGGTAAAAAGTAACGAGGTTTTATGTTACCCACTAAGGTGATAATGGTGATATAATGTTATATTGTGTTTTGAATCGTGTTACATCATGTTTAGAATATTTCAAACTTGAGTGAAGCGTCTATAGGGCTAGAAAAATATAAAATGCCCAAGACCTCCTTGTCTTGGAGTGCTGCAAGATAAGGCTGGACCTAGAGGTGGCTGATTAGTGCCTTTCGATCCCTCTACCCAACTGGTTGATAAACTGGTATGTGCAATTGTTTTATTTTCAATGGAATTTTTAGCCACATTCAACAATTTTTTTTGAGAACCAATTACAATATACAAGATACCGCCTACCTTCTCACAAAAATCATCTTAGGTTCTAGCTTGTCTCGAAAGTGCGCTGACTAAAAGTGATAGGCTTAAAGGTTCAAAGCGTGATGCTCTAACCACTCGGCCATAGAGGCCCCTTGTTTGTTTATGAATGTAGATTTGTTTACAATAAGGTACTTGTTTGTTATATATATATATATATATATATATATATATATATATATATATATATATATATATATATATATATAGAATTCAAACACTTAATCAAAAATTAAAAATAAAAACACAATCATAATGATATTCAATAAAGTTTATTTACTATACCTAAAATCAAAATGCAACCTAATTCTTAAAAGGATATTGCAAACAATTTAATATTATTTTATAGACAGCTAATTTCTGTATTTCTTTCAGTATATACTGAAATAAATCTCTTTTCACAATACATGTAATTTGTTTGTATTTTCGTGATCTTGAGTTTCTAAGTCATAGGCAGACAGAATAATTCATCTGAAGATATAATACAAAACCGTCAAATGTAAAGTTTATAAAAAATGAATGTGAAGATTCTATCAAAGAAATTTAAATATAATTTCGAGATTTTTGTTATAAAATACCAGTAAAGATTTAAAAAGAGTTTAGCACACACACACACACACACACACACACACACACACACACACACACACAAAACGCAAAAAAGCATTATAAATATTCACGTGTTTACCTGCGAACACGGGACAATCAATCCAATAAATGAATATAGGTCAAATGGTAATTAATAAATGCTTAAATCCAATTTGAATTAAGCTGTAGCCAATAAGAATAGAATATATGTGAATTGAAAATTTCGGTAGCCTCGAATTTCTTGAAGAAGATGAAAAAGTCTTGTGAATTTCCAGATAACGAGATTCAACTATATATATATATATATATATATATATATATATATATATATATATATATATATATATATATATATATATATATATACACATAGGCGTCGGAAGCAAATTGAAAGTGGGGGGGCTAAACCAATTTAAAACACACACACGCCAGAAGTGGGGGGGCTAAACCAACTTAAAACATTGGTTAAGCCCCAATTTTCAACACCTATGCCTATCTTTTCAAAAAAAGTGGGGGGGCTAAGCCCCCCCCGGCTCCGACGCCTATGTATATATATATATATATATATATATAGATATATATATATATATATATATATATATATATATATATAGTATTCTGTAATAATTCCAAATTGTTTTCAAAGTTACACATATATTTTCATATAAATGTCTATTCTAGCTAAGTTACCCAAGAGTCTTTAAAGATACTTACATATACGTGGAAAATATTCTCAGAGTGATAAACAGATATATAAAAATATAGCTATGGGTTTTAATTCTAAAGGTAATATCATATAATTTTGAAATTTACAGTTGGTAAAAAAAGGAACATTTTAATAGGAATTAACAATTAAAACAAGAAATAATTGATATACAGTGGAACATGTCTTGAGAGACCTTCCCATCTGTCATTAAAATCTTGTCTCTGAAGACAGGAGGTTTTTCAAAATAGGTTTTATTTAAAGGATTATTTAACTAAGTGGTCTTCAGAATGTGGTCTCAAAAGACAGGTGGTCTTTTATGTCAATGGTTTCTAAAGGAATCTGTTTTACTGTACAATGTATGTTAACTGTATAGGTAGACACATAACTTATATCCTTTATATTCACTGTTCAGAATTTAATCAAAATTTAAACCTATTATTTTAAAATTTATTTTAGTTTTAAAATAACGCTACATAAGGTGGAAATCGACACATTGACATGTGTTTACATATTGTGAATAAATATTTTATCATTAACCACTGTTAAGCAGTCAAATACTCTTGGCTGTGACATGAATGTCTAAAGTGACTTTATTACAATTGTATTTAACAAAAGAATTCTATAATAAATGTTAATGTACAATGTAAATTGATAATTTTGTAATAGAATGTAAAATAAAAGAGGCATAAGTGTAAATATGTAACTTATGTAAATATTAACGAAAAGTATACATTAAAAAGTTCTAACCATGTAATAAGATAACAATTGTTCTAAAAATTTAACAGACACTAAAATATAAAAGACAAGTATGCAAGCAAAATAATTATAAAAATCTGGAGTAGCAACGCCAATTTATATTCCCATAATCACTGGCACTGACATGGTAACATTGTTATCATCTTGGACTGCACTATAAAACTGAATAGCCAGATGAAGTTCTATTGTACCTGTTTGTTTTGAAAATTTTATTGAAAAAATCATATATTACACTGAACAGCAAAATAATGAATTAACATGAATATCACAGTGTAAATGTAGAAGGTAAGGCTAACAATTTTGGTTTACAGTCGGTATACCATAATACTGTACTTCTAAACTTACTACGATTCTGTGTTTCATGTATATCAGAGTATTTAACAAAAACAATTAAGTACCCTGATATTTAGAAATCAACCAACAATAAATTTCCATTGTATTCAACAAACAACATATCACTTACGTAGAACGATGAAGCAATATAATAGTATCAGAGGTTAAGATTTGAAATAGATTGCACATATCTTGAACTGTGTTAGTATTAAATGTTATAAGAGAGAGCGAGTAATTATCGACATTATCTATGTTTTGGTTCACTCATCTTCTTCTGTTTCTAACCCATTCTCTAATTCAGGGTACCAAGATTTATCTTCTTTTTTCTTCAAGAAAAGCAGAATTCTGTCATCATCGACCTTCATGAATTAAAATTTTGAAATCCATAAGTACTTGCTACCTGATGATAGTTTCCGTGCAAATATTAATATTGGGAATGGCTATGATCTGTATTTGCCTTGCATGGCAACATTTCAAACTATATGTGTGCATGAATGTATGTACAATGTAACTTACAGAAACCATTTCTTGTAAAAAAAAAAGAAACTTATCTTTCCCTTAATAACAATAATCTTTATAAAGACCAGACTATTCCCTATATTTCCATGTAAAAAATGACATCTGAATACTGATGCTTCTAAATCACAATCACTGGGTCAAGAGTAACTAAATTTAATCAATACTCAAGCTAAAACTTTATTCTATTATTTAGACAACATAGTTGTTTGTTTGTAAAAATTTCTAATGTTACTGAATAAGTAGCACATTATATTTTTTTCATTTACATAAAAAATGGGTAAAATTTCTGATTGAAAAAATACTGAAAGTTTAATTTTTAAATGATGGATTCATATTAATGGATATTAGGGTTACATCTGGCATGTTTTTCTCTGACAACCCAAAATTTCAATGCATCTGTTTTTTAACCATCCCGTAATCTCTTTTTGGAATAGATGAGATATAATATTGCATAAAATTTAAATGTGAAATGTCATCGACCACAATTCATATGGCTTTAAACAACAAATGGTAAACAATGGAACAAATAAAGATAAACAAAGTTCTAATTGGAAATTTTTCAGTTAATGGAGAAATTAGTCATTCTACTAAAAAAACTCAGAGAAATTGCATTACAACAAACATGAAAAAAAAAGAAAAATAAAGAAATATACAGAATTTATTTTATTTGTCAAAGGTAAAGATGCTGTAATAGTGTCTAACAGAAGAAACAACGAATCTATTCAAAACTGTATATACGTCTATATATATATAAAGCTACATTCGGTTTTGATCTTAATTATCTTAACAACTTCCTGTTTTCAACACTTTTTTTACATGTCTTTGTTTTTATTACAATTGTATTCATATTTGATATGCTGAAGCAATCACTGATAATTCTTTTAAGAGATGTGATGCAAATAAGTGTAGAAGTGGGCGTAATTGGAAAAATAGATATCTTTTCTTTACACATGATAAGTTAAAAATTGATATAGTGACTTCAAGCATATTTTATCTATTCATTGATATTTCAAGTTTTTATATAACTATTAATTAATCATAAAATATTTTATTACATATGTATAAAAGTTTAAATTACAGAGTGCTTAAATATTATTAATATCACCAAAGTTATAGTTTTAAAAAAGAAGCCAAAACAAAACTCAAAACATTAGTTTCTTTCAGTAAGACTACATCAGTAGAGCTAGAACTTGATATAAATATATATTTAAAAAAAAATGCTTTCAGAAAAGGCCAAATAATAATTCTAAATGTATTGCCTAATCCATCTAAGATTATGCACAATAAAAATGAATATACTAGTTTTGAGAAGTTAAAAAATAAAATGGTGCAATCTAAGCGAAATGCTACTTTAGTATGAAATAATAGACAGGTACCGAAATATCAGGTACTATGAATTTTGAATTATATTGACTGTGGACTCATGGTGGGTGTGACCAATTTACAGGTTATGCTTACTCCTCCATGGCACCTGATCCCACCTCTTGGTTTCCAGAGGTCTGTGTTTGTCCATTTTTACAAGATTTGTATCTATATCCTGGACATCCTAAAAATTTACACTTTGGTATCTGAGATTATAACTGAATTTCTGTGCATATACAATTTTTACACGAAATCTATTTCTTTTAATTCACCTCTGAGACTGTTTTTGTCCTGAGACGTTTTCCAGTATTTCATCACAAACATTGGCATTCATCTTATAAGTGGGAGGTGCCTATTTAGATCCCCAAAATATGACAAAAAAGTGGAAAGTATTGTTGTTTTAGGAAATACTGCTTAGACAAGTTCACAGACCTTCAGATTTAAATAGTCATGGCTTAATGTTAAGATTTACATTTATTTCAGACTATAAAAACAGTCCAAAACAGCGCGTACATGTATGCTATATGATTTCTTGAGTCTGTCTCATACATGCCAGACTGAAAAATACTGTATGTGCACTTATTTTAGCATATTTTAAATTTGGCGAAATTCTGTAAGTCATGACAAATTATTTCTAAATAACACTGATATTGCTCTGAAGCAGCGAGTTTTCTTTATTTTAGGTGTCTAAAGCAGTTGTATAGATGTATAAGTATTGATGATATACAAATGGTGGTGATGAAATTTCCTTAGGTAGAGTGGACTTTGTCTTAATGAAATGTATCTTATCAATTATCATATATTGGCCTGTTTATAAATATGTCTTATTTCCATTAGTGGAACTCTTCATATCAAAGGCGCTTTTAGTAGTGTCTGAGGACAATGTGTAAACAAACAAACTTTATCATGGTGGTAAATACAATTTATAGTAGTTTACATTGCAAGATGAGTCGGCCTGGCTCAGTTGGAAAGAGCACTCGACTCTTGATTGTCAGGTCGTGAGTTAAAGTTCAGCCAGTGGCAGGTTGGTTTCCTGTCCTTCGGACTGAGACAGTATAAACTGAGGTCCTGTATCACAGTAGGTGTCGGCACGTTAAAGAACCCTCACTACTCAATGGCTGCAAGTGCTGAGCATAGGCCAAAATTTGAAGCCCTTCACTGGCATTTGGTGACATCTCCATATGAGTGAAAGATTCTTGAGTGGGACGTTAAACAAAAATAAACAAAGAAACCAAGAAAATTGCGATTTAATTTGAAGTCCAAAGAAATTAAGCTTTCCAACAAGAAAAAAGATGAAATTATTGACCTATGTAAGATTGCTTTAAATTTGCCCAATGGCTAGTGTATAACACAATATTTTTTAGGCCCTTCTCCACACTAAATCTAGCAACTTTTTGCAACTATTGTCAACATTTGGCAACTGGAAAAATGGAATATCTGTTTTTTCTGCTATCCAAAATGCAGTCTACTGGGATGCAGTGTTTCAAAGGCCATATTTGAAATCCATTTTAATCTATAAATCTACTTTGTTTTTATTTACACGTTGATGCGACGTCCCTGTAATCTTATGAGATATGGTGAATTTTGTTTGTTTTTTTGTTTTTCGTGTCAAAAGAGTGATCAAAGGGCAGTAAATATGATACAATGTTAATAATACATATTAGAGAACAGACAAGTGCATGAAAGCACCAAATTATACCGTAAATACTAGTGCTGCTAATTTAAATACACTTACAGTAATGTTTTTAATTAGCTGAATATGAAATCAATTAATTTGTTCTGACACGATTGTAGTTGTCTATAAAACATAAAGCAAATATGTCAATTACCAGTATTCATAGAAACACAAAAAATTAATATAATAAAACGAAACCCAAATATTATATACCTACCTCATGATAACTTTTGTCTTTAACAATATCAAATGGTAATTTCTTTATTTTCAATTCAAAATACTTCCTCTTTAAATCCTTGTCTTTTCCTTCCACAGTCACATCAATTGTTCTAGAAGCAAACACATTTTTAATGATTCATGTAAAGAATTATTTATAGCTAACAGACATCCAAATATCATTTGTTCTATATCATCTTACTGTGGCATTCTTTGTATTATGTAAGCTTTCTTTCAGTGAAATTGACTCAATTTAGAAATATTGTGTGGAATCATCAGATTTTGAAAGGATTTATATTTCATGTACATTTCACTTCTTCTATAACAGAGCAACTTTATTAAAACAAGTAGAAGTAAAATAATTGTCCCTTCAAAATTATTTCAAGATTCCTCTTTCACAAAAAGTTTTCTGCATTTTTTACCATATTAAAATCTTACCTCACATCAAATTCAGCTGCAACTATGGCATTTTCTGCTTTTTTGACCATTTTAAAATTTTTCATGCTCCGTTTTGTTGTGAGACCTTTGACAGCTACAATAACTCGTACAAAGCCATCTTTCTTTGACTCATCACAAGCTGTAGAAAATTATTATATTTGCTTTAGGGATACAATCACCATATCATTGTCAGTTCAAAAATATGATTATGATTTATTTGATTTAATCTTACTGAAAATAAGATAAAACATCTTGGATGAAATGCAATATTAACACTACTCATTTTGTCACTTCAAATCTAAAGTCAACACTTACAAATAATAAACACAAATATCTTTGAAAATAGCTTACTAGTGGCAGCATTTTATCTCAGATACTATATTTTGGACTAAGAATTAGGCCAAATGGTATTATATAGGTCACAAGATCAAAGGCCATGGTACCAAAATGAAAGGTTTGATCATAAGGATTGCACGTGTGAAATATTAAGCTCCACTACATGTATATATATTTCAAACATCACCTTGTAGCCTAGAATGCTCTAGATTAAAGTTTTTGTCAATGGTGAATACTGACATTGTCAATGCCACCAGTCTGCCAGTGGTATGACTTCAGCTCTTCACATATTTTGTCCTGGTGAGATAATATGAATAATATGAATTGTTCCAGACTTTCCAAAAAAAAGAATTTATCATTTTTATTCTTAAAACACTACAGACTCTGTGTCTTAATGTATTGTTTTAGGAAGTTTGATTCTGTAATATAACACTATGTACATTTACCGGTATGTGTTCAAAAATAGATTCTTAGTCCTACTCACATGTTCACTGTATAATAATCAAATGATGGCTAAAATGTTTGAGGCCTCATAGAGAAAACTTTCATTAAAGTTTGCAAATTGGATGTTCAAATGGGAGTTGTGTCATTAAAAATAACATGCTTTTGTATAACCAGGGTTTATGAAATCACACATATCTTAAAACATTTGTTTACCAACTAAACAACTAAACAGAGGAAATATCTCTATTTTTATTTTGTTCTGTTCACAGGTCAAACTATAGTTTATATAATAAATATCAACTTTCTGAAACTCAACCATAGTCTATTGCAGTCGAAGTTAATTTTCTTTAGGCAATTATCATTCCAGTTAAGTGATCCATCCTGAAAACAGTCAGCCATCTTGAATTCCATGTTGTTTCATAATGACTAGTTAAATCCATAAATGTCACTGTAAAAATGCCCTGTCAGCTGTATTAGACTCTGTTCTGAATTTAGTTAAACATGGGCATTTAAGGCAAACAATAATTTATTAAGTTGGTTAATGAAAGTATTTATTTGTCTTCCTGTATCATGTTTATTAATTATAAGTTAATTTCTATACTTTGGCCCAGTTTTCTTGCAGAAGGTCGGTGGTCTTTACCCGGGTAACCGTAGTTTCTCCTCCACCAATAAAAACTGGACGCCATCATATGACTGAAAGATTGTTGAGTATGGCATAAAACCAAAAAATCAAATCAAATCAAAAATCTATACTTTGGCAATAATTTCACTTCACTGAATGAATACATGCCACAAAATATATCATGATCAGGTCATAAGGGTCATATAAAATGATGAGTTTACAAAATAACAGAAAACAAAATAAATCAATGTCTGGAGTCACTGGAGTATTTACCATAAGAAGGTGTGATCACATTTCTTGATGCTGAAGTCTTATCTTCATCTTCCATTTTGATTATGGAGTCTGAAAATTATTGATTAAAACATACATATTGCATCAGTGCTCTTTATGAACAAACTCACAAGTTCCCTACCTTCTTAACAGTGAAAATTTTAATACAGTATATATTCACATTGATATCATTTATCCTCGAGAATTTAAATTTTTTTTAATGTTTTTTTTTATCTTGTTGCCTACATTTTATTTTTTTACTTCCATCTCTTCTCATTATAAATCATCATTTTGAAATACAGGTACTAGTTAATTTAGTGCTGAAATTAAAATGAGACTATTTGCATGTGGACAAAGAAATTCATTATAAGAATTATGGTTCCATTTATTCATTCTTTGTAACAGAAAATTGTGAAGATATTAATCTGCTTTTAATTAATAGAAAGTGCAGCTCTAATGAGTCGAAGACATGTTTGAGAAGAAAATTCATGGACAATGTTAATGTGTGTACACAACAAAGAAATGTGATGCACGTATGGCAGAAGCTGTACACGGTTGAGCTCCATAAAACTCTCCAGACTGGACCACATCAACGTGGTGATTGAATCATCCATCACATGAACAACTTTAAATAAAACACTTTGGAAACTTTTTACTGGTATTTTTTTTCTTTTTTTTTTGTGCATGAAATGTATTGCCCTAGAGAGATAGGAAGGACTCCCTGTAAATTGTAATTACATTTGCACTCAGTTTTAAGGCATTGCCTTAGTTCATACAGTCCCATGCCAAAAGTGAGTCAACTTACGTTATTTTTCCATAGCTTTCTATGTTAAATCAACTTTTTAAAAATTATTGTCCAGACTTCAATACTACATGAAAAAATGTAAACTTTTGCATATTTGTGCTGAGTCTATTCTAAATTGGTTTGGAATGAGTCAATTTCTTTGAAATGAGTTAATTTCTTTGCAATGAGTCAATGAAAACTACAAGAATTTGTAAGTGACAAGTGAAATTTACAGAGACATTTCATTCTTTGCTCATAGTATGGTACATGTAACTGGCATCAACAAATTACTTACTGCAAAGAAAAATTGTTGCTTCTTAGAAATAAAGTTTCAAACTCAAAAGAGTTTAAACTGATATCAGAACAAGATACATAGGATTTTTTTTATCAATTATATTTTGACAAAAATTGACCCAATCTTTACTTTTTGGCAGGTATTTTAAACAAAAAAGTTGATTTAACAGTGAAAGCTATGGGAAAATGACATTATAGTTGACTCACTTTTGGCAGATTTCTAGTAATTTTGGCATCAAGTATAGGTCTACCAAGGTAAATTGGCACACGTTTACAAACACAATGAGTCTAAATCAAATCATAACTGAGATGAAAGCTACTTGTCGCCACAAAAGTATTCGAAATTTTGCACTGCATGGATTCCGTGCACGGCAATATGTTTTACCTATACAACCTAATTTTGGAAAGTAGACCGTATTGTTTTGGTTTTGACTAATCACGGATGTGCCACTTTGCCTTGGTAGATCAGAATGTTCATTAATGTTGATTACGATAACTCAATAAATATCTCATGATGAATTTTAATATATGAAAATCAAGATTAAATGCATATTTTTGTAAGTGCCTAAAATACTTACTTACAATATCTAAATATTTCAGTGCAGAAATTACCCGATATCCAATGCTGTCGGCCTATTCTGCGTCATAAGCTCTTATCATTGTATTAATAAATTATGATGTTTGAAAAACAAATTGTTATTGTTTACACATGTGAAGTCATCTTTCAGCAATTAGTTGATACACATTTCATTACTCAATTTACTGTGTGTGCTGAATCAACAATAAAATTATGGTTTAAACCCTGACACCAATATGTTTACTCAACCTTATTAAAGTGGTTTAATTCTGCGCGCTTCATATATTAAACATTATCATATTTGTTAGCATGAGAATACATGACTTCGAAGACATCATAAATGTAGGTCACCATCAGAGATCCCAAGTGGAAAGTGTATAGATTGTTTCAAGAAAGTGTTACTGTTTAATCTGACAAAATATATAAACACCGTTTTGTCTCTTAAAATTTCAGCAAAATGGCATCTGAAATCGAGTATTGAGAATTTTGCCATGCTTGGTAAATAATAAATATTCAGTTCATTTGATATATAAAAAAAAAAAGGAAAACATGATAAAAATAATTTTGGCTTAAATTCTAAAATATTTATTAATGTGTCATAATGATAAATACTATTTTGGAACAAACTTTCCTTCAGATGATTCGGGCAGCATCTGAAACCCCGCACAGCAGCAGACGCTCTCTTAAATCATGTCCATTCTCTATAAATATTCACTGGTGACCATCTAAAGTTCACCACAGCAAGTAAGAAATGCATCTTAGGTTAACTGGAACCTAACATATATTGTTAATTAAGCAAAAGTTACGACTTAAGTTTTACATATACTGAATTGAGCATACAGTAGAACACAAAATTAGATGACGCACTGAATTATACGACATAGCGGTCCTTTGAAATGGGGCTATATCATTCAGAAATAGAACTAGTTACAGATGCATAGAAGTGTCAGAAAATTACATCTCATCGGTCGTTTTATTCGCGTAATTTCTTATATGCAAAGATTCATTCTTTCCATTCCAATAAAGAGCAATTGCAGACAAACTGATTATCATTATTAATAATTTTATGGAAACGCTGGGTAAAATCAGAGAATTTAATTTTCTATAAAATTCTCTGATTTTACCCAGCGTTTCCACAGAAATTGAAATATTATCAACAGGATAACTGGTAAACAACAGGAATCGTGTCATGAATTAGAGCTTTCAAGTAGAAAAGAATACTTAAAGGAAACAGCCTACATTTTCCCTTTAGTGTCTTGGTGAAATATCTTCTCACTAAACGTGGAATATTTGTTATTGGTTCCAGCCCAGGGGGAAATTTCTAATCAGGATATAAATAGAGGTCGCTAAACTATAGAACCAAACCGTTCTATTTACCATCGCGCACGGAGGTTCACAAACCAAAATTTCCATTGATGAAAGATAACTGGATTAAAAGACACATAGACAAATATATATTGATTGATAAATAAAGAATTCTTGAGTTGGACTATATTTTAAAAGAAGTGCGAATGCCAACTCCATGACTCTTCACTGCTAAAAGGATAGCCCTCGATGAAAAGTCGAAGTAAACCCAAAATAGGTCGTTATTACATAACAACCAATTAAAATAAATTTCAGCATCTTTTTTTTTAATTTTCCGATTTCTATGAAAAATACAAATCACTCAGATGCAATCAGTTTTCAATCCATGCAGCGGTTCAGGAGAAGATTTTCAAAGGGCGGAACTCTCTGGAACCTACCTAATCCTTTCCATGACCATGTATTTGTCGTACAAGTATTCTCTGAACAAATGAATGAATCAATAAAGAATAGAATAACAAACATTCATTTCGTGTTTTTTATTTCATCTTAAAAGCCATTCAATACCACAAAACAAACAAGTGTAACATCACAAGATATTATTTGGTTATAACCAGAGACACACATATATATATATATTATATATATATATATATATATATATATATATATATATATATATATATATATTATATATATATATATATATATATATATATATATATATATAACACACATACATGTTTCTGTTATAACCTTCAATTTTTTACATTGACTTTTTAAATACAATGATTCACAATTCGTCCTTTAGCAGTTTCTTAATTTTTGAAGGGTGATACTAAATGAAGAACCCTGAAGAACTCTAGATTTGTGGGAGGGTAAGCGAGTGTTTCTAAGTTGTATTTACTTAGAATCAATGAATTCAATACAAACAACTTACATTTATGTACTTTTATAGACAAAAACTAGAATTTTGTAGATTTATAATTGACTGAAAGATATAAATTACGCTATTTATAGACGCGTTTTCCCATTGCGTTTAATTTGTTTCAATTACTCTTAAACTTTTCATCTAATCATTATTTTTTGTTGAATTAATTCTTTTTTTTTAAATCATTTATCATGTCATATCAGACGTTTTTATACCTGTCGTTTTCTATATCATATAGGCTATACCAGCGATATATAAAGCTATATATATATTAGCTTTATATATCGCTGGCTATACGACCGAGTCGACCGGCTTCTAGGTGGCATCTGCTACCGTGATTATAGTGGATCGTACATAAAAAAGCTCTATAATTCGATTGTTATAGCATCGCATCCAAGCCAGCGATATATAAAGCTATTAGCTTTATATATCGCTGTCCAAGCTATTCAATTTCAAACCGGTTTTGCAGTGCCTGGACATCAACCATCTTCTACACAACACTGTCACATGTTCATGTGCTTCATCTCCTTTCAAATACAATCCTATCGGGCATGTCATCACCGGCGACGTTTCTATTGTTGAAAATGAAAGCCTCAAAAATCTTATTTTAAGGGGCCCTAAATACCGGGAAGCCCGTTCCTTTAATTGGCGTCAGAATTTCAGTTTATTTATGAATTCTGTCGAAGATTATGCCAGACGATGGCCAAACATGAAGACGTAGAACCAGACACTTTGTCTAAATGGCTAAAAGCCACACGGTGGTTGATAAAATCTCGTATTCGAAAACTTAAAGGGACTATGAAAACACGTTATCCCTGTGTAATTAGTGATCCAGAAGTAGTCACTGAACTGGATAGATTACATGACCAATATGCATTGGCGCGGGAAGCAAATTGAAAGTTGGGGGCTAAACCAACTTAAAACACACACACGCCATAAACGTCTGGAGGCTAAGCCCCCCGGTTCCGACGCCTATGATATGTACTGGTACCAGCAGACGAAGCCTCAAATAATATAGTTTTTTATTTGTAAGGCACATTACTATAATTGTTTATTAGAAGAACTTGGGTTTAATACGAATTCTGGTAATCCTATATACACACATAGCTTACTTTCAAAGGACGAGATCCTTCAAAATCACGTGTCCGTATTACGCTCATTTGATATACCTACAACGGACACCGATATTGAGGTACCACATTTATATTGGATACCTAAACTTCATGAAACCCCATATAAACAAAGATACATAGCAGGATCCAGCAAATGTTCTACCTCACCTTTATCCTTATTCCTTACCAAAATATTGACAGCCGTTAAGGAGAAACTTCAACAATACTGTACAGTTGATTATTCCAGAAGCGGTGTAAATCAGATGTGGATACTAAAAAATTCTAAACAGCTTTTAGAAAATTTGAAGGCACACACTTTATATCGAATTCACAGTATCAAAACATATGACTTTTATACTTATACTCTTTACACAACTATTCCATAAAAAAAAAATTAAAAGAAAAACTTTTTAGCACCATAGACAACTGTTTTTTCACTAAAGGTGGTACCCGAAAATTTAAATATCTAGTGATTGGCTATCAGGATACTTATTTTGTCCAGTACCACTCTGATTCTACACATAAATACACTGAAGTTGATATAAAAAACATGCTGGAATTTCTAATACTGTAATAGACAATATATTTGTAATGTTCGAAGACATGGTCTTTCAACAAACTGTCGGCATTCCTATGGGAACCAACTGTGCCCCTTTATTGGCCGACCTGTTCCTTTATTCATACGAAGCAGACTTCATTCAGAAACTGCTGAATCAAAAGAAGAAAAAGTTAGCGGTGTCCTTTAATTTGACATTTAGATATATCGACGTTTTGTCAATTAATAATGACAATTTTCATACACATGTCAATGAGATATATCCCAGCGAACTAGAAATTAAAGATACAACAGAATCAAGCACACCCGCTTCATACTTAGACATTTTACTTAATATAGACACAGACGGGAAATTGGCAACTAAGCTATACGACAAACGTGACGATTTCGGCTTTCCCATCATAAATTTTCCACATTTAAGTAGTAATATCCCTCAGTCATTGGCATATGGAGTTTATATTTCACAAATGATCCGATATGCCAGGGCGTATACAACATATGAAGATTTCATATACAAAGGTAAACTACTCACTGACAAATTATTGACACAGGGATATCAAAAACCTTGTTTAATGTCTACGTTCCACAAATTTTACGACAGGTATAATAGTCTTGTTTGAGATTACTCTGTTTCACTAAGTGGAATGTTGAGTTGCCTTTTCATTGGCGGTTGTTGAGACGTCTATACCAGTTGTGATGAGAATTCACTTCTCATGTATTTCATTGGACTTGACTGTGGACTCACGGCGGGTGTGACAGGTCGACAGGGGATGCTTACTCCTCCATGGCACCTGATCCCACCTCTTGGTTTCCAGAGGTCTGTGTTTATCCATTTTTACCAGATTTGTATCTATGTCATGGACATTCTATTGATTTATACTTTGGTATCTGAGATTTTTTATATTATACACATTAATACTGTAAAATTTGTAATATTTGGATTGCCCGTGATATATAAATAACGATTCTGCTGTTATTACGAATGTTGAAAATAAAGCTAGAGGTTTTTAAGGTTCTTTATTTAGGGTCACAGCTTTTTGAAAGATGAAATGCCATTTTACAAAAAATAAAGAACCTTTTAAAGCCAAATGATTAAAATATGGTAACCTGTCCGTCTCGGTGTTGACAATTTTTACCATCAGACTTATTTTCGATGTTATGGTGCTTAAGTTCGAATTTCTTCATATCTGGAAAATTTCAAGAGTGAAGTATCTTGATTATATTGACCCCCACTACTGAGGAAGTGACCCATATAAAATTGATTAGCCAAAATAAACATATATACATTGTATGTACATAAAGTGTTAATTTTGAAAGGAAACATCAACAGCTCTTTTAACCTTGAAATTTGAACCCATGACCTTAAATTTTACCTAACAAAGTTTCATGTATTGCTCTAAACTGTTGGCAATGTTCCAATGTATGTTTGTTTATTGTTGTTTAACGTCCCACTCAAGAATATTTCACTCATATGGAGACGTCACCAAATGCCGGTGAAGGGCTTCAAATTTTGGCCTATGCTCGGCACTTACGGCCATTGAGCAGTGAGGGTTCTTTAACGTGCCGACACCTACTGCGACACGGGACCTCCAGTTTTTATTGTCTCATCTGAAAGACAGGAAACCAACCTGTCGCCGGCGGGACTCGAACTCACGACTCCAGAGTCGAGCGCGCTACCGACTGAGCCAGGCAATGTATGTATTTACATGCTGTGTATGTAACCTCTTACGAGCTTTATGGCATATTCGAATAAAAGCATCCCTTCAAGGCTTGTGACTCATATAAAGGTGGATTTTATTTTCATCTTCAACATTTGATGACAACGACTTAAGATGCCATTGAGACATCTTGAGGAAATGATAAAAATGTACACCTAATTTGTCCCTTTAATGGACTCCAGGCAGTCACACACTTTTTGTTGCAAATTGTATCTGTTTTCAAAGGAATGCTGCTTGCCAAAATCAGTTAGAATCTGTCCAATGGTTCTTGAGAAGTCATTTGAAAACAAACAGACAGAAAACAAATATATAATGGTTCAGGTGAGTGAATGATGCACAGCACAGGTGTCAAGGGGAGTATACTGAGACAGGGCAATACATGTAAATTTTCTACCTCTGTAATATACATCCTGTTTTATGACCTTTGACATTCTCCATTTGTAAATGCAAAGACATAATGGCAAAGTGAATATAAAACATTTAAAATCACAATAGTTGCTGATATCATTCACTGATAATAAGTGCAATTTACATGATTTATTTCTGAACATATTTATTTGCAATGGTATATTAAACACTTTCACAATCAAAACTACAAAATTTATTTCAACATCATACGTTATTAACACAGTCATTTTTTTTAAAGATAATTATAAACAGGTATGCATTACTACCGATCAACAAGAATGGAAAACAATAAAACTTGATGAACATTTTGCTTTTCATTAAGATTTTCATCTTTGATGTAGATTTTGTCTTTCATAATATCAATAATATGGTGCTATACATCTTTGAGAAACACCTTTTGTATACTTAAAACTCAACATGTCAAGGTCAAACACAACAGCAGTCCCGTTACAGAGTATGTTCATTACAGGAACTAATATGACATGACATGTCATATCTGATGATATTCATTCAAATATAGCATTCTTGTTGTTCATCTAACTGATGATACCTAAATGTGATACATCCTATCTTTTACTGCACTACAGTAAAATAGGATGAAAATAATTCCTCTCCTTCTGAGATATTTCTAGTCGACACTAAAATCACAATTCGGCTCAGTCTGAAAACAAAATTAATAATTCAATGTATTATATAAATTTTGTAGTAACATAAATAGATAATAAGTAATGTATCTCAGATACTAACAATTCTGACTTATATTTGAAAAAAGTATGCCAGCGACATTCATTAACTCACAAGGTTACAATATGATGGTACTATATGCCAGCGACATTCTTTAAGTCACAAGGTTACAATATGATGGTACTATATGCCAGCGACATTCTTTAAGTCACAAGGTTACAATATGATGGTACTACATGCCAGCGACATTCTTTAAGTCACAAGGTTACAATATGATGGTACTACATGCCAGTGACATTCTTTAAGTCACAAGGTTACAATATGATGGTACTATATGCCAGCGACATTCTTTAAGTCACAAGGTTACAATATGATGGTACTATATGCCAGCGACATTCATTAACTCACAAGGTTACAATATGATGGTACTATATGCCAGCGACATTCTTTAAGTCACAAGGTTACAATATGATGGTACTACATGCCAGCGACATTCTTTAAGTCACAAGGTTACAATATGATGGTACTATATGCCAGCGACATTCTTTAAGTCACAAGGTTACAATATGATGGTACTATATGCCAGCGACATTCTTTAAGTCACAAGGTTACAATATGATGGTACTATATGACAGTGACATTCTTTAAGTCACAAGGTTACAATATGATGGTACTATATGCCAGCGACATTCTTTAAGTCACAAGGTTACAATATGATGGTACTATATGCCAGCGACATTCTTTAAGTCACAAGGTTACAATATGATGGTACTATATGCCAGCGACATTCTTTAAGTCACAAGGTTACAATATGATGGTACTATATGACAGTGACATTCTTTAAGTCAGAAGGTTACAATATGATGGTACTATATGCCAGTGACATTCTTTAAGTCACAAGGTTACAATATGATGGTACTATTTAAAAGGATTGCACATGGGAAACATAAAAGGGACATCAGCTGTGCTAACCACATAAAAAGATTTGATTTTTTCTACATATACAACTTGTACTTGATGTACAATAACAAATAAGAGTTATACAAGGCATAAAAAAAATCTTATATATTCCTATATATTTTGTGAGAAAAAGGTCAGGTGCAGTGTGATATGCATATACAAAAAATAAGGTTGATTTAAACAACTGCAAGTGAATAATTGCAAAACTGGGTTTCTCAAGTAAAAATCATAAGATAGATAGGAACTTAAGCATCTCTTTTTTGTTAATGTTTATCAATCAACATGTAAGTATCCAGTGGACTACACGGCTAATTTTCCTTTATAGCTCTACTTCCTATATTTCAAAAGATACGGTCTAGGTTAATGCTGTTGTCCACAGACCCTGCCACCAATGTGACATTATGACACTCAGAACATTAAGGAATTGCAGTCATGACTTAATACACATTTCTTATTATGATCCATAAATATAAAGTACCTTTTGATATTCATATCCTCTGTCCAGTGGATCTGTGGTGCATAGCAAACATTTGGAATATATTTACGTAGATGGAAGGAAAAGTCACTAGGAATATTGTACTCCTGGTAAGCAACATTGGCAGGGTGACCTATAACATGTTTAAAAAGTTACAGTGGAACCTGCCTTGAGAGATCACTGAAATGTGGTGTCTCAAGACAGGTGGTATCTCAAAAGAGGTGTTATTTATAAAGATGTCTAATTAAGAGATTTTCAAAACGTGGTCTCAAAAGACTGGTGGTCTTAAATGAAAGTGGTCTCTTCTGTATTAAAATGTAAGAAATAAAATGATAAAAGATTTAAGTTTTATACATAATGCTACATCTAATATCAAACCTTAGTCAGATCAATGCATTCGTTTTGGAGGAATTGGTTTTTGGACATAGACAATAACTTATATATATCCCTACTTCCATGCTGCTGTTTTTAAAAATACTAAACAATTTAAGAAATAGAGTGAAAATAGATTTTTTGTATATACAGTTTATGTTCCTGAAAGCTTACCTTACTTGGACCAATAATTTTGTCCATATTTTAGGGTTTGGTTCTTGGATGCTGACCACAAGTCAATAATTTACGTCTGAACTCATTTTAAACATCAATAAATTTATAAGAACTAAGAAGAGTCCAGCTCTGTCTATATATTATAGCTGACTTTATATATAGAGAGATTATTACATGGTAAAATTCATATCACATCAGCCCAATATATATATATATATATATATATATATATATATATATATATATATATATATATATATATATATATATATATATATATATATATATCTTCTGTTTACTTTTCTGCATACCTGATGTTTTCTTCATTATTTTTTCCACTTTATATTTTATTTTATTTACCATTTGTGTTACATGATACACCATCTGTTGTTTAAAACATGTATTAGGGGATTGGCTGATTAAAACACCAGATGTATGTACAGTTTATTTAGCCATTTTAGACTATTTGGACCCTTTGACCATGGGAGATAATATGGAACATTTGAAAGATTTTGATTTGTCAAACACCAATCCATGTACCATACCGAGTGATAATTATGCTAAAATCATCATTCCAGCTGTTAATTATGTTTTCTGTCTAATCTAATCTGTCACACATGTAAAACGAAATGATTATGAAGTCCATTATCTAGAACATATCTGATTAGCTTTTAATATTAAACATGTGTATATGTAAACAAGTTGATTAGCTTTGACAGGTAGATCAGTGTTGTAGGTTTAGATTCAATATTTGATTTGAAATAGCTGATATTGTAGCATCAAGACAACAGAATTAATTTCCTTTGATTCTTTGCTTTTATTGTAATAATTTTTAGTTACGATTATATATGAAGGGCATCTGTTGCCAAGTTGTTACAGCATTGCGCTTTAAACCATGAAGTCTATCACCTCTAGACAAAACTGGTTCAAGTCCCACTGGAACCTGAGCTGATTTTGTGAGAAAGTTTACCTGTGGAAGGTCGTTGGTCTAATCCTGGGTACATGTACATTGTACTTGGGTTCCCTCCTCCACCACAAAATACTGGCCACCACCATATGACTGGAAAATGGTGGAGTATGGCATTACAAACCCATATGCAATGGATCCTGTCTTGAGATCTCAATGTCATGAAAGTTACCTTGTGTTTTGAGACCACATTTTGAAAACCACTCATTCAGATATCTTTGTAAATAAAACCTCTTTTGAGGGACCACCTGGCTTGAGGAACCACCTGGCTTGAGAGACCACATTACAATGGCTGAAAAGGTAGTCTCTAAAGACAGATGTCACTGTAATATATATATATAGATATCATCCAACCAACTATTTTCACGTACATCAATAACCCCAAATTCTGGTATCATATTCCTGATATTCTTCTGTATTTTTGCTATTTCCCGATAATTAGTAAACTAGCCAAATTTTACAATCAATAACAGAGCAAAATATGCTGATAAGTTTTGATCTGTTTTGTTTACATATTTATTTATTGTGCAAGAACTCTTAAGTGCATGAAAAATGGGGTCTGAAGGATTTGATTTGATTTTGTTTTGTTTTAAGCCATTCTCAACAATCTTTCAGTCATATGATGGCGTCCAGTTTTTATTAGTGGAAGAGAAATCTTGGTTACCCGGACAAAGACCACCGACCTTCCGTAAGAAAACTGGCAAACTTTCTCGCTTAATTCGAAATGACCCTAGCGGGATTCGAACCAGAGGTGAGAGGCCTTGTGATTTAAAGTGCAATGCTCTAACCACTCAGCCACGGAGGCCCCTGTGTCTCAAGGATACATATAAATAAAATAATATAAATACAATATTTTGTGAGAAGAGCAACAATTTACTGTAACTTTGGTATTTACACAATTCTTCATAGTTCTAACTTAATTATTTTGTAGAAATGTGATTGACTAAATATTTAATATTTTAAGATAAACAATGGAACAAAAAGTATATATATATATATATATATATATATATATATATATATATATATATATATATATATATAATATGTACATGTAATGATGTATATGGAATACTTACGTTTTGACTGATTATTGACATATTGTCCTACAGCCAATGGATTGACAGGATATGGTGTCAGCCATGACATATCACATGTAAAGTATGGACCATGCCTTTCCCTCTGACCACATGACCTGAAATCATGTAATAATGTTTTAGAGATATATTAAATGTATCTTCTAAAATTACAGTGACGACATGAAATTATACAATAACTTTACCAATAAATTCAGTAGCAAGTCTGCAGCATAAATTCTAAAATTTGTATACAAAATCAAATATTTCATTATTTGTTCTTGTTTTTAATTTTGGGGAAGTTGATGCAAAAATGTTCAGCATGCAAAGATCTACCAAAAGTCAACAGGGCCGAAATTGTCAGGTCGATCCTTCTAGGAAAAATTTCCCCATGTTTCCATGGATATTTTGTGTTTTGGGCTGTTTTTTTTTACATTATCATGAAATGTATGATAGATAGAGAGAGAGAGTGAAAGAAGCAAAAATGTTCTACATTCAAAGACCTACAAAGATGTCAAAAGGGTGGATATTGTCAGTGCTTATAGGAGTTAATTTTTTGTTTTGCTCAGGTGACCATTAAGACCCACTGGGCCTCATGTTACAATTCATTTTCTCTCTCTCTTTTGCATATATACACACACACACATGGACAGGTGGGGATGCACACATGCCTGCACACCCTCCCTATCTAAAACATACAAATTCACAATTATTTGTTACTATTAAGATCTTGTGTATAATATTGTTAGAAGATACCTAGAGAGTTGAAGATTGACAGACATATTTTCAGACAATCTATATCTTATGATTGTTTTGTATATGGCTCAAAATGTTGAAAATTCCAATCCATCAATATTTCATTTTTCAACATGTTGAATCTTATTGTACACAGATAATTATGCCAACAACAGAAATAAACACTTTGTTCAATATATTTGTAAATGTTTTAATGATGCGATAGTGTACAGCAAATTTTATTTAACTTTTCACTGTAATCCCATAAGGTTTTATTATCATTTTCTTCAATAAATATAATTTTAAATACACCTTACATTTTATTATAATGATAGTGTTCAACTTGCAAAAGAATGTCCTGGGTTCAATTTCCAGTAATGGATCATACTTCAGACATTAAAAAGATAGTGACTGTTCATTTGCCATTTGCTCTTTACAGGAAGTAAAAGTTACATGTCTTTAAACCAAAGTCATGGATTACAGAGCACACTACAAACTGTCACTGCATTGGCTTTACTGCAGGCCAGATAAACAGCATTTCACCAATGACATCTCCATACAAGTTAACAAATCTTCATTAATCAAACATGACACACCTATGACCACACTCATATATGATCATGTGGATTTTTTCGTTAGTTCCTCTTCTCAGTTCTGTATAAACCAGATAGTCCTATAATATAAGCCTTTGTTGGTTCAAATCATTTAATTTTAACATTTTCTATCAGATATTTTCATTTTACTATCAAGGTTCAGCATTGATGGTAAAATTAAAATATTTGATAAAAAATAAACAATTTGAACCAAGAAAGGCTTATATTGAAGGACTACATATCAGAAAACAGGTGAGATGAGATATCAGGTTTTTAATTAGACTGCACAGAAGCCACTTCTGGAGACTGTAAAGTACCATAACTCTGGTACATATTGTTAAATCTCAGCCAATATAAAAAATATCTCAGTTATATTAAGCTTTAAACTACATCTGCTCAAAATATGAGGAAATGACAAAATCCAAAAGTCTGCAAAAAGATGATCCAAAAGCAATATGCCTCAATCTTTAATCTTGGGGTAAAATGTACATTTTAAACAAACATCAATATGTTCATTTTAAAAAATCACTTTCTTTAGTTACCTGAATATATATTTTGATATATTCTTGTCATTCCCATCAACCAGTACACCATCGATGCATCGGAATATGAAAGGATTTGCAATACTCTGGAAGAAAATTGGATCATGGAGCTGGTAAAGTGATCCTGGACAAAGGAAGAAGACAAGTGATACATAGAACAAAAAGAGAATACTCTGATTTAAATATTGAAATATTCAAATTCTTTAAGGGAAAGAAGGATACCTGGTCATGTGACCGAAATGTCAATACTAAAATCAAAACTGCAACTGATGCTTGCAATGTAACCATACATGGAGAGATGACGGGAATTTATCCCAGAAGACAGAAATTGAAAAGAAAATTGGGGTCAGGAGGTCAATCAAGTTGTTGTTTGTGGATCAGAATCATTGTACATTCTTATTTCTGTGTCATCTATAAAGCACAGCTTCACACTGTCTGGCATCCATTTGTCCCTCTGTTCGTTTTTTGGCATGAAGTCTAGGCATAGTCACATTTGGACATAAATGGTCATAACTTTCTTATTATAAGATATACCTTTGTAAAACCTATAGGGAAGGTTCATTTCAATGAAATACAGCACTCAGCTAAGGTCAATGTCACAATCAAGGTTGAATGATGGTGAAGTCTTCGGTGAAAGTATTGTTTTGGTATAAACACCCAATTTAAGCTTACTTACATTGAATGACTCAAATTTACAGTGCCCATTTAAGGAATTAAGCCTGATCATTTTTTGTACCTTTTCATCACAACTTTCAAGCTTTTTTTATTCACATATTCTCATAAGAGCACAAA
This sequence comes from Atrina japonica, assembly GCA_030159075.1. Classification (NCBI taxonomy): domain Eukaryota; kingdom Metazoa; phylum Mollusca; class Bivalvia; order Pterioida; family Pinnidae; genus Atrina; species Atrina japonica. The sequence continues at coordinate 336,108 of BROG01000341.1, read as the reverse complement.
AACCACATGGATACCATGACTTTATATGGTATCTTACTATATATGTTATAAAAAATGAAATTTGTAAATAAGTGACTGCTCTTTCATGATATATTTGGCAGTAATTAAAAAAATAGAATTTGGGAAAGGGGCATAACTCTTACATATATAAATATTCCACATATCTAGAAATGTGCCAGATTATTGAAGTATATTAATCACTACATTCATAATGAGTTAGTATGCATAAAATAACAAAAATTCAATGGTTATTTTTTGTACACACCGAGGTATCCTTCATCCCCTTAAATACCAAATACATCATTGCAAGTTTCTTTATAAGACGAATTCAAAAATTCATGAATAACTCACATTAAAATTATCTTCTGAATTAATTCTAAAAACTAGTCATAAGTTTAGTGAAATCTAGAGAGTAACTTAGGTAACCTTTAAACTATCAAAGCTTCTGAGTACCTTCAAATGTACTGTTATTATTTACTGTTATGACTGAACAAAGAAACCAGGAACAATACTTAAATATGACATACATGTACTTTGAGATATGATATGTAAATTAATAACGTGGTTTTTTAAATGAGAAAGTTTATTAGCATTAAAATGCAATTAAAACCCTTCATTCTCAATTTTGATTTCTATAAGATTATTTTTGGTGTTTGACGTAGAAATGAACCAATGCAGAGAAGAACAAGATATGATTCAATAAGGACCACTATGTCCCAGATTTCCAGTAGAAGTACAGTAAATCTGGCATATATGCAAATAATGGTCACAAATGAATTAACAAATCACATTTTTGTGAAGGTTAGTCAAATTTCTTTTGTTTGTTTATTGTTGTTTAACGTCCTACTCAAGAATATTTCATTCATATGGAGATGTCACCAAATGCCGGAGAAGGGCTTAACATTTTGGCCTATGCTCGGCACTTACCGCCATTGAGCAGTGAGGGTTCTTTAATGTGCCGCCACCTACTGTGACACGGGACCTCCAGTTTTTACTGTCTCATCCGAAAGACAGGAAACCAACCTGTTGCCGGCGGGACTCAAACTCACAACCTCACGATCCAGACTCGAGCGCACTACCGACTGAGCCAGGCCGGCTCATTAAATTCCTTAATGTCACAATGCATTTTCAATGTTTGTCCGAGGTATGACTGAGGTGTCGAGTATTGAGACATCATCAAATTTAATAATTGTTCGTGCATAAACAGAAAGGTCAATTCATCAACGATCTTAAATATTATATTGGTATTTAGCAACTAATCAAATTGTTTTAAATTGGATGAAAATTGTTTAATTGGTTTAAGAATTTATTTGATTGGTTCAACAACATTGCCAATAAAAAAAACCCCAGAGCAACCAAAACAGATATGGTACACCAGGGACTGTCTACACTCTTTGGGGTATGGGGCCTGGGCCTGGGTCTTTTGAACTGATAATTTTAGGATCATTTTATTCAAACTGGGAACTCTAAATTGAAATACACAAAACAGTGAAAATACAAAAATATTTTCAAATCCAATTGTCATTTGGAAATTCTGACCACAAATTGGGAAAAAATGTGCATTGTTTTGCATAGGGAATGAGGCCTTATATTGGCCCCGTATGACAGAATACAGAATCCCTGCACCATTCATCTTCAATTTCATAAGCATGAAAACAATATATATATATGTTTATGTGGTTGTCCTATTATTCTTTTGTCAGGAAATTAATACCACAAAAAATGGATTTCTATTGTTATTTATTACCTGGGTACATAGAAACCACTGTCCCCTTTGGAACATTTCCAGTGGTGACAAAAACACCAATACCGCCATGTGGGAGGGAGCTTGGTCGTCTTTCGGTGGTAAATCCTAGCACGGTTTTCATTGTTTTCAGATTTCTGTTGTGTATACCTTCTTCATTCAGTTTCTGTATTTGATTTTGAAAGTTTTTTTCTGTAACATTAGCCACCGAATTGTTTCCCATGCCATTGTCAAGTGCACTGAGAAAGTAATGAAGAAATCTATTAACCTCCTCATCATTTATCAACTTGTCTGTTTCATCTTTGGATACTGTTCTCACACTCCTGAAAATAATAACAAATGTGAGACATTATTTGGATGATAAAGGACCCACTAGTCTTTAACTTCTCTTTTGAATAAATTTTTACAAGATTATGCATGTTGTAATTCTTATCTGCTATTTAAAGGACCCTTATCATTCTAGAAACTCATCTTACACAAAATGCCTATCTTTTGTTTGTGTTTGTTGAAAGTTGCTCATTCCCAACCCTTAACAAATGCCCTTTAATGATCCATTCCTTGTAACACAGGATAAACCTTAAAATAACAAAAACAATTTATAAAACACAAGGGAGCAGGGATATATTGAAAAACAGTATAGTACATGTATATACATATAGTTAAATATATAATCTTCTAAATGTAAGTGGAATTTACTGTTTCCCTAAGCAAACCTATAAACATTTAGATTTCTGAAAATATCGTATAAATTGATCTTTCATCGCTCCTACTTTCTGATATGTTGCATAGAGAATCAGTATAACAAAAAGCGGACTGGCTCAGTTGGTAGTGCGCTCGACTCTTGATTATGAGGTCATGAGTTCGAGTCCTTCGGATATGACAGTAAAAACTGAGGTCCTGTGTCACAGTAGGTGTCGGCACGTTAAAGCTAGAACCCTCACTGCTCAATGGCCGTACAATGTAAGTGGCATAGGCCAAAATTTGAAACCCTTCACCGGCATTTGGTGATGTCTCCATTTGAGTGAAATATTCTGGACTGGGACGTTATACAACAATAAACAAAAAATAATAATAATAATAATAATAAAACAAGATCTTGAAAGCTTATCCAATTGTCGTCAAGATACAGCGAAAATATTTGTTTTTCTACAATTATCATATGTATAGAGTAGTTGTAACAAATACTTCCTCTGCTTGGAATCGAACCTAGGACCCCTGTTCATGGGGTCAGATTTTGTGCTAGTCATCACTGACATTGTCATTGATCACATAAATGTCAACATATAATCTCATGTTGCCCCTTGTGGACCCATTTGTCATTGCCAAGCATTGAATCGATTGGAATACAAATGTTGACTTGATTTGATTTGATTTTTTTTTGTTTTACGCCATACTCAAGCGGATTCGAACCAGAGGTGAGAGGCCTTGTGATTTAAAGCGCAATGCTCTAACCACTCGGCCACGGACGCCCCCACAATTGATCTATAGGTCCTATGCAAAAATAATAAAAATATTGAAACCTTTCTTTCAAATTGAATATTATCCATGGTACAAATCTATATCGGTATTGTGCCCATCTGAGCTTAATTGTTTTCCACAAACGCATATCTTCTGTAACAAGTAAACATAATTGTCAATGTCAGGAGAACCAAAACAAGCATGTTACAATGGGCGCGGCCATTTTTAAGATCTGCACCGAATGCTCGCTGCGATTGGCTGTCAGGCTGACGTTGGCGTAAATAAACTTCCGGTGTTGCAGAAGACATTTCTTACAATATGCCTACAGGAGACTCGGAAAAGATAGAAGAATTAAATGAAAGGATAGGGTCCTTTATCAAGGAACTTAAACAAGGGTACACTGTTGTGTTTCTATCTTAACATCATATAGATCCCCGTATATCTACCACAGGCCGCCGACATCATCATGATCATGTATGAAATTGAAATAATACGTCACTTTATTATTTATACACATGTTTTCTTGTTATAGCATATGTATAAGCCCTATACCATAGGCTATATAAAATGCTCTGACAAAAACACATATGTATAAGTGAAATATCATTTCAATACACAACTAATGATGATGGTGGTTTGGGGGTATTTAATGAATCTGACCCCATGTGTGGAACTTATTTTCTCCATGGCCATAGACATAGACTATGTAGTACTTGTTTTATTATGTGCATCATAAGAATACGGCCCACGAGTTGATAGAATCCTCAAAGGCAAATGGAATATCACTTTGTATGAATGAGCAAAGTTTTGCCAGATTTCCATGTCATGATTTATTCACTCTGTAATAACCATGACTGGTGCTGGAAATTTTATCTGTAAATTAAAATTTAGAGTCAAGCACAAAATTGGCAGGCAAACAGTCACCTACAGTATAAAAAAAAAGACCGGAATGGAATGACTTCTGATCGGAGAGTTCACTCTCCCATCGTTGATCCTGATTGTTTCTATGCAGTATGAAGGCATTGTCAGTTAGAAAAATGAAGGACAGTGTAAATCTGAGGCTAAAGGCTCGGCGAACATTTTACATTTATGTTTGAAAAATAGCATTTTGAGAATTTTTACACAGTTTAATGTGTTATCTTTATTCTAAAACATTTAACTCTAATCTATAATTGGCTATTTAATTACCCACCTATAAGTGGAGAAATACTTTGGAAAATCACATAGGCAGCACATTTTAAGATATAAAAAAGAGGGACTAGATTTACACCCTTCAACAAATAAAAATGTCTTGTACAAAGCCATTACATCACCAAAGGGAGCAATTTCTACATAAAATGTATATGAACTATTATCAATGTACAAATAAATCATTACATGTACCTTAGATTAGATTTTGACAAAAATAAAAATAATGGGGATTCGGGTCATATGTCCCAGACTAGATTTACACTTCCTGAAAAATGATTAATCTTTCTGATTTCAACTCAAACTTAGTATGCAGTCATATTTTACAGATCTGGACCCAAAAGATGTTAAAAGTTTGTGCTACATTGGGAAGTGCGTAACAATCACAAATTTTGCATGTATTCTAATTTCCAATTTTTATAACACTGTACGTTTCAACGTTTATAGGGATCATGCAGAATTACGACCCTTCACACCATTTCTACAGTTTTGAACCAATATAATGCACTAATCTGAACAAAGGCATTGCCTTGAAGTGAACACATCTTTGTCATTGTAACATTATAATACAGCATTAAATGCATCGGGTTAGGAAAACCACATGGTTTAGATTGATGCAGACACTGAGACAGTGCTTTGCATCCAATGTATGTACAGCTCTATTTCTACAACTTTACCATAAAGTGCTCCCTTCGCTCACTGAAAATCATGCTGAAATTGTTGTCAAAATTATAGGTAAGGCATATTGTTTTATTGGAACAATAAGATGTTGGTAAGCCATCAAAATATATCTAGGCTGCTACTAAACCGGCTGTAATGGGATTGGGCTCTCATATCGAAGCTGTTACTAATCCGGCTATTACGGGATCGGCTGTCCAAAGTACATTATACTCAACCATGTGTATAATTCAACCAATCAGAATAGACATTTATGGCGGCCATATTTCTAGGAACCTGTATGCGGAGCCTCGTTTGCGATGTACCGGTTAAAACTTTTTGAAGCCCATAGTACACATTGAAGGACTCTGGCCATAAGAGGGCACTGTAATTATTAGCCTTGACTCAAGATGCAACATTCTACAATAAAGAGCTCGCTGTGCTCGCATGTAACTAAGGCTTTTTCAAGGAGATTCAGTGTGTCTTATTTCTATTCATGCATTTGTTTTAACATCTGTCGTAACAGTTATCACAATAGTAGGAAAATTAAACTAAAACGATAATTTTGATACTCAGCGTCGTCTATACACTTGAAGCATTTTAACACACAATAGGATCTACTTTCAACTTGTGCATGAATATCGAAGACTAGTGCAGTCAACTCTTGTTATAACAGCACTTGATATAACAGCGTTTTTGGTTAATAGCAGAAATTTTATGGGGATGCATTTACATCCATGTTAATTTGATTGATATAGCGGCATATTTGGTTTCCAGCACTGGCAGTAATTTTAGGCAACAAACATGCATTTTATTTGTAAAAATGACTTGTTATATTCCAAACAGCATCAAAAATTAAAAATTGTTATCATAATTTATTAGATTGATAAAATGAAAATAACAATAAAAACAATTTTATTTGTTGTTGTCATTCTATATCATTCATGCAATCATATTGAATTGAGGATTAATATTGAATAGGGGTTTAACAACAAAGGATGTTCATGCAATCTTATTTTGGTGCCAAGCCTGGAAATTTGATATAACAGCATATTTGATATAGTGGCAGTATTACTTGATCCCAACCTGCAGCCCTTTTCACAAAAAATCTTAAGATAACTTTTACTTTTAAGAGTAAAATTAAGATTGTTATGGTTTGCATGAAAAATCTTAAGTGAATCTTAAGATAAAAATTTGTCGTAACTTTAAGAGAGCTATCACCCACACTTAAGAGAAATTTTTACTCTTAAGATTTTATCAATATAATCGTAAGTGTCTCCATAGAAAAAAAAAGATGATCTGATATGTTGTTTGATATGATTAACAGAATAGCTATTCGCAGAGAACGTATTTTTGACAATAAAATGTGAGTATAGATAGATCGACGAGTCACTAAATATTGACCAGCCGTTAGGTTTTTCCGAGGCACTGCATCGTGAACTTAGCAGACACAACAAGAGATTTAATTGAAAGGCACACAGAAAATATCATGAAATTCCTCCCCATATCCTGAGGGCATTTTGTATTTAGTAGGTTAATAAATCTAGGACTAGATCGATTACTTTGTGTTGAAACTACAAAAGATCTAGGCTACCATATTGTACTGTCCTCGTCACATAAATCCGTGAATCAGAAAAATAGAAATGGTTTAGATCTAGAATAGAAATCTAGGCCTATATCGTTGTCATGATATGATAACATATGCATACCTTTTGTAATCCTTTAATAGATCTACAATGATAGATTTAGTCAAGAAAATTAAAATTTGCTAGCCCTGCCACTATTGTTTACATCTGTACCAAATCCTAGCGTTCTTAAAGTCATGCACTCTGACGTCATGTAACAGGTCGATCCAAGCTGATAAGGGGTGTTTTCAATGAAGTCGAGTTTACTAGATCTATCATCATCATTACCAGGAAATATTTAAATTGCATCGGCGGATTTAGAGGGACGGTAGGGCTCTCAAAGCTTAGTTAAAAAAAAAAAAAATCCTTGAGACTACTTGGTCGAATTTCTGCTCCGATTTTAATATACATTTAACATTGCACTTTTTTGCTGAATCAGTTATCTTCTTTTGAGAACGATAATCAATTTGATTTATTCGCGGATTATCAGGCAAAGGCCATATTGTCGCGTCTGAATGTAGAAAAAGGCGTCTATGGACTTTAAATTTCTTTTTTTTCTGGAAGCGTAAACCCCGATCCCCTTACGAAATGCGATCCCTATAGTTGACAAAATAGGTGTAAAACCTTCAATTTCTCTAGATTCCTAAAAAAAAACACAGAATTTTCTCGACTCGCTCCGTTCAGCAACAATATCAAGACTTATGCCCCCCTTTAAATTCTCGGTTTAGCTCTGGTGAGATATACATGATATAAAAGTTGTACACGACATTTTTTTAAAAAGTAATAATCCCATGTCACCATCGGCACCACTTTTACAAATTTTCTATATCCGCTAATGCTATGTGATACTTTGAAGGACAAACAGGTCATAATTTAGTGTCTAAAAACTTCAAAACTTGTAAAACTACACCATCTCCAGGGAAGGATACCCTATAGGACTGTTTGCTGTGAAAATAATCCCTTTGAGATTAACAATGGGACACCGAACTTGTCGTTAGATCGAGTCTGGAAGCTTACGAATTTCCAGCTTTATTTTTTTCAAAGGTGCGTGACCCATACTCTCAAATGAAATATTGCTTCACAATTTATTCAAAAAATTTAAACCTAAAACATCCTCACTAAGGCTTGTATTCTATATCAATTTCGTATAATCGTGTATCTAAATGGATATGTAAAATAAATGTAAAAAAACAAATTTTTATGAAATACAATTAGATCTAAAAATATAAACACACGATATCATATAAATAATTTACTACTAGGTATTTCATGAAGGAAGTACTGTTTATATTGTAAATAATTTTAAATTGGGTAAAGTTCAATGATAAATTTAAAATTTATGAATTTAAAAGTGAACACCTGGCAGTATGAATATCTAAAACGCAAACGAGAAGCCTACTCAACACACACATTTAAATTACGAAATAGAATTTAAAATGTTAATACACAAAAACATAGCCTATAAACATATAATTTACTGATGCCGTATAGATCTAGATAACATAATACATGTAAAACACAAACAAATACGCTAGTTTTGTGTAATTTCAAAAGGCTGGAGTAAAAAATAAGTAGAGCTTTGTGAAACTTTATTTAATCATTATTCAAACTTGATTGAATTTCATTTACACCAAAAATATTTTTTTTTCTGGATTATATTCAGTGCAAATACATCAACTAAAATACATGTGACGCCTTACCCGGAAAAATTGTATGCGCATGCGAATCGAAAGTGAAACGTCGTTGCTATGCTTACTTTAATCGTAAAACTTAAGATTTTATCTTACGATTAAATCTTAAGAGAAAATTAAATCTTACGATAGCTTTTATGAAAATGACTTAAGATTTATCTTACGATACTCGTAAGATTTTATCTTAAGAATAATCTTAAGATTTTTTGTGAAAAGGGCTGCTGGCCGTTATAACAAGAGTTGACTGTATTTATATTGTTGTTGAAAGAGACAACTCTTTCGTGTGTCATTTTTGCAACTGAAGTATAAATTTAAGAGTCAAGTTGAAGTACATTTGTCCGATAGGGTCTCAGTGTTCTAGATTTACATCTCCTGCCAATTGTGCCAAGTGATATTTTCAATCAGGAAAGTAAATATCTGCCCACTTGTCCTGGAAAGTAAAATTACTCATAGGTTACCTAATCATCATTGGATATCCAGGGGCCTACTCAAAAACCCATTTGTAATTACACATAATAGAACCTATGTTGTGACTGAGCGTAATGTGCTGTGTACATAAATAGGTGACAATTAATTGTCTTTTAAGTTATGAAAACATACAGGTTCAAGAGTGTCAAAAACTGTATAATAAAAATACATTGTGTACTTTATACATGACTGTATTTACATGTATAACACATAGTTTATACTTTTGAATCATCCCCTTATCTGGGCACCCCGCTGTGAAGTTGAAGTTTTCATTCAGACTTTCAGGACACTACAAGCTATGTTCACAAGAAAGTAATCTTCAACTGATAAGAACTGGGTGGCAATCTTAGTTTGGAAAGTTTTAGAAATGTCTTATGGACACTACAGAATTTAATTGTTTAACAGTTTCAGTAAGGGTAATTAAGGATTGAGGTCGCTGGCGTGATTGTGTACAACCTGAAGATAAAAATTAAAATGAGGTCAAAATATTGTGTTCCATAATGAAATTGTTTAAAAAAAATTAATGAAAAGTTGATTTTTCTCTAAGTTGAATTTAGGCCAAATTTCTGTCCTGATTTTTTTTTTAATCTCACCCCTCTCTCTCTTGTTTTTATCGACAACATGTACTTTTTGGAGAAATAAAATGTACGTTGAAATAAAAATATATAATAAAACTATCCAATTCTCTGTTTAACAGTGAAATTCTTTATTGAAATGCAATAAGAAATGGCTTCACAATATTTTTTTGAAAAAATCTTGTTTTAAATGAAATATATAGTAAAAAATGATATTGTCTATAAACTTTTGACAAGTGGATGTAAGTATTTTATTGATGAAATTCAAATATCTGAATCATTGTTTTCGATATTTAGAATCGTAAGTAGTATGATGTTGACAGAATTGTTCAGACAGTGATACATGTAGGGCCTATATGCAGACATTTTGAAATAAAAAAGAAATACTGGTCAACTTTACCAGTGAATAAAGGAATTACACTGGTTACACAATTGAAAAGAAATGGAAAATTACTTGTCGTTTGGACCAATTATCAGATTTATTTCACTGGACTTTTGTAAAATTTACCAGTGTTTCTAGTAAGACAGGTGAATTTCAAAACTGATATGTAGCCATTGTCAGGCTTAATTTATCACTGATTTTAAAATTATCAAGAATTTTAAAATTAGAATTCATTGCTGTACTATCAAAAAGATACTGTAATTTGCAGTTATGCTTCATCAGGTGTGACACTTGATGTGTATAGTCGCTAAATGGCTTGATACTGTTAAAAAGAAATCATGTATCTACTCTGAATGTCGTCATGGTATATAGGCATATGTGTTGTTGCTCTAGCTACAGGTACAAGTCGAGTTAATTTTGCCAGATGGAAAGGTTTTCTAGACTGCATGTGTTCAACGCTATTGAGGCCATTCAGACCTTTAATTTTTTTCATAGGTCACAGGTGTTTGTGCAATGATTGGGTGTTTGACTCTCGATTTTAATTCACAGATAAAATTTCCAGGTCAATGTTTATGGGAGTTATCTTCCCTTTAAAAGGATTTTTCATGTTCTTATGTTGATCATATGACTTTCAAATTTTGTATGCATATAGTCAGTATCTACAATGTTTCAATGTTTGTGAATGAAAAGGAAATCAGTTGATAAACGGTACACTAGGGGTGCACGAATAAACATAGACCTCAGTTGTGTACAAATGGGTTAATAACTCAAAACTATCAAAGGATCATTTTGACAAAATTTTAAGGTTATGATGTCAAGGTCACAAGCACCTATATAAACTAAAAATAAAAGGTTTTTTTTTGTAAAATTATCAACATTTTTGACTACTTCTCCAGAACCATTGGGCCAATTTGAACCAAACTTGACAGGAAGTATAACCATGTAAAGCTGCATGACGTTTGTGGTTTAAGAGGAGCTAGGACCAAACATGGCTGCCATTGCTAAATATAGAACAATTGAATCAGCAGATATTTTTGATTTAATACACTTTTTTAAAGTCAAATATTAGACATTTTCAACTTCTTCTCAAGAACCAATGTACTAATTTTAACAAAACTTGACTAAATTTTTTTCTCAGTTACTGTTAAGGCCCATTGGGCCACTTGTTTTCATTATTGCTCTCTAAATCAGGGCATCATCATCTTGAAATAAATAATTTTGATGTGGAAAATGTTAAGCTGACACAAACCAGAGATTGTCTTCAAAGATTACAATCTGGTTGACCACTGTTTCATTTAAACATCAAAATTGCTGAAAATAATTAGTTGATGGTCAATGAAAAGTCCTTGTGAAGAGTTTAAGTAATGGTGCATTCATATAAATACTGTGAAATATCAGGTGTAATAACTTGAACTACAGCCATATACAGACAAAATTCAAATGTTTATACTGGTAGACCACTAGCTATTGCAGTGACTATAATCAGCTGAAGAACTTCCAGAATTGGCACCTGCAAAGTATTTTGAGATAGTAAATTAAATTGTCTCAGTTTGCTCTTTTTCACTAATACATGTTTTAAGTTCTTAATTGGCCTAATTCAACATTGTAATTATATTTACAAGAATATTCTTGCAGCCAAAATTCTTTTAAAATATAAGAATCACATGGAAACAATGGTTCCTATTTTCAATTATAAAGTGGATGGAAACTAGTCAACTACACAATGTACTGAAATTATAAATATACCGGTAGTATCGAAACTATTATTATAGAATTGCTAAGAGGAGAAATATTTGACTATTGATATAACCAAGGTCCATGTATGAAGAAGTATTTCCTTGTATTTATCAGCGCTCAGTATCATTTACATCTTTTCCATTCTTTCCAGAGCAATTGAAGGATCTTATGTGGTTGCATTTAAAACAGTCTCCCTTCTTGTCAGGGTAATATCACAGACAAAATGGACAACAGCAAAGTAAGTAACAATAGATGTATTCTAGTTATATACAGTAAAATCCATATGCATTTAGTCTGGCGGGTTGGAGTCTCATGAACCCTTTCTTGACCTGAACGAGTTAAATTTTTTGTAAAACATTAAGATCACACCGGTTAGGATAATCATTCATACATAATTATGGTTATTCAGATATAACTTATTTCCTGTGAAACAAAAAGTGAGTAGGATCAATCTTACGATAACCTAAAGGTTACTGCTCTGTGAAGTTATGTGAATCACACAATACATTGTACATGTTTTGATACAATTAAGGGAAATATCTTGCATAAATGCCAGTACTTTAGTTCACTGTTGAGAAGATGTTTCTTGCCTTTAGAGAAATTAACATATACACACAAACTGTGTTTGCTTTCATAGAAATATACTTTATTCACATTTCTCTCCATATATCTGGGGTTATAAGCTTTGATGTTTTCTAATTACACAATGCCATTGTGGTCATTTAGGTCTTTGGTTATATTCTGCTCATATTTATATTCTGCTGAGCAGCACTTAAATTTAATTTCAAGTATTAAATGATTAAGACCTGCTATAAAATCACATCAGTATTCTGAATGGAATTATTTGATGCACATGTATCAAAGTCCCTAACATGCACACTAAAGGTACTCTTGTGATATCCTTAAATGAAAAGTAATTAATCAGGGATTTTCAACCCTATCATAAGGGGCTGAAATAATGCCCCATTTCCAATGCAAAATCAATCATTTTTTTCCTAATTTGCAGTCAAAATTTCCAAGCTGAAGTCAAATGACAATGAATTTGAAGAGATTCGTGTATTTTCACATAGTTTTGTGTATTTCTGGATTTCCCTATTTCAATGTTGCTAAAATTCCCAACTCAAAATGCCCAGGCCCCTTTCCCAAAATAGGGTAGAAAATCACTGTTAATAGTCTATTACAATATACTGTGGTATAATCAAATCCATGACTAACTTGAAAGAGATACATGTAAATACTATGTTGGATTTTTCTGTGGTACTCAAATTCTTATGTACATACATACTTATGAGAATTCTAATGTGTCAAAGCTTTTGCAATACATTTTAACAGAGAACTAATGGATATAGTGAGGAAGGAAGGAAAGAGAATGATGGTAGCACAGCAGTCAGAAACTGCAGTTGGAAATATGGTGCGAAGGGTACTTAAAATCATCAGAGAAGAATATGCAAGGTGTGTGTTCTAAATTTCATCATAAGTGTTGAAGTGTTAATATGACAGTGTTTACAAAATGTCTGTCGTTTACAGAATGCTTGTGTAGAGTCAACATTTTGTTTTAATAATCTCTTGATGACTTAAAATGTTATAGATAGCAAAAAGCCTGTAGTTCAACATATTTCTTCATGAATTTTATATTCTGTATACCGGTAATCAGATTAAAATTTCATTGTTTTAAAGGAAAAGCAAGTTTGTTTACATCAAAATTTCATTGAAATAAAAAAAAAAGTTTGTAAAGAACATATTCCTATCATTAGGTATAATTTATATAATATTTTATCATGTTTTAAATTTTGTTGATACTGTTAGATGAAAAAAAAAATATTAAAGGAAATTAAAACCACAAAGAAAATTTCTGATTCTACAGTAGCTTATAAAAAGAACTATCATAGACTGTAAAGCTATTTTTCTCCCCCACCCGTATGTGTCTAATTGATGTATTTTTAAAACAACACAATAAATGATATTTCCCAGTTCTAAATAGAAAATGTTTTATAATAGTTAAGGAATATGTTACGAATTTCAGTGAAAGAACATCTTTAATGGTTTGATATGTACATGTAATTACATTGCATTCTTATATCAACTGAAAACTTGTAACATTTTTAAACATGTCAAAATTATATAAGATATGTATAGATATAATTATGAACCTCATTTGGGGTTAGTACATGATGCTATCAAACCAAGACAGTGATATTTTCCTGAGGCCGAAGGTTGATAATTAACTTCATGTATAAACCGAAATTGAGGTTGTTAATTATTTTGTTTCATGACATTTAATTAGTTTGACACTAATGTGTAAATATCGCAAATATTAGTAGGCCTAAGATGTGTGAATCTAACCATGTAACTATTTTCACTGATTTAATTTAAAAGTTATGACTTTTGAAAGTCAAAAATGTTTTTTATTACTGTAAATTAAGATAAAATTTAGGGGGAGGTAGATCTAAAGGATATTGATAGATGAATTCTTAGACAAACGGATCTGAAATGTTTCTTACAGTTTGATCTGTTGTTTCAATCATTTTGGAGACTTGCACTTTCATTTTTAAGACTTTTTAAATACATCATTTATGAATTCTAATATCTAATTTATCATATGATGTGCACTTTGTAACTATTTAATTGTAAAAGATGGTGGTGCCCGAGAACATTAATCTGTGATATATGTGTGTGTTACTCAACTATGTTATAGGTACAAAAAAACTAAATATGTTTTTAACCCAGGAATTTTCCACTCTCTTTTGGGAATGGGACCTTGGCCTCTTGAATATGGAATTTTTGCAGCATTTTATTAAAATTGGGAAATCAAGAAATGCACAAAACTATGTGAAAATACAAGAATATCTTCAAATTCATATAATGTCAATTGAGAAATTTTTACTGTAATGGGAATGGGCCCTTATTTTGGCCCTGTATGATAGGGTGGAAAATCCGTGTGACCTGTGTTCAATTATAATCTATGTATTATCAAAGGTCACTCCTTGATAATTTGTCTTAACTAGACCGAAGGTCAGATTTGTAAGTTTTGATTATTTTCATAAATCAAAATACCATTTTTTTCATCCTTTACCAGTGCTTTGAAAGGTAAATCAGAAGAAGGAGACCCACAGGAATCACTGCATGTAAGTACATGTAATGTTCTTTTGAGAATTCTATCTGAAAAAAAATATTATTTATGATAGCAATTGAAACATGAAAAAGTTATTTAGGCAAAGATACAAATATCAATATGTGAATTATATCTCTTCATTTCAGAAAATGTTATTAGCAGAAGGACAAATAGATGATTACAGTATACAAGCACCCACTTTGAAGGTACATATAAAATCTTATCTAATTAGTATATACTTATACTTACGTGTCTAAAAGCACTTATGTACATATTTATTTTTATTCATTAACTAATAATATTGACCTAATACCGGTTTTCTGCCCAAACAATACGACAGATGTGTTATATGTCCATCCCTTCTTTTGCTTTGGGTACAGATAGACATCCTATATGTCTTAAGTAGACAGAGTGTTGCATAAGAAAATTGCCCGCCTACCATCTCAACTAATCAAACTGTTGCATACAACAATTGAGCACCTGTCACACTTATTTCTGCAGTTATTAATCTTTCATTGTATTATTTGTCCATGTCATATCAAGTTCATTTTTTCACCTAGGCTCACCATATTTGATTCAAACATACATTTAGGTGGATGCAGTGATTTTGTCACTTTTAATATATGTCATGGTGATATCCCCTAGGTGTATGAATACTAATTCTTCAAATTAGCCTTTTTTATACATGGATAAATTATGAAGAAAATTGGAATCTTATTCATAAAGTTCAGTATTTTATGTCCATTTATAAACAACCAAAAATAAAATAGCCAAAGCAAAGTAAATTTCTTTGATAAAGGTATACTTTGAATATACCAAGTATCATCAAAATGATGTATTTGTATTTTTGTAGGCGATTGTGATTGAAGCTGTGAATGAGATGAAGATAGAATTAGAAAATAGGTTTGTATCTTATACTTGTTTGTAGATGTTGACTGAAAGAGTAATAAAACCATCAAAGTAAACTTATATCACAATATCTATTTATCCATAGGAACCAAAAACAACTATATTCATTGTATTGTTGGCTTTTGTCAATTGTTTGGGAATCATCATGGTTGTCTTATTGCCATCTTGACAGAAGAGAATGTGATTTGTAGGACATTTTCCTGTGTGGTTTTGAAAACTATTAGAATTTAAATTTTTCATCCATAATTAAGATCTTAATTCTACCATTTTTATAAATTTTCAAGCTTACAGACAAGATTTAGCAATATTTGTGTTAGTTATACAATCCTAAGAAATGGCTAACCCGTCCGATACTTTTCTTCATATGTAGGCATATGATTGAATTTGTAATTGAATTTACTTTCTCACCTGACTGACGGTTGCATGTACTCTGACAGTAAAAAATGTATCAGTTTCTGCTATGTTTCAGTGCTGAAAATATAGCAGGACAAGCCCTGGAGCACATTCATTCAAATGAAGTCATACTTACAGCTGGGAAGTCAAAAACAGTTGAAGCTTTTTTAAAAGTATGTATTATGATATCCAATTACACATGTATTTAGTATTGAAGTTTGTATTGTAGTCCACAGTATATTCACTTATTATTTAAAAGGAAATTAGCTGTGTTTACCCCAAAAATTATTTTGATTTTTATACTTTTATTGCTTGTACTGGATGTACAATAACAAATAAGAGCTATACACAGACATAAAGATAACATATATTCCTATATATATTTTGTGAAAGTACAGTCAGGTCCATTGATGTGGTGTTTGCTGTATTGTAACAAAGAACAGTTATACACAGACATAAAGATAATATATATAACCTGGATTTCTCAAACAATTTTCACAAAATATGTAGGAATTTAAGAATTTTTATGCTTGTGTATTTCTCTTTTTTGTTATTGTTTATCAATCTAAGTATAGGTATACCAAGGTAAAAGTGGCACATCCAGGTTCTGTCAAGCACCATAACTCCACACTCTTTTTGCAAAAATAAGGAGTGTGAAGGATACAATTTCACCTTGTTATGGTCTGCATGTTTAACAAATGAACAATGTAATGTCTGTTGCACACCGGTCTAGATTTAAGTGATCTTTACTTATTTTTAAATAAAATCAGTATAGAACAGTAAGATTTGTGTGTGTTAACTTAATGATTATTCACTTTAATGCAACATTTGGTATAAATAGCATTGCGATAATTAAACCCTGTTGGCTTTTAACATTTAACAATTCTGGGAAGCATACCATGGGGGAAAAGGTGATTTGTGTATGAAAGCTAGAGAAATTCTCATCAGGCTTCCAAACTTGATATTTTTAAAATGTATTTAGAGAGTAAGCCTATACTCTCGATCCCTAGTTCGATTTCAGGTTAAATAAATCTATCAATGATGTATTATTTAAGGATGAATAGGTCATAATTCAGTGTCTGGAGGTTACTAGGCCAAAATTCTGATTGATTTTGAATTATCCTTGCTTTTAATCAGGGCAGAATTTTCAACCTAGTAGTCTACAAAGCCTAGTAGCCCCTCATATCTTGTAAACCATACAGTGGGTATCCACGGGTCGTAGCATTCATGTCTTGTATGGATTGTGCTTAATAAATATACCTCGGGGATAATCAATGAGATTTATTTGTGGATTGCCAGTCAGATGCATATTTTCACATCTGGATGCAGGAAAATGTGCCTACGGCCTTCCAAATTTAAAATATTTTTCATATGACAGATGTGTAAAACCCTAAAATATGCTATTGCTTTACAAATTCATGCAACGCTTAAAATTATTGCAGTGACCATGGTAGGGTTCAGGCGAGATAGTGCATCCTAAAGTTGACACAATAACTATAAATCCTTAAAGTTTTCTGTAAAACTTAAGAAAATTAATAACTTTCCCAAACTTTTTGCACTTTTGTCTGCTCGGCGAAGATATTCTTTATTTGCACCCCTACACCTTCAAATCCTTGGTCTGCTTTTTGTGAAGTATGCATTGTATAACACTAATAGTGTCACTACCCTCACCCTCCAAATTATGAATATTTTCCAGATAGGTCACTATAAAGAATAATACTTCGTGACCAAATAAACCAAAAGTAACAAAACTTAATCTACAGTGTTTTGCATGAGTTTATTTTATTTATCTAAAAAATCATAACATTTTGTGAGATTTGATGTTTTTTTTCTCTGTAAGCCAAATAATGAAAATAAAGAAACCTCCCAAAAAAGAAAAGGAAAACAAAAAGGAACAAGTTTTACACTCACAATGCAAAAAAATATAAAAATAAAAACAAAACAATTTAAAACACAAATAAACAGATAATACAATAAAATAGACACAAAAACAAATAATAAATACACAAAACAACAACAAAATCACACAAACACACACACACAAACCAAATAACAATCACAAAACAACAACAACACACACAAACCAAATAGCAAACACACAAAACAACACACAACAAATAACAAACACACAAAATAACAACAAAAAACCAGACACACAAACAAACAGCCACACAAAAGCAAAAACTTATCAAATAGGCCTACATATTAAACACAAAAAAGAAAATATAAAGAATGTAATAAACATTGTTATAAAATCTTTATTAAAGCCTCAAACATTTAGGCCTATCAGCAAATATAACAATAAACAATGATATCCATGACATCAGTTCTGGTGACGATAAATTATTTTTTTTAAATAAATGTGAGATTCGAACCGGAGTCATAAAATGCTGAATTGCAGTAGGCAATTTACATAACCAAATACACTACAAAGGACTGGTGCAAAAGTGAGGATAAATTTGGTAAGATAAATTGTGTTGCTGTGTAAAAATAATATTGTTGTTGAACCTGTCACTCCTGTTATGATAAAAATTATTGTGTTGATAAACATGTGCCACTTTCTTTACCTTGGTAGATCTATAGTAAAAAAAGGAGAAACAAAATTGAAAAAAACCACAGTTCATGCCCCTTTAATAGTATTACAGTCATTTATTCTATTTTATTTATAGAAAGCTGCTAAGAAAAGAAAATTTCATGTCATCGTTGTGGAGTCTGCTCCATTTTTTCAGGTTTGTTGCTTTCCTTGTTTATATTGCTAGTTGAGATATTTTGAATTTGAGAAACAAATTCAGTGCACATGCATGGATGCATGCACACACTCATCCACACATGCCCTTATAGCAGATTGCATTAAAGCATCTACTTGAGGTATAAGAAAATGTAAGCTGTGAGAGATCAGTTTTTCTATAGATTAAACATGCCTGTAAATAGATTTGACAGAGTTATTTCCCTGCATAACATTAACAATTTATAGATACTATGAGTTATGTTCCTTAACTGAAAATAATGGCTTTGCTGAACATATTAACGTAATTAACATTTTATTTCTCTGTAAAATAACATAGTTACTAGTAGATAATTTGAGGCATTTAATTAACATTATAAACATAACCAACCTGTATTTCTTTGATAAAACCACTGACTGTGTTACTTCACCTTTGATTTTAATTATAAAATGTTTCAAAATTTTCACAATGATTTAATTTTTTATTTCTAGGGGCAAGCATTAGCAATGAATTTAGCTAAAGCAGGTATTGAGACTACAGTAATAAATGACTCAGCCGTGTTTGCTATAATGTCCAGAGTCAATAAAGTCATGATTGGTACCCACACAGTGATGGCAAATGGAGGGTTTGTATTACAGTTACCAGTATGTTTTTGTCCTTTGAATTTTATCATCATCATCATCATCATCAAATGTCTAATAGGCCCTTTATAGTGCTATACAGAAATTGTTTGGGAGATTTATCAAAATAAAAATGTCATGTGAAATATGTGTTTTGAATGTCTTGTGACCTTGGCACTAAGTTCAATGATATCGAGTCTTTACATGATTGTTCTTTGTTGTATTTCATACTTTCAACTGTTTTTTTCTTTTGTATTTTGTATTTCAGGTTAAAAGCAATAAATGGAAGTCATGCCATAGCATTAGCTGCAAAACATTACTCAGTGCCAGTAAGTTTTGTTTTGAGAAAGGTGATCTGAAGAGTATTTTCCTTAATAAATATAATTTACTGTATACAGGCAAATTTTAGCCCCCTTTTTATCATTGTCAGTGGGCGAATTAAAAACTGGGTGAACTTAGAATGGTAAATTCATGTATTTTTAATGATAGAAGTCTGGGCGAATTTAAAATGGGGCGAAACCTTTTGCAAGTGCATTAGGGCGAAAATAGCATGGGGCATTGTAGATTAAGTTGGTTATTTGTGCTTCCCAGATTGTTTTAGCAATGTCATCCATTATGTTAATTCCCTGACCTATATATTTCATTTACAAAGATTAACCCTTTCATCCTGATAGTTATTAAAACCTCCCGCTAAATTCATTGTTCACCACTCACGATAACGTCCCCAATCGCCCAATAGAAGTACAACCGCTAAATACGAGAACGTTGTAAAATGCCTCATGTTTCTCCTTCAGTTGCTTCACTGTCAATTCGGGTTTTTTCCACTTTCACTTTATGACCGGAAATCATGAACATAACGAGAGTTAGATGAGATTTTAGTCTATATTATAACATGTCCATATAATGGATGTCGGCGAAAATAAGCAAGTTACATAATATAAAAGTGCCATTATTTTGAAATTGGTGACTGGCAGTCGTCGAAAAATGGCTGCTGCTTATGCATCCGAGATTCCCTCAAGTTGTTTTAGATATTCTCAACTTCGATTCCGACTCTAAAAGTGAATTTAGTATCTGATTTGGATGATGATTCTACACATGAACAACCTGTAAACCCTATTCCTATGGGAACAAAATCCGAAATAGATAATGATAATGGTGATAGTGCAGAAACAATTTAGAATAATTTATTCAGGTTTTTCATTCAAAAATTCTATTTGTAAAAAAATTAATTAAAATAAGATCATGCCCTTAAATTTCTCTCATAAGTTTATTCATTTCACACCCATAATTAAATTAGAAATCGGATTTCACAGCAGAACAACATCATGATGACATTGAAAATATGCTACAGGGAGCAGACTTCACAAAATGTAAACTGCTACAGTATATAACATCACTATGCAGTTGTGACGTTGCAGTAATGAAAGGGTTTATAGACACTATGAAGCCTTGTTGTGGATATATCCTGTATCAAGAAATGTGTATTTTAGATCAGGTAGATGTTTTCAAAGAGTTGATGTATTCTTGGACTAATCATATTTTCATATTTCAGCTGATTGTATGTGCAGCAATGTTCAAATTATCCCCACAGTATCTGTGTTCATATGATCAGGTATGTATATATACCATGGATGTTTATCATCTCATAGCCATATATAAGATATTTCAGTTTGTCATACACTCAGTCTTAATGAATATGATGATTTTTCATACTGTATCTGTATGTAAATTAGCGCACTCATATTTTAGCACTCTCCGAGGATATAGACTTATAAGCGCAATCTTGAATTGGCGCAATTAATTTCATTTGCTCTGTCATGTGTAGCTCTGGCCTTTAATTATCACAATGACTTGAATGTGAAAGGCACTAATATTAGAATACAGCTGAAATAAGTACATGTACAGTATCTGATACCATTAAAATTTGCCATCCATATCTGCAGGTGTTATATGGATTTCAAATCCATATCAGAGGATGTAATAATCCATATTGCACTCATCAGAATGAGACTTACTTCCTTATATCAGTATTTAATAAAAATGCTGTCTGTTTGTAACAAGGTACAAAGTTTGTAGTGAAAATATGTACAATGTACATGAAAATGTAGGAATTAGGACAGTCTTTTGTTTTGTCTCTTGTGAGTATATGATAAAAAGTTTATAAAATGACAATTTTTATTTATCCCATATCATTTCAGCCCAAGGAGTCTTGGTTTGATATGGGATTTAATCTGAAAATGATCATTAAATAGTCTATTTGTAATACAACAACATACTTTTACCTGGACACATTTCATTCAAATTAAATTTTTGCCATTTTCGTTCTTAGGAGAGAGGTTCGACTCTTAAATGAAAGCAAAATTTTGTTGCTATATTCTCATGTTGAAGAATACAGAGTAATCTCCCATTTGCAAGAGTTGTCCTTCATTAGAGCATGTATCTTGTAATGAGCAAATTGGATGAAAAACTCATTTTTATTTTTACTTTAAAAATTGTACAGCCTGATGCACCCAGTAATAACTTTAAAAACATGAACAAAATTAACATGAGGTAAATAAATTTTACCAAGGGCTGTAAGGTGTATATGGATGTTTTTAGCTGAAAAACAAAAATTTGCCCACATATGTCTTTACAAGATTTCTGCTAGATAAGAGGAGATAACTCAGCAAATTGGAGATAAATCGTGTAATCTGTAAGTATGGAAAAATTGAAGCATGAGCATACATGCCATCTAATAACTATGGTGATTTAGGTCAAA
The DNA here is from genome assembly GCA_030159075.1 of Atrina japonica. Classification (NCBI taxonomy): domain Eukaryota; kingdom Metazoa; phylum Mollusca; class Bivalvia; order Pterioida; family Pinnidae; genus Atrina; species Atrina japonica. The sequence goes on along the minus strand of BROG01000341.1, from coordinate 314,065 downwards.
TCTAAGATGGAGTGAACAATACAGCAAAAATAATCAAGGGAGGTGGGGGGGTCCAGGTATACACTATATTGATAAATATGATAATTTTTAAACTTCAGAAATAAAAAAAAAAAAATCTGGGGGAATGAAAATAACATCACATTTTAGATCTGACCTTCTCTTGATTTGATGGGCATAATCAGTTCCTTATGTGCCAGCTTATGGTACTTCATCTCATGTTGATTTGAGAGTAACTTATGTCTAAAATTTACTACATATTAATCATTTAACTACAAGTCAATCTTATTAGTTTTAATACCTTTTATGTCTTTAATTCCAGTCATAAAAGTACTCATTAAATTTGTATGCCCTATGATCGTAGATTGGGGGCATAATATCATTTTTGGTCTGTCTACTTTTCTCTGTTAGCAACAATTTTGTTTTTGTCAAATAAGAAATTTCTTTTTTTTTAAATTTCAAATTTTATTTAATTTTGGTATAAAGTTTATATCAATAAGGTGTGGGATGATCTTGATTATGGAAGAAATTTGGCAATATTTATCAGTTATGGAATTTGTAATCTTCAGATATGACTTACCTTTTCGCCCATAGGGTTTCCAAAACAAATTTTATTTAATTATGATTTATCGAAAGAAACACCTGCACAGTAAAAATAGAAATAAAATAATGAGCAAAACAAACAAATCTGTTGAAACAAAATGGATTAGTATATTTTATACATACTATAGCAAACCTCAAGTGCATTGTATCATTTCTATATTTACTTACAGGATGCATTCAACAAATTTGTTAGTCCTCACGATGTTATGAACTTTGATGAAGGTGAAATATTATCCAAAGTACAGATAGAAAACCCAGTGTTTGACTATGTGCCTCCTGAACTTGTCACTTTATATGTATCTAATATGTAAGTATTTGCCAATTCCTTTCTTTTTAATTTGTTTTTGTTAATCTCAAAATGTTGTAAGTCTGGAGATTGAAGAGGGGGAATCATTATGATTTTGTCAATCTGTTTGTCTATTTGCAACATTTTGGTTTGCATCAAGTTTCCTTCTATCAATTTTAACCAGACTATAAGCTAATAATGTAACAAAAATAAGGGCTATTATGACTGAATTTGGACCTCTGTGGTCAAGTTGTCAGAGCATCATAAGAGCATTTTAAACAATTATGTCTCTGATCTCTCGTCAGCAAAAACTGAATTGTATTTAAGTTGCAAAGTACTTTAGGTTGTTGGAGGAGGATTTTAAAACATCATCTGGAATTCATATCCATGTCTGTCAATGTAGTTGGATTTGGTTCCAAATGGTAATTGATTTATTTAATCTATTGGGGAACTTAATGTGTGGACAGAAATATCTTAACTTGAGAAGTATTTGAAATCAGAAAATCAAAAAGTCTTACATAAACCTGATATTAGTAAATTCCTTTGGTTATTTTTGCAGTAACACAAAACTTTGTGTTATTATTGAAATGTGATGATTCTATTTTACTTGACTTAGAATATCAGTTTAATGCATAATCAATTTACATCAATATTTTACATTTGTTATCCCACACATAGTGTTGTGTGAAGGAAAGAATACACGGCCTCTTGTATGGAATGGTATTGATTTTCTCCCTTTGTTTAATTACAAATATGTTGTCATGTACAATCAACTTTGTAAATTAATTACTCTCTGTTACTTAATATGATACTGTTGTGTTAATAAGAAATAGTCCCATATAGAACGGTATCATCCAAAGTGCTGATATGATGAATCTGCATGCTAACTGTCAAATTTTAATTGTTTATTATTGATCATCAAGAATTAACTCTTTTTATTTATTGTTCTTATGTAAACAAGATTAATAGTGGATAAAACCTCACTTTTGTTGAATTTAGAATTAATGAAATGAGACGAAATTTGGTAATGATTTATAGCAAAGGTCTATAAGGCAGAGATATCTATTGGTGGATATAGGTTATTGGGTAAATTACTAGTGTGATTTTGATAGAACTGTTGAAAGCATTTGTCCACAATAAATTGCTTATTTATTTTTATTTTTTTTTGTAGCGGTGGAAATGCTCCTTCCTATGTCTACAGATTATTGAGTGAGCTGTATCATCCAGATGATTTAGAACTTTGATTGCTACAGAAGGAAATTCACATTGGGATGTCCAAGGGTGGGACATTTTATCACCAAGGGATTCATCTTGTGTTTTAAAGAGCAAGAACTATGTATTACATGATTTGACAGAAATATAAAAAGCAAAAAAACAAAAGCACAGCGATTTCTATCAGTAAGGCTCTTTGTAATTCAGTCATAAATTAAGCAGCTGATGGTTTGAGTCTTTACACTAATACATTCTTTGATGTTGATATTTCAGTGTGAATAAGTTAGGTTGTAGGAAATCTTAAGTAAATGTATACCAGTTATCTGTAGAGAAATAAGACAGTAGGAGTACACTATAGTCAGTATGTTGAAAACACAGTGGATTGTTGTTATGGTGACATTGGATGAGGCAAAACTCTGATTATGTCAATGTTGAAAGACCAATTCTCAATTACTATGGATGGAAAAAATGTTCATAAAAATTTTGGTTCTCTTGAATTCCAGATATTTCCTGTGTATTTTGAGATGAGTTGCCACTGTATCTACATGAAATAGTTTGCTCCATAGGTTTTTCATTGTGTGTGAGCTTATTGACTTTGTATTATTGTGTACATGTATCTTGGAAATTATGAATTTTGAGAAGATATATATTATTAAGAAAAGATTATCTTCAACAGATGTTATTTTGTATTGCAGTATTAACTGGTAAATCATCATCAAATGTGAAATCAATTCATCTGTACAAGTGGTTTGTGCTACTAGGAGTACAACCAACATTGTTAAACAGTTTACTTATTATACAGATGTGATGAGAAATATTTCCTTTTCTGATGGTCTTTACCTGTATAGCTCACTTGAACATTGAATCACAGATCCATGATCTACATCAATGTATGAATCAAGTTTGTATTTTTCGCATAAATCAGAAAATTAATTTTTGACATCTTTTCATCCATTCTAAAACCATATATTTGTGACATACCAACACAGCTCAGGTTAGCGATGTTGTCTATGGGGCCCATGTTTATTTCTCTTTCTAACCCTGATATACATCTGACAGTGAACAAATATGTTTAAGTAATCATAAATTTGAAAACCTTTAAATGTAAGACATGCCTTCACTCAATTAGGGGGAACCCTTTGTATAGTGGCATATCCTTATAAAAAAACAACAAAAAAGAAAATAAAGTTCAGTTTGTTTATTGTCAAAATAGTTTTCTGTATAAAATTCACAAAATAAAAACGTATCAAATGTCAAGAAATTTGTTATGATTCATGAAAACGACTCCTGCATGGTTAGCACTAAATGAAATACACATGAAAACCACAATTTTAAAATGGAAACCAACAACTAGAGAGGAGACTATATGAAACTCATTTACATGTTGGATAAAATACACAAACACAGTGTAACACTTTTATACAGATTCATAAAATACAGAAGAATAACACTTGTATACAATATATGTAAAGGCAATTCAAAAATGTTTGAAAATGGAAGAAAGGGATGATAAAATGAAAGGAGATAATACAAGAAATGGGAGCGAGTTGAATTTGAAAAAAAAGGGATGTGACAATGGACTTCATGAGGAAGTTGAATATGTTGTAAAAAAAAAAGAAAAAGAGAGATATGAAAGGGAGGAACTATAAGGGGAAAAGGGTGATGAAAAAATATACTTATACATTAAAGGACGGAACCTGTATTTTCTCATTCATCTTTTTTTATTAACAATACTATGAATATCATTTTTAAAGACTTTACTTTAATAACTGAATATATATATATATATCCCATTAAATCATATTTGCATTTGTATAATATTTTTGCATAGAAAACTCATTATGTTTGGTAAATCAACAAGCATACAGTTACTGAGCTTGGAATTCTATAATTGCTTTACTGTATAGACATTTAACAATAGAATCTGAATATACCATGTTACCAGGGATCACCTTAGAAGACCCCAAAAGTCCTCAAGGTTCATATATACAGACATGAAAATACAATTTACAATTTATTAATAACAGACAATTTCAGCAATTATTGAACAATCCATTGTTAACTTAATCTAAGATGAGCATTGAAATTTTAAGTGTGGTGGGGGAAATTTCAAATGTGTCTGGTGATTCCTGGTAACTATAGTAGTAATCATTAACAGTAGAATTATCTACTTCTCAATGGAAATAACAGCAAGATTATATATATATATATGTGTGTGTGTGTATGTTAGTGTGTGTGTATGTGTGTGTGTAGTGTGTGTGTGTGTGTGATATAATTGTAATACTAATTTATTGTTCATCATCATGATTACTCAATTTAATTAAGGAATCTGAATATTACTTGATTTATAGGTCTACAAAGATCAACTGGCTCATGTTAACAAACACAATGAGTTAATATCATAAAAAAGTCGACAGGTTACTTGTTGGCACAAAAATATTAGGACTTCAGTAATGTGTGGAATTGTTGCAAGGTAAAATATCTTACCTTTACACTCTTCTGGAAAATAGAGAGTATCGTTTTGGTTTCTTTCAGAACCTCTCAGATGTGCCACTTTACTGTGGTAGACTTAAACTAACTTAAAAGCAGTTGCTTCTTTTAACATTTCTATTTGGGACTATAAAGATATATAAAACATAAGTTATGGGACTAATTTGTATATGCATACAAAAGAAATAATTATAGTTAATGTGGATACTATTGTAAATTAGTTGACAAATATTTCATATGCATTGGTGGATTATATATGAATTGGGACTAATTTTAGTATACTGCATTGTCATAAAAATTATTAGATATCAAGATATGTATTTTTTGTTGCATTCAATCTATCATACCCTTCAATAGTGTTATTATTTTACACAAAACTCAGATCACAGTGTTTAAGTGTTCATATGCAAATTATCACTCTTTGGTCAAATCCATACTTTGATCAGATCCAGCCATAGGTCACTACCTTTGTGTTCTAAGGAGAAATAAACATGATTTACAAGGAAATATATGTGGAGTTTGCTGCATAGAAGATCTTTAATGGCTTGGCTGGCATGGATTTTTAAAACACATATTTTAACATAAAGACAGATAGTGACCTTGGAAATAATTGATATAAACAATCAAAGGAAGAATACAGATCTCTAATCAACAAAAAAAATTGAAATACATCATTTTAAAGTTTTATCAACTGACACATATTCTGCATATTCGGCATTTAAAGCATTTTGGTTTAAAAGTAAATAAGATATCTAAAAACTGAGATAGGCTAGACACAGATGTGATCAAATGATATATGCTGCTATTTCCAGATTTCAAAAATATAGGTGTTTATCAAATGAATATAAAATAGACATTGAGCAAGGCTTAGGATATTGAGATGAAATACAAAATGATGAAGTGATGTGACATAATTTTGTACATAACGTATACGAATGTAAGTACCGGGTATGTGATATTTTTTGTGTACTGGGAATTTTTTCTTAGATATGGTTAATTTTTATTAAAATGTGATTAAACTGGTAGAATGTAAAACTACCAAATATTGGTTTCATTATGATATTAACTTGACAGTTCCTTTCTAACATTAATTGTATCATAGTACATTGTGTATTTTGAAATACTTCCTCATATTTTAAAGATGGTGGATGAAACACATGCATTTATTGTAGTTATAATAATGAAGAGCTTTAAAGTTAATCATGTTTATACATTTAATGATTTGAAAAATTAGAGAGCATTTTGACAATGAAAAGTGTGTTACTGCAAATGTGTGTTTAATTAAAGTTACATATACTTAATCTATGAATTTGATATAAAATCAAGGAGTATATCATGAAATATCTGTTAGATGTTAATTCCAATCACCATCTTTTATATTACAATATAAATTTGCAATTGAAAAGAAAGGCTTATAAGGAGCTAATTTGTACATTTGCTTTTGAGTTAAAATTGCTACAAAATATAAGATGAAACGGTCAAGAGGATTTATAACCAGTACGATCATGTGTGCTGCTAAACACAATTTACTAGATTTTGTAATATCTATGGTAAAATTTCCATTACATTTACGACAAAAACAATATGAAAATGAGTAATTGGTACGGTATTGCTTGGTTTAATTACTGAAAGAAAATACATAAATGAATTTATAAATATCTACTTGCATTTTTAAATCAAATAATGTCCTGTCTTTATTTTTTAATTTCATCTCTTGAATGAATCCCTAAGAATAAAGATTGAGGTAGTATTTTCCAAAATATTTAGAAAATAATTTTCTAAGATTATTGATCAGATGTGAAATTTTCATAATGTGCAAATATTTAATTCATCTATTCCAACAACACACCTCATACTGGACAAAATTATAGTTCAGTATTCGAAATACAAGCAAGAAGGTTAATAGACCTTTAGTTGTTCTGTTCCATCACAGTCATGATAGTGTGCAGTTTCTAAGAGAAATGTAGGGCGACATCACTTCTGGTTAAGCAGTTTATCATATGTTTGACATGGAATGTGTAATATCATGCAGTGATCTGTGCAAAATTTGAAAATCAACCTACAGAATATTATGTCACTTGTCATCTTGACGAGAAAGAATATTTGCTTTATTGCAGATGATCTCAAACAAGATATCACTGATTGTCATCAATGTAAATATTACAAAACCGGAAGTTATTTTGCCCGACATTCTGTTGGTCACATGATCTGAGTACAAACTATTCTGACAAAACTGAACGGAATGAAACAACTCAAAAAAGGTCTATTGTATGAACACAATTTAGCAAATACATGCTTTTAAAGTATTGCTTTATATTGTTGAAAAAGATAAAATTTTCAAGGGGGATTAAAAGTCTGAGTGAAAAAATGTAATGTAGTGCAATGACTTTGTAAGACTTTGAACACATCTGTGTGTCAAATGCAGCAAGCAGAATCTTTCTCAACAATAACAGAAAAAAAAATAAATATAGACTTTTTTTGTTATTCTTCCTCATTAGTATCACAGAACAATCAAGGATCAACATTATATCATATAACAAAGAAATCTCAATACTAATTTTACCATCTTTAACATTTAAGCATTTACATTATAGTTTATCAGTAACAAAATTGTCTTATTTCTATTAATGAATCTAAACATAGACAACTTTGAAGAACATCTATGCTAGGCCTAAGTATGGTGAAATCAATTCATAGCTGTGGATTCTTTTAATTTTCGAATTCACTATCTTTAGTGAACATTTTATATATTAAATTTGGACAAAATAAGTACAAGTAAATGCTTAAATGATAAAGACTGTACTATTTAACCCTGTTGTTAAGTTAATCTCCATATATATTAAAATACAAAGACAAAAAACAAACATCATAAACTCCATACACTATAACAATATTCTAATTTTGCTCTCCAAAATTTTAAAGAACATCCCAATAAACAAATATGGAGAAAAACTTGTAATACGAACTGTATTTACAGGGATACTTTATTTTGATCTTGGTACAATAATCATCATCATTAAGAAAACAAAATCTTAAACACCATGGCAATTTGATTCATTGATAACAATTCTTGCGAAAATTATATTTTTGTCTATTTTAAATGAATTGTTTTTAAAGTTAGTTGTGATTTTAAGCAGTTGATATAGATACGTTTTAATGAAAGCATGGTCTCGGCTAACTTTCCTCTTCCATGTCAGGTGGTCAAAATAAACATAAAAAATGTATCACAAATCTTTGTAATTACACTGATTTGGTTTTGGTAAAAGTTTTACAATGAGGACTCTTTCTCAGTTTTCTTTGATTTTCATTTAATATACATCCCAACTTATTTTAACAATGGGCATAACATGGCTGTACATGTATATACCTAATACATGCAACTGTTTTGTTTTTGTGAAGTAAAGAAGAGAATTATTTTTTGCCATAGCATTTTCTTAATAACATACATATATAAATGAAGTCATGCTTCAAGGATAAACATGTGTATTACATTTCTAATCTACAGTCAATTCAAACTCCAACAAATTCTATAAAATAAACATAATCACATCAACAATTATATTTACAGTATTGCCCATTCAGCATGGTACATTTAGCCATCATAGCTCATGCCAAGTTAAAATAGGTTAAAACAAATATATATATGTTTAAAAATTCAGGTAGGATGATCTATTTGTATCTTACCTTAAATATATTTACAATTATCTTAGAATATATATAAATTTGATGCAAAAGCAGATTATATAATTTTAGATTTAAAATTTAAATCAGTTAACTGGCTGGAATGCCATAATTCTGGAATGTTGTATACATATTCATAGAAATTTGTGCATGAAGTTAATGTTCCTTAAAGCTAATTCTATACTTATAATCACTGGAAACTATCATTGGCCCCTTGGAATCAAAGTTAAACTGACTTAAACTTTGATGGGACAGATCTATCCTCAAGAAGACTCATTAAATGATGGACCTGATGGTTGTGGATAATTCACAAGTACACTGGAACCTAGCTAACTAGACCACCTCGCTAATCAAATCACTTTGAGTCAGTCAGTTAGATCATCATAGTACCAAGATTCAACTGTATATATTTTCATGGCCTTTAGTTTCTAGTGACCAGTATCAAATAAACTTCAATGTGAAAACTAAATCATTTTCATCCTATCCCATCCCCAATACGTCTTCACAAATTTGATTTGCTAACAGTAATATCAAAGTACATATTTCTTGTATCAATTATTACATTGATCAAAATAAACTGTAGAATCCTTTTACCCCTTGTTTTCTCCATTAAGTTGTTTCATCCTTTGATCTTGGCAAATCAAAGAGGTAAAGTAACTAAAACATTTATGATTGGTCACCTGAAGCCAATCAACATACTGGATATGGTAACACTTGTCATAACAGCCAAATGGACGGCAAATATCTCATAAATGTTTAGCCTTTTATATAATCACATGCATGAAATGCAATTTATATCTGAACACATTCATTCTCCTGGATAAAACATACCTTTCTCAACATGATTGACAATGAATGGACGGCAGTTTTATATATTTTTTTTTTGCAAAAAAGTGTTAATAGTAAATGTAACAATAACAACTGTATAAAGGATAACGTACATGTACGTCGGAAATTACACACTGAAAATTAAATCACATAACTTGATAAATGCAACTTTGTCTACTATAATGGTATACGAATGCAACATCAAACTATGTACAATCAGATCATTCTTTTATATTGATCAACTTTAATAAAGAGGTTGGTGTAAAGAAGATATCACGGATTTGATTGTGTGGTGTCTTTACTTTATACAAGGCACAGTAATATTGCATAGATTACTTGTTTGTAAAAGACCTTTTAGAGGTAAAAAAATGATGTGTGATATGAGTGTCTGAACATTAAAGTGAATATATACTGAGAAAGATTAATTTCTGAGGATATGGAAAGTTTACACTCTCTTTAAGACATAATAAAGACATTGAAATATCAAAATAATTTGAGGATATGCATGTAGCTGTTGTATAATTTTTGTCATGGTTACAATAGGTACTTTAATACTAGTGAGTAACATGACTAAGAAACTAGATAACATTTGTCTGTTCTTTAATTCCTTAGATACCCATTGGCGATAAATTTGGTTCCAAACAGTTGAAATCACTCTCATACGCCATACAAGAAATTTAGATACATACCTAAAATCTGGCATTGTCAGACTGTCCATGTGGTCATCAAGAACAAATTCAACAAATTTTAAAGAGATTCCTTTTCCTTGGAGAGAGGGGAATTTGCAATTCAATGTAAGAAGAAATGTTTGCATGTTTTACTGAAAGAATAATTTTTAGAATTTATTTTACTACTAAATAGTGTTGTATCATTATAGCTATTTGTAATTCTGTCTGAATATTTTTGGCAGTCAAAAAATCAAATTTACCAATTATCTAACTCTATTACGACATTTAGCATTCTCAGTTCATAAAACTACTTCAATTATTTGTAAATTGAGACAGACATGAAAATGGAAGATAAAATACTGGCTTATAACTGGACGTATTTTTGAATTGTTTAGAATCAGTCAGACTTGAACTTTCGCTTTATAGTTTAGAACAACAATTATTCATTACTTTTCTCCATTATCTTGGTACTTTAAAAACATGTGTCTGATGACGAATGTCTCGGTTGAAATTCTGACTCTTGATCAAAATTACCATCATGAATACCTAAGAAAATTCTGTCGTCATAACCACCTGTATTGAAGCTGGTAAAAAAAACTGATGTGTATGTCTTTGGATCATAAGAACATGGCAGACTTGTATAAAATGTATAGGCATTGTTTGTAGACTTGTCAGATTTGTAAACAAAGAGAATAACTGAAATTTTGAGATTCATGTCAGGATTTTGTTCTATAGTTTTCCTCAAAGTTTGGAAGTCTATAAATCTCCATGTGAAAGTTCAACAAGTGCAAGAGCAGAAATCCACTTATCTGTCTGCTCACTTAGAGTCATTTCACCAATATCTTCTGTATTTTTCTCCAGACTTGTCACTGGTTGTAGTTCTGTAACTGTATAATCCTGATTGTAAGGCTCAATGCTGCCATACATATCCAGTGGTTGCATATTTTCAAAGTCATCTTTCATTATTTTATAATCCTCATGCAATGGGTATTGCATATCATAATCATTTCGCACTGGCTGCATGTTGTAGCCATTGTAATTTTGATAGTCATTGTAATAAACTGGCATTTTATAGTCACTGATTTGAGGATGATAGTCGGTGTTAACCATTCCCAATGGTTCATATTTCATTTCTGTTTTGATCTGCGGCTGGTAAACATTGTCAGTGTTGATTGGTTGAATGTTCTCATTGGTCACTTGATGATAATGTTGGTTGTTTTTTACTGGATGAGGTTTGTAATCATGACTATTTGTGATTTGTTGCATTTTGTTTTCTGGTTGTTGAGATTCTTCAGAGTTTGTACTGTCAGTGAATAGTCGTTTCTTTCTTGAACGACCTCTGTGTCCAGATCTGTCCTGTCGTGTCATTATTTGTCTGAAAACAGAATGCATCACATTTCCAGTATGAACCATAATATTCGAATTTTGAAGTTGAGAGGTAGCAAGTATGTTTTCTAGTTTTATTTAGTCTAGAAAGCACTGAATACTAACTTATTCAAAGCTAAAGCATATTTGAAGTAAAACAACAGTTCATATAATGCACAAAAGAACAAGGACTTAAGTTATAGCCTTGGCAAGTCTATAACACTTTTTACTCAAGATGATGCCTAGCTCATAGCTTCAAGATGAAATCCTTCTCAAATTATCAGAACTGACATAATTTTAACCACATATTTGACTGATAGTGAAGGGGGTCAGCTTAGAGTTGAGCATGAAGAAATTTTTTACAACTCTAATGACCTTGGGGCCCTAGTAAACCTTATACTGAGTTATCTATGTTGGTAATTGGTGTCAATGAGTTTGAAAGGTCTGTATAAAGATCCTGTAAATACATGCAGGTATTATATATGTATGTGAAACAAGGAGTCCCCTGCACTTATATTACTATCAAGGTCATGGTAAAAATAACTGACCTTGGGATTATCTGAATTTGAATTTAAATTGTTTGCATTGTGTTTTACACTACACACAACAATTTTTCAGTTAAATTGTGGCAGCAAATTTTTATTTGTGGAGGAAAGAACCAGATTACAGTTTACTTTGGAAGAGACTGGCTTTGCTATCTGAAGTGAGAGACTTATTGGGTTAATAAGGCTTGATACTCTAACCCTTTGACCACGAAGGCTACCTTGAATTTGAAATAATGTAGTATATGTATGTATGCAAAATATAAAGTCAAACTTTTCTGTAAATGCCTCAAGAAAACAGGCAATAATAGCCATTATAGACAAGTGACCTTTATAAAGAGGTTTATGATAAATAAGCTAACAAGGTGGTTTGAATTCCCTTTAAAGGCAGGTGCCCTTTAATTCAAGTTTGTATAATCAACATTATCTTACAGTTAGAAATACTGTATGACTGGTGATTGTAATTAGCATTGAGCACTAGGCCCTAATATAGGTCAAACTCAATGATTTATGTCTGCTCACTAAACCTTGACCTGTGAGTTCTAAAGAAAATATTCAAATGCTGGATTTATTTCTTTGTTTAAATCTGCATCCCATTAGTCTGGTCCCTCCAGTAGTTATAACACATACTTACAGTTCTAACCATTCCCTGACTTCACTGCTTGTCTCTTGTTCCTTCAGAGTCATAAGATCCTGAATTGAAACTTCAGCATCCACTCGAACCAGTGTTGCATAGGGATGTTCTGAGCAGTGACGGTTTGCATGTGTGAAACGACTTAGGCAGCCTTAAATAAATGGAATTATTATTGTATCATTTTTTATTCGAATGCAATGATAACTTTTAGATGTTAACCTAAATAAGAGAATTTTTATTGTAACCACACCCCAAAAATATTCTGAAACTTACTACTGGTACCTCATTTGATAAACCTACATTTTTACAGCTTTGAATTTGAACACTGTATTTTAATAGTTTTCACTGATCCCTCCAACACTACTGTAAAAAAAATAAGTAAAAAAAATCATAATAGTTCACAATATACATTGTAATATATTTTGGGCTTCAGTGACAAAGAGTGCTCATTATCTTAACCATTACTTTATGGTAAAAATTCATTACAAAGGGTTTATGGTAAAATGCAGCAATCAAAAGAAGGGGGTGGTTATGAAAATGTTTTGGTCAGTTTAAAATGTGTTTTGTTAAACCTCCTGATGATGCAATAAACATATGCAATATATACAATTACATTTGGAAAAAAAATAGCTTATAATAATTGTCCCCCACCCCGTTTCATATGCCTATGTAATAAGATCCATTTATATAACGTTTAGGTAATAATTGATGAACCATTAGCAAAACAAATACCTGTTTCAGAACACATGAACGGTTTCTCTCCTGTGTGTAGTCGTTGATGGGTTTTTAATTGTCCGCTCTGACAAAATGCTTTTTCACAACCTGGATAGTCGCACCCATATGGACGTTCACCTAAAACGGAATGGTTTATTTGTATACATATAAAATATAATTACATAAACAAAATATAACTCAAATGATACACAGGGAAACTCGGTGTTTGAGTGTTAAGAACATAACGCCTTTTACCCCCGCCCCCATCATCGAGCAATAACACGTCATGGTATTTAACATAAAAATCAATTGAGTTTCTTTTATTCTTTATAAAATCATTGGGAAATTGAAACATAAATTTCTGATCGAGGTCGAACAAATCGGAACCGTTCAGATATAAATGCCGAATCAGGTTCCCATATCTAACTTTTAACTTTAAAGCTTTAGGCTATATATTTTAAGTTTTTAACACTTACGCATTTCTCCCCAAATTTTATGCAACCAAATATAATTGCTCGTAAATTCAAGAATTTCAATGAGAAGAATATTACGTTGAGCAAAACCACCCATTTATGTAGTCTTGAAATACCCTAGGATGTGTTGACTTTTCAAAACCATAATAAATAAATCTATTATAGACATAAATATGACGTCTAAAATGATTCAAGGAAAACAACAAATATGTATGTGTTATTATAAAGCATAGCGGTGTGCTAACACTGTTGAATAATCGTACTATACGGGGAATGATTGTGTGTGTGTGTGTGTGTGTGTGTGTGTGTGTGAGAGAGAGAGAGAGAGAGAGAGAGAGAGAGAGAGAGAGAGAGAGAGAGAGAGAGAGAGAGAGAGATATGCAAAGTGGCAAATGTACAATATATGTTTTTACTATAATATTTAATAATTTTCTGCGCTTCGCTCCGCTTCAGTTTCCAGCGATGTTATGTCAGGCCCTCTCGTGAGGAAGAATCGAAGTATAAATATACATGTATCTTATAATGCATGAAGATAAATATAAGCAATCAATGCTTGAGCAGATTTAGGCATACATATTACTTTTGATAGGTCTTTTTTTCTTCTCTAAACTATGCGTGGAATCCTGGACACATGTTCCACCACACTTGTTAGATTCAGAATGTAAATATTCATTTTTCCAAGGTAAATGTTATTTGATTTGCTTAGGTGCGTGCCGCCTGGTCTAAATAACAGTACGTTTTTAACCCCTGAATGCAAATATGCAGCGGTGGATTTCAGGTTGCATGCAAAGTGTTTAAGTAACTGTCAATAAACTTAGTCAATGTTACAAAGTTATGCCTGAAAGAGCGAGCGTTTACACTGGTAACATTGTTAATAATATACCAATTACATATTTGTTTGATAGTAAATTTTGTGATTCCATACCGGAATACATTTTATTTATAAAACATAAAATAACAAGGTAGTCAGAAAGTGTCAGAAAATAAACTTTACATACGATATATGTCCTCAATATTCAGGGAAGGACATGGGGCATTCAAGTTTCGTGTTTTGGTTACGAAGCGATTATCACACTTTCGTAATTTTTTTCGGCATATTATTTGTAGGACTGGTATTACCATTACGTGTTACGTTACTATCATTAAAAAAAGCTTCGAGTCTATCGGAACCAATCACATACTCAGAGAGAGAGAGAGAGAGAGAGAGAGAGACTTTCGTATCTCGTGTCGTCCCATTGTTCTGCACACCACGGAAAAAGGCATGGATTTCTAATTGTTTAACTTCACAATGTCAATGCGCTATATACATAAATAAATTTAAATGTCATTTCATTTTCACTGAGAACAACTGCCACGTGAGTTCATAATAAATATCGATTTAAACTTTAGTTTGGCTGTACACCACTGAAGTTAAAATCAGTTGATTGGCAGCCAAGAAAATTTAAATGGCTAGAATGCACATGGACAGTTTTTTAAACTGTATTCTAATGTTTTCCACGGAAAACGACGTTCAGTAAATTGTGAAAACATTTTACAGTTCACAATATAAAGTTTTGCAAGTAAACTGTTCAGTGAATCGATCCTTGACAAGATCCGCTGAGACTTGTTTATAAACAAAAAATCGCATGTCACTGTTGCCAGGCACGCCTAAACACATCTCGCTAGCTTTTGTTCACACGGTTTGTTCAACTGACGAACGAAAATGATGCCACTGTTTGTTTACATATCGTCGCTCTGGAAACCATGCTAAAATCGAACCCGTCGAACAATAAAACGTGGGTCTACTTTTATGCTCTTATTTCGTGTTAGAACATACCTGAATGTTTATATATAGAATAGGATCAAAAGGGGCGGAGACAACAGATAAATTCCTTCACTATTAATTTTAGTATAGAGATTATAGGTAGTAAATATCTCTAATTGCACATTTCTCATAAGGTGATATTTATGATGCTAAATCATTGAAGGGGGACGGAGTTTTCTGTAAAAAGAATCAACCACCTTTAATGATTTCTGTAAACTACCCTGCACAAAGCTCCATTGATCGATACCCGATATACCTTCAAGCGTGGTAAACATAATAACAGAGAAATAACGGGACACTAGTTTAAACAAGTTTAAATCCCGTCTTTGTTCAAGACTATACATAGTGTGATTATTCATGTCGTGACCATTCAATTGTAAATGGTCGGGTTTTTTCTTCCACTGTTCTTCTGTTCAATCATTTTCTGATTAAAACCATTTTCTAATCTAAGACACTTATGAACGAACTTTAAAATTTTGAAGAGTTTTTAAATGTCCAAAATTTTTACTTTATAATTTTCAACTGGACAGTTGTGACCAATAAATAATGGAGTAAAATTGATTTAAAGATAAAGTTAAAAGGCTGGCATTACTCAGTGAGATCAATATCAAGTCTTTAAGGTATATACTATTTTGGAGGGAAACACGGAATTGGGTTTAAAATACGATTTAAGATACACACCAATTTTCTAACAGTATTGTTCCTGGTTCTGAACCAAAACAGAAACTTTATGTAACTAACAAGTCTACCTCTACCGTGTCAACATTAATCATTGGTGATTCATTTCTGCGTGCATATATGCGTATAGAAGCGTTAGTATTTACAAAATACACGTTATTTATAAAACGCGATTGATTAAATAAAACAGTTGGAATATTTTTGTTTTCGGTAAAACGCTGTCATATTTGCCAAAAAACAAAAAAACGAAAGTATACAAAGTTAGTAGCAGTAAGTTGGTAATGAAAAGTTCGATTTAAATCCCTTAGAACACATATAATGATGGGATTTAAATATCCAAGACTTTTAAATCTCAATTCAATTTTATCAAACATACCTGTATGCGTTCGCATGTGGGCTTGTAGTGATTTTTCACGGGGAAACACTCTATTGCAGACCTCACATCGTATACTACTGCCGGATAAGGACCCCTTAAAAATTAAGGAATTTACTATATCTGCTCTGGGTCGACCACGCCGCATGTTTGGGTCTTCATATTCACTATCTGCATCGCCAGAATCACCCTCTGGGGAGCCTCTTCCGAAAGATGTTGGTGATGGGCTGTATGACATGTTCTGTGGTTCTTCTTTTACTCCCCAGGAATACATAATCGAGAAGTGAAATCAACAGAACTTCGATCACTCCTTGTTGTCTCAATTGGTATTTAACTACGGTCATGCATAAACCCGTTATCATGCTTATACAGGTAACGAACCAATCGGTTACCTGTTTCTAAAAATAAAACGTCAATGTGATTCCCTAATTGGCAAGTACGATTAAACATATTTGACCCTAAACAAACAAATACATTGCCAACAACGAAAAAAGATTTATCTGCATTTTCTAATGTAAAACCCGTTTTAAGAAACTTTTTAACACGAGACTGGATTTTAAAGAAGTTTTTATTTACATAGAAATTTATTCCCGCCACCAATGCTATATTTGGAAACATAGAGACTGTTTTTTTCGGATCTCACTGAATTTTATTATTGGCTTCTCCCGAAAAATCCCGAAAATGTTTGTTCCGAATAGAAACCCAGAATGCTATGAGTAAATCCCGAGCATGCTCGGTCACCGAGAAAGAAACACGCCATATTGTGTCACACAGAAAAGTATTAAGGCCGTAAATATCCATTGCCATCCTCTAGAGAAAGAGGAACAATGGACTCACAGTACGGCATAGCAGTAACAAATAAGTTTCAGCTCTTCTTAGATGAAGATGCTGATCCATATGACATTTTGAAGCAGCAGGAGGAGCTGAAAAAGAAACAGGAACTCTCCAAAGAGAAAGAGAAGGGTAAACCAGGCAAGAGTAAACAGGCGAAGAAAAATGTGTTACAGACAGAAACAAAGAATAAACCCACAGAGCAAAGTGCTCCTAAGAGGGAAGGTAAAAAATATTGTATAAAATTTCCTTGTGCAATTTTGCGTTGCTTTGATTGTCCATGTCAACGTCTAGGTTAATGCGCACATGTCTGAGAATCGAGCACATGCATGTCGTAAATCTGGACTAAGCTATGTCACATGTGAAATATTGGAATACTATAAAATATTGTATATATACCTGTGTGAATATTTGCAAAGAAAGGTGAATTAAAAGTTTAAAAGTAAATTTTAAGAAAGTCATTATTTTCGTGCTTATTGTTCGAAACACGTGGGGTCCGAGTATAACACCAAATTGCCTTGGATACCACACAATCGGTGTTGGTTTTTAGGACAAATGATATATGCCCCAGGGCCTGATATGTTAACAAGAAATACACTTATGTTTAACGCGTTTTTTCATGGGTTAAATAAAAAGCACGAAAACATAAAGGTCTGAAGGCGTCTTTTTAAAATGATTTAACTGTTGACCCTGCAGTGATATGGTATAGCCTAAGCCTTATGATTAAAATTTCAATATTCATGCAGCTGTTCAAATAAGTTAATAGATGTAGGAGACATGAATTTATATATTAAGTATCCAGGTAAAAAGTTTTGCAGGACATATTATGTAGATCAAAATTAGTAGAGTGGGTGGACCAATGCTTGTAAAACAACACATCTGTGTGATTATTTTAACATAGATACCACTTACCGGATTTTAGCCAGTCTGATGGACCGGTGTTATTGGCATAGACTGCTAGGATATGTGAGCGAATGATAAATGAAATTAATCAACTTTGCTTGAAATATTCAAAATTATTCATTTCCTACAGTCATCCAACACGACACAGCATGTGAAAAACAAGCATTTGTTGGTCAGTCTGAAATCTTCTAAAAGACATATTCTGGGTATTATCCTATTATAAGTATAGGGTTTGGAAAAAATTGGAATTTATTGAATGTTGTTCCTCTTCATTGTATTAGCACATAACCTTTTCTGACCAAATTCATTTCAATCATAAGGCTAACAGATTTCCGTACAAAAACTAATTTGATAAATTGAAATGATCAAACAAATTAGAAAATCTGATGAAAAGATGTAAGATACATGTACCTTGTTTTTCACTGATAATGGTAAAAATATTTTAATCAAACTTTTTAGTTCCATGGGGTAAAAAATTCAGCCCTATTCCCCATGCAAAATACAGGGGCTTTTCCTTCCCAATTTGGTGTTGATGGAATGACCATAATGAATAATAAATTTTGTAAAAGGAAATGCATTTAAAAAACGATTCCATGACATTTACTGATTTAGATTTGCATGTGTGCAAACTATTTTTTCTTAATTAAACACAAGTTCGTGTTAAAATTTCCAGTTGTGTCTCCAATGGCATTATCCCAGTATTGATAGAAATAAGCATGTTTATTTTTATGATTGGTTGCTGAACAACGGCACTAAATTTATGATTTTATTTTGCATGTATTATAATAATGGTTTCTCAGCCAGATAGGGGGGCATGGTATTAATTGTGTGTATTAGTTAAGCATTTTACCCATTCAATTATACATCCTCAATATTTATAAAGGAGCACTGATTTTCTTTTGTCAAAACACTTAATTGTTGAATTTCTTTTGTAGACAAACCCAATAATCAATTACAGTCCCGACAAAATGATCGTCCTCCTCGAAGTGCCAGACAGAACAGAGACCCAAAAGAATCCAGGGATGATGTTGATAGACGTCCCAGACGACGTGATGAAAATGTCCCTCCAGAATTCCGGTAATTTCATTTTAATTGGTCCATCATTTAGGTCATGTTTGATTCGCATGACTTCTATAAATCAGAAATTTTCATGGGACTTTGTTTTTGTGATACACAAGTTCTAAATTTATTTGCGAGATGATATTTTTGCGATTTCAAATGCCCAATTTGTCATACTATTATCATATGTCATTATGTGATAATTTTATTTTTATTTTTCTCGAGTGGGAGCTCTTGTGAATAAAACCAGATTTAGGGCCTGTTGTTAGTAGTGGGTCGATTAGTAGGCAGTTACTATAAACATTAGTTTTAAACATAAGTTTTTTCAAAAGAAAAACAAAATTGGGAGGTTGACTGCTCTGAAAAATTCAGATAGTATTTTATACTAAACTTGGATTTTTTTCTTCAAATTTGAGGGAAAATACACATATTTTGCATTGGCTAAGGGAAATGGGACCGAATTTCAGTCCGGTAGAAATTATCGAGATAATCCAATATTTCATGTCGCATAAGCCAAAGGCTCGAGTTAACCTTTAATTGTGATAATGTTTTGTCTGTCTTTGTGCACTGTCCATTATCTTTTGACACATTTTCAACCAATTGAATTCGTTGGGCCAATTGTAACCAAATTTGACAGGAATTATCTCCATGTCAGTTTACATGAAGTGCAAATTATGTAATTTAAAAAGGGCAAGGACCAAAACTTGATAAGTCTTGTACCAATGATCAGATGACTATCAAATTGGTTTATTTAAGGATTGTTTTTCATTTTTTGGACTTGAATGAAATATAAAGGCAATGTATTATGGAAAAAAAAAAATTCCATAATCCATTGCCTTTATACTCCATGCAGTCCAAAAAATGAAAAACAATCCTTATATTTATATATATATTACCATTTTCTTTTAATCTGTAGTCAGCTGGTTATGAAATTCATTCTATGTAATTGGCTTTGTGGTAGGAGGTTTTTTCATATGATGTAACAGCGTTTAGCTGTGTGAGACGAGAAGTAGTTCCCCTTTTCTGTCGGGAAATACTAAATGGAATTAAGGTTTATTTTCTTATTTTCATATCATTTTGAAAGAAACTAATGATATGGATAATTTTGAATAAGTGTCAGATTTTTTTAAAGTTATTTTCGAATATTCGTGTGCTTGGTAACCGGAAGGTTAAATGTGTCGGAAGAGAATTGAAATTGCAAATGGCTGCGCCCATGAGTATGCCGAATAATGTATTTACAACGAATTCGGTTTGAATTCTGATATATTATTAATGGGAAATGCTATACGGCTAATAAAGATTAACTGAAAGTAGGTGACAGCTACAAGAAGTGAGTAGGTACGGCTAATATTCATTTATGACAACTGAAAGTAGGCATTTTATTTGACATTTTTTACCAAGCAGCTGGGAACCACAATGACTGATTGGTAGGTAACCTATGTAAGTAGGCCCATTTCACACGATGCGGGTGACGAATTGTTTCTGATAGGAATATCCGGTGAAGGGAATTGGCAAACAAATCGACTTGTGTTTATCAAGTGGATTAAAACAAAATGCTTGCACTAGACCTTTAAACTTTCTTACTTTCTGTTGTAACTATGAAGCCAGACGATGGTCTCTGGTTCTGGTCATAACATGACCTAGATATATCGCGATATGGGCCTGTAGGCTGTGTCAAAATAAATATAAACAATGTGCTACAGATGTAGCAAATAATTTCTTGTAGATATTTCAAAAACCGCCCTGCTTTCTGCTAAATTCGATTTCTAAAAAGGACCACTTTTCGAACCAAAAAATAGACAAATCTGCCATTTTCTGTTCATTTTTATTTGTTTTCTATTTGCAAATAAAATACAAGTGTCAATAATTTGTTTTATTTCATTATTTTTGTTCATTTCATAATCTCTATTAAAGCAGAAAAATCTTTCTGGCACAGGAGGGTCACATACAAGTGTAAAAGAATACTGTGTATGGCTTTTAAGATTAATGCTGTGGCATGCTTAGGAACACTTTTCCAGTATACCCATATATAAGAAACTAATTTAAACGCAATTTTTTCTCCTCTCTCTTTTTTGATATTCTATTTGCCAATGGGAAGTTCTAGGGTCTGTTCTTTAAGCCAAAGAGTCAGTTTTAGATTATTGATTCATGCCTCCCCAATTTTTCAAACCTGCTTGTTTTGGTTTGGCTGAGTTGGTCTGGCCCACCATCCAAGTGTTCTATGTGATGTATCTTACGCTGAAAAGTAAAGAAATAATACTTTTTTCTCCCAACTATTGGTTACTACATAGATTGGGCGGTGTTATTAATTTTAATGCGATCATCAACCTGGTCCAGGTATACAAATCCGGAGATAATCAGTACTTGCAATATATCGCTCTATATACTTGTTCAATGAAGATTTCTTATGATTTTTTGCACTCTGGAATTGCGTTTTGTTTTGCTCATTTTTTCAGTTTTAATGGCTGTACGGTATGTAAATATTTGATTGTGTATTTGTTTTTTTATTTCTCTTTTGCCCCCAATTGGTCAATATCTACATTAAATTTAAACGTGGATTAAAACAAAATCTGTCTGAATAATTTTTGAGGAGATCAATTGTGTCTGTGGGCTCTATATACTTGCATATGGGGCAGCTTTTGTGTCGGTGATATGTAAAATGACAGTGGTACATGAAAACCCAGCTTGTTGTCTCTTCTCATTTTAAAACAAAGTTTGAATATTCAAATTCAGGGCCGTTACTTTGACTATTAACTGAATAACTTTGTATACAAAGATATGAGGAAGTTGTTTTGATCTCGTGTGAAAAGAGGCTAGAACCATAGGGACTAAAAAGTTTGCACATTTTTAACATTGTTAATCATTGATCAATATATTTTGATGTAATTATGTTTTACTCATGTAACCTATAAGACCCATTGGCCTCTTGTAAGAAAAAAAAAAATATTTGTATAAATCATTCTTGTAAGAAAAAAAAAATATTTGTATAAATCATTACTGAAATGAAGCTTGGAACATATCAGTGATATGAATGAGCTGCCAGTGACAGAAATTTTACATACTGATCCATTGTACCTCATTGTGTATTTTTCTTTTGATATTTAAGATGAATAAATTTACTTTTTATGAAAGTGTCTGATAAAGGGCTATTAACGATGAACCCTTTCAGTACAATAATGTCCTATAATGCTGGCTAAATTTATTTTATTGTTCTCTACTCACGACAACGTCCACGGCCGCCCAGTAGAGATACAACCGCTAATTGTGAGAACATTGTAAACAGCCTCTTGTTTCTCTTTCAGTGGTCTCACTTTCATTTTATGACCGGAAATCAAGATTACAACGCGAGTTAGATGAGACTTAAGTCTGCATCACATTACATGTAATGGATGCCAGCGAAAAAAAGCAAGTTACGAGCGACTCGCTCAAAATCCTTTGACATAATTTTTTTTACAGCCTTCTGAGAATTTTTATCGGGCTTTCAATAAGGTATACATTTTTCAAAAAGTCGAATAAAAGTTCCTACCTACCAGGGGTTAAAAATTCTTATTTAGATACTTATGTCCAGGACTTGGAGACTAAATTTCTGGCAAGTCCAATTGAGAAATTTCAAAGTCCATGCTGAATTTTGTCAATAAATAATGCAGTAAAGTTTAATGGATGAGGAAAGTCCCTTGGACTTAGGGTATTTCTAACTTCTGAGTCCAAACTTGAATTAACAAAGTCCAGGACGTCGAACTTGGGGGATTTTGAACCCCCGTCTACCAACACGAGGTAAAAAATCTGGGTCATGTTATAGCAAACTTAACAATTTTTTTAAGGATAGCCCTATGAGGACAATAGCAAGTTAATTGTCTTGGAGACAACTTTTTCCTGACACAAAGTTTATATAGCTTTTAATAATATAGTATCAGTGGAACAAAATAAAGTTGTCCAACACCTTGTAAGTTTGAACATTTTCAATTACAGGTTCTGATCTTCTATTCACATTTCAGTGAAATTGTAAAATGATAAGAAAAATAAAATGTTGCACACTTGTCATCTTTCTGTTTACAGAGGTGTTCAAAATTATTCAAGTAAGGTAGTATATTCAGTAAATATGTACTTGAGTTTCACTGTTTTTAATAGTGATTTTTATATGTTTTAGGGAAAAACAGGAAGGCGGTCCACCAAGCAGTGGTGGATTTAACCGACCAGACAGTGGACGAGTTGGAAGTGGAGGTTTCGGTCGTGGACGAGGTAGAGGTGGAAGAGGTCGTGGTCGAGGCGGTTTTGGAGACCGAGGTGGAAAGCGAGACTTTGAACGACACAGTGGAAGTGACCGAACGTATGTTTGTCATATTTTTCATCTATATCCATACAGAAAAATGTTTATTATAATTTAAGCTTTTTATAGTAAAATTACTAAAAAGTAAAGCTTATCATATATTGTCATAAAGATACAGAAAACCTGACGATATCATGAAAATATTCAAGCATTGCAGTATCATCTGCACAAGACTCGAAGTGAACTGCATTAGATAGACATGTATATGAGAAACAGGAGCAATGAGAGATACATTTTTAATGTTTGGTAATGAACAACTATCAAACATTGCTTATTTAGCACATGTTGCAAGAATATTACTAAATATATTTCAGTGGAATATTGCAATATCTGCAAAATTTGCTGATATCATGATGCTAATTTCAATCACAATAACAGCTCTTCTAAAAACAGTTGATGTGAAAATCCCAAATTTTAAACTTGCTGTCTGCAACAACAGATTTAAAAATATTCATTTGATCTGACAGTTAACTTAATTGTTCATTGCTTTGTTTTGTATTCTTAACTGCACCGAGATTGGAAATGTTTGTGTGATAGGGTGATCAGTATTAATGCAAATAAAATCTTTCTTTATGTTTTGCTGTAGCAGTGGTGTGAAGGCAACGGAGAAGAGAGAAGGAAGTGGTTCGCACAACTGGGGATCCTTCAAGGATGATATGGAGTGAGTTTGTGTTGACATTGCCTCAAGTTTAATAGAAATCCCTAATAGTTATACACACACCTATATTAACACCTTGACCAGTTCTAAGCATTGTTTGCACCCTAACAATCTGATTTGTCTTAGCACGACAATAACACTTAAAAATAGCATGACTGGCATATTTTATGGTTTGATCCTCAGACAAAATAATCTTTCATTGCAAAGATAGAGGGACAAAAACTTTTTACTCAAAGCTGCATTACTTTAGAAAAAGTCCAGTCTTGCTAAAATGTTTTCAGATTGAAGAGATGAAGTATCAACATCATACATGTGTATTTAAAATTATATAATCACCTCAGAAGAAAGTATTTCTGTTTGTAATCTTTCTTAAACATTTTGATTTTTTTTTTTTTTTTATGACAATGGGGGCTTGACATTCAGTTGTCCAACTACGCCAGGCAGGCCAGAGCTTGTTTGGGGCAGATAAATATCTCTGAAATATCTGTATCGTCTCTGACAGAACAAGTGGAGATCCTTTTAAAAAATAATTAATACAAATCAATTGAGGTAAACCACACAATTGGGCAGCCTAAAAAACAGAGAATGTTAAGCCCTGAAAAGTAAAAGTTTGATTTTATTCATACTAACCAAATAACCGGACTTTGAATATTAACTATAGCTGGATATACATGTTAGCTGGTCAAATCTCCCAGAAATAATTTCAAACTTTCTTGTAATGCACATCAAGGCAAAAAAAGTTTTGATTTATTTCATTTTTTGTTGGTATGATTATTTGTCGATGTGTAATTAGGTAGTGTCACCGTATATACTAAGGCTGTTAACATGTTTTTAACATGTGTGATCGGTTCGAGTCTTATGAACCCTTTGAACTGATAAACCAATAAACCAATTTCAGCCAAAATTGGCAGGAAATATCCCATGTGAAACTGCATTAAGAGTGGGAATGAAAAGTAGCTAGGACTAATAGGGGCCAAAGAGGACAAAAACATTCTCTCAAAGCAATGATTTTTAGATTTTGTATGCAAGATTGTTATGTCAATATCTACAAAGTTGGGAAAGAAATGGGACACTGGGAGTGCTTCAATAACACAGGACTGTTTTATACATATGGCTTTATAAATTAAAAACATACAGAGATGTATGTTGTTGACAGGGTTTTCCCTTGGATTTTCAAATGAGGAGTCCATGGACTCCCACAACTACATAATTAGGAGTCCATTTGGTAATTTAGGAGTCCATTTGCAGTTCACTTAATTTTCGGTTCCCTTAATTCAATATATAATTATTGTATACATAACATGTACTATAAATTAAAGGTTTATAAGAAAATAAATAAAATATAGCAACTGCATTTGAAATCGTATGGAAAATTTATATTAAAAATCTAAAAATTGTAATACAATTACATGTTTTTAGATATAGATCAACTGAAAAGTTACTAAATACATGAAGCCTTCTAATTGATGCCTCAAATTTATCTATTTTATCCATTTCAAGTATTAAAATACTTTTATCATATGTAGCAACCCCAGGTGAATTTTAAATATAACTTTTAACTACTTGTCACTTGGGCTAGTGTAGAGCTTCATTAGACAAACTCAGAACTTTTTCCCTTTTCAAATATCTTAATTCTTTCAAAAGTTATGAACATTTAAAGATGTCGAATTTCGCGGAATTTTTTTGTATTAGTGGTACAAAGGTCAGACCGTTCGAAATATGGAACCGTCGAAAGTTACATTTCTCTTTTACCTGTTGATGTTCATAATGAAACTTGGCAGTCTGAATGAAAAAAACAGGCTCTTTCCATTAAAAACATACAGTTTTTCCCTATCTTAATTAAACTGTTTTAAAATGGAGAAAGATTTGAGGATTTGGAAAAAAAATTTGTCTCTAAAACTTACATCTTACTTAGTTTTCACTGTTGTTCATTAATATCTATTTTTATAGCTTGGCAAAAGTACTCCTGGCATAAAAGCATTTATAAGACTAATTTCCAGAGTTTTCTGTAGGCAATTTTAAGTAAAAATCAAAACAAAACCTTATTACATGGAAGCTTCTTTTTTTAAGCATTAAAATGCAAAATATATCATTTCATCAAAATGAATTTTATACACAAGTACAAACACACTTAGTTTTTGATTTAATATCTGTTTAATTTAATTTTAAACACTTTAATATCAGTGAAATGAGTGCATGCAGTACAGTCAATCAGGTTTTCATGTAAAAAAAATTACCTTTTACAAATGCACTCTTGAATCTTGCATACAGGTTTTGAAAATCATTAATTTCACCAATTTATCCAAAGGAGTTTAAGTCTGCACAAATCCATGTTTAAGGATAAATTTTGGATGCACACTCTGAATATCATCTCGTGGCGGCCACAGAAATAGTCCTGTTCTTTTTTGTTGCATCTAAAAATTTTACAACAGCCTGTTCCTTTTCAACACCAGACATTCCTGGAAAGTTGTCATCATAAGCGACTGCCACAATTGTCCAATCTTCAGTTCATTTATTGTAGTCAGATTACCAGTATGTGGTGTTTCCTGGCTGTTAATGTCTGTGTTTGCTTCCATCCCATGGTGGATTTGCTGATCATCATACCCAGAAGATTTTTTCTTTTCTATAAATTTTTCCCACTCTTTTGTATTTCCGGCTTATCTCGGTAACCACCATTCTCTCTTGTGTAAGATGCTTACGGCGAAGTATCTTTGCTCCTTTCCTGGCAATTTCATAAGGCATAGGACAACACTTCCAGGATTGAATTGGTGCTCGGTTTCTTTTCAAGAGCTGGATTGCATGAAAGGTGGTGCAAGGTGCATGTGGGCGTCGTCTCTGGCTTGAGTCCCTTCCAAAATGATTTAACAGCTCAGATTGGTCACAGGAGCAAATTTTGTCCTAACAATATCTTGCTGGCTGGGCATGGAAAATGATCCACCAGGTAGGAAGTCCTTCAGCGGTTTTTTCAGTTTTTTTCATGCCACCAACAATACACTTTACAGCTGATATTATAATTTCCTTGTGTTGTTCGTTGACATTAAATATGAACTTGGTAAACAGGTGCTGATGTGGGCAATTTTCTGATATATCAGGAGGATCCTCTTGTGACCAGTGCTGGTTCTCCTCCAAAATTACCTTTGGATCTGTCGAGCATTTTTCGAGAAATTTGTGCATCTCAGTCACATGTTCATACAGCTTTAAGTATGGCACATCTCCATCATTAATCAGATTCCAGTATGGCCCGGTAAATCACATATGCTTGAATTATCACATGGTATTTGTAGAGTTATTTTCTCAACTTCCTTGTTGCTTTGTGATGTACATGTGGTGACCGTGTGATCCTGTGTCACATTTGTACATGAAGTTTTTCCTACACTAAATAGTCATTTAGGAAGGCATGCACATTGTCGTATCCTTTAACCTTTTTCTTTGATGAAAATTTAAATCTCCCCGAAGAATGTAGGTCTGCAATGTCTTGTAGTTTATATCTTTAAATGGTTACACAAACGTTTAATAATTCATTAATCACAGTCATTCTTATAAAGCACTCGCAGTTCTTCCATTCTTAATTTCGTCCAAAAGCGACACATCTCAATTGAAAAATATGTCAAGTTGTGTTCCTTGCAAAAAGGTCCAGGAAAAGCCCTTTGTCGATGCCTTTGTCAATTATAATTATGTTCACAGTTCTGGTTCAATAAAATTTAAGAAAAAAATTAACTGTGAAAAGAAAGCATCAGTAGTTAAAAATTACATGCACCCTGTAGGTCTGAAATTTTTGCAATTTAAATTTATCTCCATAAAAATTTTATAGATTGATAATAAACTTAATATAAAATCAAAGTACATCTACATGGCTTAATTTATTCCATTTATGCAAAACAGTAAAACACTATAATTTCACAAATTTTCAGTCCCTTGGCATTTATTAAGTGAAAGATTACAATATAAAAATAAATGAATAAAAAGCTACATTAATATATCACTGCTGTGGCATAAAAAGCTTCATAACAAAAAAAATATAATAATAAATAAATAAAATAAATGAATAACTTTTTAAATGATTAAAAAATTTAATTTATTAAAATATATATGGTGTTATGAAGTTTTTAATGAAACATCAATGATATTATGTAGCCTATTTTTTATATTGTCTCACTTGATGAAGGAAGAAAGGGGGCTGAAT
The DNA here is from genome assembly GCA_030159075.1 of Atrina japonica. NCBI lineage: Eukaryota > Metazoa > Mollusca > Bivalvia > Pterioida > Pinnidae > Atrina > Atrina japonica. The sequence continues at coordinate 285,756 of BROG01000341.1, read as the reverse complement.
TTTTGTGAAATTAGAGTGCTTTACAAATTTACTTAATTTTCATTGGAATTATTCCGACTATTTTTTAAATTAAATAGCTATGATACCCCTTATTCATAATCTTGTTTCTTTGATTTAGCCCACTTTGGCCCAGGTGCTTGTATAATGATAGCACCCCCTGTCTTTAATCTTTTAAAAAAGGAAAAGATATCAGTAGGCTTATACATGCCTTTCAGACAATCACATCATATGGGTCTAGATGTCAATTTGATATCCATTTCATAAGTTTATGTACTAAAAATGAGCAATGATAAATAAAGTGTAAACACCATTTGCTTGTACAAGAATTTGTAACCATTTGTGTTGTTTAATGATCAATTTATGCTGTACTTCTAGGGAAAGGGCAGTTTATAATGTTGTATAACTTTTGCCCAAACCTTTTGTATATTAAAGAAATATTATAAATGTAAAACACTGTAGATCTAGGCCTCATACATGTATTTAACTTTTTGTTAAACCAAAAAAGGCGCACATGTAAAATTCAGTAGGCCTTGATATAAACATATTTTTGTTAGTCTATACTGTAGGAGTGTAGCAGTGTAGGCCTAAATCCTACAAGTCAAATTACTTAATGAAGAAATTAAAAAAAAAACTTATTAAATAATTTTGATAATGATTCAAACACGTGAATAACTCTGCATTAAAAACAGAAAATTTAAAATAATTTCAGAACTGAAAATATTTCAAAAGAAACCTTTCACATTTCTATATTTAAACTGACCGCGAAACAGGTTTAATCTAGGCGAAATAATAGGGAAATTGACATCAATTGTCAACAACGAAGCGATGGGAAGTCGAGACACTTCCACGCTAATTTGAAAAATCGGCTTAAATAAATACAAAGTTTATTTTTATTCGTGTTCTATATAAACTATTTTGTTAATGAACATATTTCGAGTTCTTTTTGGTTTGCGTGGTAAATTAAAGGAACAGTAATGTTTCCGATATCTGGGTCACAAAAACAAACATGGCGGCTAAGGTGACGCTACAGCCATGCGGCGGTATTAACCTGCCTCGAATAAAAATGGAACTTATCGTTGTCCAAATTTATCGAATTGCATATCAATAAAAACTTTAGAATGTCTAGTTTTAACAAACTGTTTGATATTTTACTTACCGAGCCGATTTTCGTATTTTTGTTGCCGATTTTACCTGATGCGGACACCTCCCACAGGTAATATACGGGTAATCAACATGTACCGTTGTAAAGGTAATTCATCCATCTCATTGGCTGTAAAATTTCACGGAAGTTGATAAATGTTTAGTATCCCGCATTCGACTTTAACTGCACATGGCATGTCAGCGACTTTTAATAAGCGGTAAGATAAACAATAATCGGAGTTTACGACTATTTTGAACTTTAAACTCGTGATTACTAGTTCCAGTAGAGATGAATTTCTAGAGTGTAAACGTTATCTTGGAGAAAAATTTATGCTCTTTCCGTCGATGTATAACATGATTGGATTGATAGAAAAATAAATGAAATATTTAAATTGAAATGGGTCACTGTGTCATTTTTACGCAAATTCCGACGTGTAAGCGTGATAATCATATGTAAGTTTTACATAAACATTTGTGTAAATAAATGTTTTATATAACTATCATTAGTACTTTTATTATTGTTTTTTAATTTCCATAATTCAAATGAAAGTCGGGTATGGTATCCCTTTAATTTATACTTTCGGAAGTACCCATGAAGTGATAAACGATGTTGTCTCGTTTATTCTAGATCTATATTAGATGTAAAGATTTTCCTGTTTTATTATAAATAAAATGATGAATTCATTTTCTTGGTTTTCTTGTGGAATTGCTCTAGAACATAAGAATTAAAAATGGACATAAAAAAGAAGCAAACTGGTAGAAATAGGTCACATGTTTGGTTTATTTACCCAAACGACCTCGAAAGGCATCAAGTATTTAACGCGTCCACTAGGACGCAGTAGATGTAATTTTAGGTGTCATTTAGGATTTTTACGCGTGAATACGCAGAATTTTTGCGTCACGGAAAACCCTGTGTTGAGAATAATTCTTGAAGTTCATTTTGACAAAATTACAAGATCATTGGGTCACAGGCATCCAGTTAAAACATAAAATATTTGTTTGTCAAATTGACTTATCTACTTCTTTTCAAGAACCAGTGGGCCAATATTAACCAATTTTGATAGGAAGTATCCCATGTGAATCTGCATTAATTTTGTGAATGAAAAGTGGCAAAAATCCATAGGGGCTCAATATTGACAATAACTTTGTACATCTGTAAACATTTTCTGTTCATTAACAATGGTCAAATGACTTTCAAATTGTTTATTGCATAATTAAGTCAATATCTACAAAGCATGTAGTAAAATCAAAATCTGTTCATAAACGAGCCATAAGAGAGAAAATCAAATGACATGGGATACAGTTGAAAACAAATGGCTTATTATTAACTCAAAACTTATGAATTTTTGTATATAGTGATATACTAGAAAGTGGTTTGGAATTATCTCAGTCTTATGATGGCAACATTTCAAGGTCATCAGGGCAAAGTCAAGGTGTCACAGGCACCTAAGTAATCTGAAAATGTAAGTTGTTCAACTTCTGGATATTTTTAGCTTACTGGGATTAAAGTGCAGAGAGCTGATGTTATGTCCCTTGGCATCATTGTCATCATAGCCTGCATCTGTAGACAAAACTTTAACCTGGCCTATATTTTTTTAACCGCAAGGGACAGGATATATTTCACATATAGATTTTATAGATTTCGTATGACCCAAAGCTTTCATTTGGTGCCATGACATTTTTACCTAGTGACCTTTTAAACCATTAGGGATCTATAGGGCTTTTACTCAAGATTTCTTTTGACCAAAGCTTTCGTTGAGTACCTTGACTTTTAAAAAAAATTAACCTAAGCTGAAGGAAACAAAATATTTACTGTTCCTTGACCTTAAAACCTGACATGTTTGTAAAAAGTGCTATTTTGAAAATTTGCACTCATTTCAGACAAGCTTTGTTTTCTACTGACAACTCTTGTTTACTTCTGAATCAAGAATCAATGGTACAATTTTAACCAAACTTTGCCAGAACATTTCTCATGGGAAGCCGCATATAGTTTCACTTGGGTGACTGTTAAGGCATTTGGTCTTGTGTTGATTCGGGCGAGTTAAAAATTTAGGTAATGCAGCATAATATGGCAACAGAAATCACTCCTACTGAAGACCTTTTTTTGTCTCCATGGGCTGATATTTGGCCCCATTCCCATTGGAAAATACATGTGTATTTAACCCACCCCCACCCCCCAAAACAATTTAATGGAAAATTAATTCACAATTTGGTTTACTGACTGATAATCATGAAAAATAAATTAAAAGCCTCTCTTAACCATGGTGTAAATAGTAAAGGTAATATGATGCTATGCCCCACCAAGTAATGGGAATCGGATCAATATTATAATCACATTTTCCATGTTAGTAGTCCCAAGTATATGGAAAGGTACAGCAAGATAATACTGATGGTTCAACCAGTTAGAATGAAGAGACATGAGCAGCTAAATGTCATTCTCAAGGCTGGAAGAAATATTCAAGTAAGTAAAATGAGTCACTTTGATAATTTGTATATTTCAATAATTGTTACCAATTCTTATTCAGAGATCAGATGAAGGAAGGTGAAACGGAATCAAGGGAATGGAATGCCCAGGAAGAAACTGAAAACCAAGATCCAAAGTAAGTATAGCCAATTTCTAGACACTTTAATCACTCTTTCATTCCATGGCATCATTGGAACAAGGGTTAACAATCATGAACATTTCCACTTGTCCTGCAGGGCAAGTAATATTGAAATCTACTAGTCTGAATGCAAAATGTCTGTTGGAAAATTAAGTGTATAAATTTGATTTTATGTTTACTTCCTCAACCCCTGAAAAAACATTGGACTCTTCTGTAAATCGATAACTTGGACCAGCCCAAATGTGTCTTTAAGGTTGAATAGGTTAAAAAAGTATAATCTTTCAGGGATATTCCTTCCTATCATATGGATCTGAAATAGGTCCCCATTCTTGATGCATTTTTTCCCAACTGAAGTCGAATGACCATGAATTTGAAGATATTCTTGTATTTTCGCATAGTTTTGTGTCTTTCTGGATTTCCCAGCTGAAGTCAAATGTTGCTAAAATTCCCAATACAACAGGTCCAAGTCCCATTCCCAAAAGAGTGGAAAAATCTCTTTAATGCATTCATTTTTGTTTTCAACAGTTTCACATGTCTTTTTAGCCAAGTGAGAAATAAAAACTATATATCTGACTGCAAAATTGACTTGTCCTGGACAACCCATAGTGTTGAGCCCTGTGGAACATGCCGGATCTTGGCACATATTTGACTCGGCTGACATACAGTACAAACATGGTGTTTATTCTGTCAAACACTCTACTTGGTGTAGAGTGAAACACGGTACGGTACAGTGATTTTTGGTGTGCAACACCAGAAAAACACTATCACTCCGTGAAAAATAGTGTAAAGGATTATCTATCAAAATGAATGACTTGACACTTCAGGATGCAGTAAAAATCGTCCATGCATAACAAGCTTATCTGGGCAGTTAATCTCCTGAGTGTTAAATTTTTTGGACATCCTGTTTTTAAAGGGCAGTGCCAGTATTTACGTTTAAGTCGCACACAGAAGTTATATTTTAAAGATAAAAATAATAATTTATTTATTGAGCAATTTGATCAGCCAAAATGAGACTTAAATTGAAATTTATTACTGATATAATAAGAGTAATATATCGCCGGTTCATCCGGGATCAAGTTGCTGGCAATAGTATATCAACATTTGTTCTACATGTATATAAATTTTGAGATACTGTAAAACTTAACTAAAACGAAAAATTTATCGCTACATGTGTATTGTTCAACAATCACAGAACACATTAGTTCAGTCTACGTGTGAATTAAATAATAAATAAATGCAGAAATGGAAAATTAAATAGGCCTATGCCTACTAGTACTTTCCTGGGTAAGTAATGACGAAATCCAAGAACACTAATCATGTAATAGGCAAACATAAAATATGCCATTTCTAAATTTCCATATCGTAGTAGCATGCCAGTAGTATTCTTTAATCATGAATGATTAGACGGAGACACGTCGACGACCAGTTAAATAACACTGACGCAATTATGTCAATTCCATTTTTTGTCATTTCCGAATGTCTTAAATTCATTTACTTAAATTATTTACTTTTGAAAATAAAAATAAGGGCAGATATGCATCTTTATTGATGTGGTTACATAAATTTAAAAAATCAATTTAAAAAATAGATGCATCATTTCACAACTGATTTTTTTTATCCCTCTTATGAAATTGAGGGAGATAACTTGTATACTTCTTTTGCACTCGTGTATTCAGCAACACACTGCGAAGATACACGTGTATGTGAATCAACTATCACCACAATTATACAATGTTACTATTTCTTTTTAATGTTTGATAAAATAGTAAGTCTGAAATGCCGGACTGTATTACTTTTTAAAACAAATTATTACATGTACACGGTCATACTAGACTGGTGTCAAATTCAGGTGAGCACTGAAAGTTTTAGAGTCATGTTTCTGTCAGTCGTATTTTAAACAATGTAAAATCTAGTTGAAGTTAACAGTTAAAAATATTAAGCTTATTTGTCAACATTTTCGATTTTGTGAGAGAGAGAAAGAGATTTACGTTTTACTACACCACTGTGACACCTATGAAATACATGATAATTGTGTAATTTCTGTCCGACATCAAATGTGAGTAAAGTTAATCTGACAAGTTCTTTTTCAAGACGGATCAACAGTTACTATCAAGGTCAAAGTTTGGCATGCAGCCAATGATGACTGGAACATCAAGAGTCCTTGGTCTGCTTTGGATTATTTAACAAATCAATTTCAGAGCTCTCAGAAAAGAAATTGTTGTAACTTTCAGTGTTTCATGTCATAATTTTAGTAGTAGTGAAGGGCAGAGTTTATGTATATGCATGCATAGGTACAACTGAACTTGACATCACTGAAGCGACTCTGATATTCTGTCTAACAAGACATGGATTTACATCTTGTTTATTCCTGTAGGGTGCGAGGCTGTAGTAATAGTTAATCAATATAGGCACCCCATGGAGAAGTTTAATCCAAAACGCTTCAGCTGATGGTGTCACACGGAGTTTCTCGATGTCAAAGAAATATGACTCCATAGTGTAGAATGAAATTTTGCGTATGTTTACACTGCAGTTAGAAAGAGAATCACGGTGTTTTTTGTCATCATTTTCACGGTGTATAGTTTGACAGAATAAACACCACGTTTGTACTGTATCATCTTATTCTTATGCATATTTAAGAATAGTTTTGTATAATTTGCTTTAAAAAACTCCATTTTGTGGTCAAAGACTTTTCAGTGCTATGATGAAAAATATTGGTTGAGGTCAAGTTAAAAGTATGTTTAAGGTTTTCAATCTTTACTTGTCAATTGTGGAGAAGAAGGGGAAAAAAGAAACATTTTAATGTACTGAGGAAAAGTCTGCCAGTCTTTTTCAAGTGAAGTGGAAAACTTCCTCATAGAATCAGCATAGATTTAAATGAGGCTTTTGATTGTGCTGGCTAGAGGTAAAAACTAGTACGTGATTAAAAAGTTTACACTATTTCAAGTTGCTTGCTTGTATGCATCAACAATGCTTTGATTAAGAACTATACAAGTCACAGCAACATTGATTGGAATGAACAGTGATATTTATGCTTATTACATTTTCTTAATTGCGATTTGATTTTGTACTCTTCTACTTACTGCAGTGAAAGCACAGAATCCACAGAAGCTCCGGCAGATGATACTCCCCATCAAATGACTTTGGACGAATGGAAGGCTCAGCAGGAAAAAAGACGAATGAAGACACAGTTTAATATTAGAAAACCAGGTGAGGGAGAAGGTGGATCCCAATGGAAAAAGGGAGTTGTTTACAGGAAGAAAAAGGAAGATGGAGATGATGACGAGGAAACCGATGAAGAGGAGGAAGATTATGAGGTGAATATGGTAGTTCAATAATATACTATACTGGTTGCTGTTTCTGATCACATCAAGTTACAACTGTGATCTGTTGCTATCTAGCTGCATGTGTATGAAGTGAAGCTTAAGTTTCTTTCTCTATTGAGTTCTTAATTCTCTTTATGAAAAGAAAGATCTGTTCAAAGAAAAAAATTGGCATTAGACAATTCAGACTTGGAACATTTGACAGTAGGAATAATACATACTTCAATTCATAAGATTTCTACTGTCTGTCTTGATATTTTCATCTTGGATAATTTCATTGATTTTGGTTACCCACAAAAATAACAAAATCAAATACTTTACAAAAATTTATGACTTTACAGGATAAGATTGGCACATAGTTGAAGTGCATATAGGCTATATGCATTGAAAACTAAGGCTATTAAAAAGATGGGAAGTATAGAGTTTCACAGAAGTTACAAAACATTAACCAGACAACAAACTTGGTATATAAGACCCTAATGTATTTCACCAGAAATGCTTCAATCCTAGAATGAACATAGATAGCTCTTCAAGCAAATATTAATTTTTGGCACATTTATAATGTATTTTCAGACTATCATTTTCATTCATTTTTAGCTCACCTGAACCAAAGGTTCAAGTGAGCTTTTCTGATCACCTTTTGTCAATCGTCTGTCTGTTTGTAAACTTTTCACATTTCAACTTTTGACATCTTTTTAGACTTATTTTCATTCTTTTTTTTGTATGATTTCTTGATTTTTAAAAATCTTCAGAACTGCTGCATGGATTGAAAAACTAATTGCATCTGAGTAAATTTTATGGATGGATGATTCAATACCCTATTTTTGGAATAAATTGGAAAACTAATTTTTGACATGTTTTTGACATCTTTCCCAGCTTTGTCATTTTCATTCATTTTTAAGTCTCCTCCACTATCCTGAGGAGTATTAAAAATAATTTGTAAATTAGAGATTCCCATATTTGTAAGATACCAATATGAACCCCACCCCTTCCCCCAATCATTTTCATTCATTTTTAGCTCACCTGAACTAAAGGTTCAAGTGAGCTTTTCTGATCACCTTTTGTCAATCGTCTGTCTGTTTGTAAACTTTTCACATTTCAACTTTTGACATCTTTTTAGACTTATTTTCATTCTTTTTTTTGTATGATTTCTTGATTTTCTACCCTTTTTAAAAATCTTCAGAACTGCTGCATGGATTGAAAAACTAATTGCATCTGAGTAAATTTTATGGATGAATGATTCAATACCCTATTTTTGGAATAAATTGGAAAACTAATTTTTGACATGTTTTTGACATCTTTCCCAGCTTTGTCATTTTCATTCATTTTTAAGTCTCCTCCACTCCTGAGGAGTATTAAAATAATTTGTAAATTAGAGATTCCCATATTTGTAAGATACCAATATGGTTCAGGTGAGCAATGTGGCCCATGGGCTTCTTGGTTTTTTTTTTCCAAATCAGCCTACATATTCTTCGTTTTCTTTCCAGATTTGTACATGGTTCTCAGGTGAATTAGTCCCTCTTATTACTTGGGTTTCTCTGAAACCCAAGATTGCCAACATGACAGCTATTTAAAAATATATTTATGGACTCTTCTTCTGATAGGGGTTTAATAAAAGGAAATAGAATCAGCTCAGTCTATTTTCTGCCATCATGAAAATCTATTTTCATAAGATTCTGTGTATGCTGACAACTCTTTCTTTACTGATTATGTCAGTGTGTTGTCATCCATGGCTGAAAATAAAAATCAATTTCTCTTTATTAGGACGAAGATGCTATGAAACAGAAAAATCTGATGAACAACTTGAAGTTTGTATTTAGTGATTCTCCCAGGAGAGGCCGTGGAGGTAGAAGAATGAGGGGAAGCCGTGGTGGTCGTGGAGGTGGAAACCGTGGTGATAGAAGAGGAGGTCCCAGAGATACTGCCCCCAAGTTTGACGACGAAAATGACTTCCCAAGTCTAGTTAAAACAGAGGCTTGAATCGAAGCACAGCAGTCATAGTACTGCTAAAACATTTTCCCCAAAAGTACTCTACATTTTAATGCAACTCCTGCATATTGGATTTACTGTATGGGAATGAATTGCCAGCCGACACAAAAAGTGCACCATCTTTTAAAAATCATGGATATTTATTATTGCATTTTGATAGAAAAAGTTTATTTCGGTGGAATATATATTGACATTTTATCATATTTGTTTGTTGGAGAATGTATCCTGACTAGTTTTGGAAGTTTCTGAATGTTTGAGTTTTCTACTGACAGTGGAGAAATGTTTGACTATTTTACATGGAAATATTGAAAGGACACCTTGTGATTGGACCACTTGATCATGTATATCTATAGGACAAATCACAAGCTATACAAAAGTGCTTAACAAATTATTTATTTGTTCATTTCTTTGTGTACAAACTACAGGTGTTGAATTCATGACAGTATTTGCAGTGCATGAGTAACCATCATTCTAGCCAAATTTCATTATCACCTTGTACACTGGTTTAAATATCAATAGTTGCTGCTTTTTCAATTTGTTGATCATTTTAGCTATAAAGCAAATTGAAATTGGTATAGAAACAACCACTCGTTATTTTATTCTTTTACAAACCAAAAAGCAAACCTTGTTTTAATTATCCTTATTAGGTTTTATGTATACAAACTCCCTGTCAGTTTGTGTTCTAGATTTTGATGCTTGGTTGTGTAGATGTGAAATTTTTCTTTTGGAAAGGCATTTAAATTTCAACCTCCAAACATTAACCTCTTGTGATTGTCAATAATAAAACATTGATGTGGTGTTGATACTAGCCATCTACCATGTCTATCATGTTTCATAAGTAATTGTCTTTGCTTTTCACATTCATGGTAGATGCTTTCACATGTTGTTCAAGGAGAAGATTGCTGTTAGAGCATGACTCCTTTTGAATAGGAATAACCATAAATTTTGTAGTCTAATTCAGAATCTGTGACTGACTGCAAAAATTGATTTTTTCTGGTTCATATGAGATTACATGTCTGTTCTTTATTCTGAATTTTCCAGTATGGTGAATCTTTAACATATTTGATATCTTGGTAAAAAAATTTGCCAAGGCTTGTACTACAGCTGTCATTTTTCAACAACCGAAAAAGAGGTGTACAAAGTGATTGCTGGTTTATTAAAGTAATTTTATATATAAATTGATTGTTGATTGAGATATTTGTGAAAGTAAAATTCTCTTCATGTACTTGAATTGTGGTAAATGTGGTTGTGTATGGTGAATTGTCTCATCGCGTTTGTGTTGCAAGGGTTGGTGAGCTTACATAGCCTTTCCATTTCTCTATCTTAAAACTAGACCTTTTCAATTATGTGGGAGTGAAAGGAAAACTGAAAGTATTAATTATCAAGTACATAATGTCTGATCGAATAAATCCTAATTAAAATGTACAAATATACTGTAAAACGCCTTTATTATCCCCGTGCTTACCTAACTTTGGAGGATATTTAGTACTTCTATGAAGTTGGAGCCATAGCTGTAACATCAGTGTACAGCTAGGAAGATTGGTTGAAGTCGAGGTTTACTTGATTCACTGCAAACAAGGAACTATCTCCAATTAGTACTAGTAGGCACTGAGGCAGTATAAAATTGGCTAATGATGGACACCAGTACATATAGATGCTCCAAAAAGGACAAACATCTGATAAAAACCAATAACCAGATTTTTGGTAAATTTGGTATGCATAATTGTTACATCATAAAAGTAAAGATTACAAATTGTGAAAACAAATCTGTTCATAAATGTATCAAGACCCTTTCATGATAACTGTGTTCCTACAAATTTCACAAGCGCATCCGAGTGGTATCAAGAAGTTTTGTGCTCAAAACGTTTCTTCCACGACAATTAGTACTTAATAAAAGACTAATTGTTCCCTGTGCATGGTTTAAATTTCATTGGGTATGGTTTGTGTTGAGTATGGAACTTCTTGTTACCACTCGAAAGTGTTCAGTATGCAGGTGAGATTAGTAGAATTGCAGTTATCGTAAAAAGGGTCTATAGTTGCTGCCTAATAATCTGGGGTATTTGTATGCAAAGACGAATTGTGAGGATCACTGGTATACCAAGGTGATGAATATAGGATCAATGGTAATGAACGTGCAGAAAATTCTGTTTTTTCATCAAGTTTACAATTAAAATTTATTAAGAATCAATGGGCCACTTTAAATCCAATTGGGCAGGAACTCTAGATGTAAGCCAAATGGTCTTGTCCTATATAGTGGCTTAAAAAATTAGTACATCTGTTGAAATGGTCATTTGTTGACAAGAACTATGATTGTGTTCAGCATAATTTTGACTGTAATCCTACAAGTAAGGGCCTATTAGATTACATTCTTTCGTTTTCCGATGGCTGCATACAACTGGCATGTTTTCCAGTTTCTCTGATTCATAATACGAAGTGTCCATTTTCAATCGTGCTATTCTGTATTGAGTTTTTTCATTGGTACTGAGGGCAATTCAAATCATTGCCTCGAGGTAGCCTGCTATCGAGGGCCAATTCTTTTAACTGTTCCTTCAGTACCAATGAAACAACTGATTTATTACCTGGTTCTCTATAAATGGGAAAACCGTCTGCACATAATTATGATGCAGGCAACGGTCGACTGTTGCCCTTGCATAACTTAACGGAATTTTTAAGTCTTGATAGGATGTTATATTCCAAATACAATTAAACAGAGAGCCAGGTAATATAACTTGTCTAGCAAGCTGTGATATTATTTATTTTGATTATTTACCTGAATATTGTCTGTTTCTGAAAAAAAAGTATTGAGAATGCATCATCTTATTGTTTAACAGCGGCACATCGTATATTGCATACTCTTAATTCTCACCAAAAGTAAGTTCTTGCCACGACTGAAATTTAGTGCTAGGTGGTACAAATGTGTCTCGGCAATTATATAGTAGATAAGGGAAGGAGATTCAAATCGAAATGCTTGTGAATCAAACAATCTGAAATAAAGAAGTGATATTGCGCAAGTGAGTTTTCTCAATTTCATGCAGCATGCACATGTATCCAATTGAGCACATGCGCCACTGTGCAAGGACATGAGATCAGTTTCCACTGACCAAAGACACGTGTATCCCACCTAAGGCATGCATACCTGCCATTTTGTCAATTTGGAATATCTGTCTACAGCCTAGGGTGTAGTATGGGCTACTGTGACTTCACAAAATAATTTAAAAACATAGAATTGCTTTGTGATGTGCATTAAAAGTTACGTCGGAAAAAGGTCTGGTCCGGCTCGGTCCGTAGCGCACTCGACCCCTGATCGTGAGTTCGAGTAACGCCAGCAGAATGTCTGATTCCAGTGCTTTGGATGAGACGAGACAAAACCGAGGTCTTGTGTCACAGTAGGGGTCGGCACATTAAAGAACCTCGCAACTTAATGGCCGTAAGTGCCCAGAATAGGCCAAAATTTGAAGCCCTGTCACAACACAATTTGTAATACAAATTTTGAAGTCCTGGATTCCTTGCAAATATAGGAGGTAATGTTAAAGATGGCCATGTCAAGATGAAATAGTCGAAATAATTACAAAGATTGATTTGAACACGATACTATGGATTTTTAGGTCACCTAAGCCAAAGGCACCGGGTGAGCTATTGCGATCGTCTTTTGTCTGTCGTCTGTCGTTAACATTTGCACATTTTCGACTTTTCTGAAGTACCCGTGGACCAATTTTAACCAAACATGGAATGTATCGTCCCCATGTGAAGCTGCATTAAGTATGCGAATGAAAAGGGGCTAGCACCCATAGGCCCCCCCCTAGGGACAAAAACTTGTTACATCTGTAAAAATCATCTTCTCGTGAACCATTGATCAGATGACTTTCAAATTTTGTCAATATCTACAAAAGTTTGCGAATGAAAACGAAATCTGTTCATAAACGAGCCACTAGGGCGTGCTTCAGTAATGCAGGGAACAGTTGCATAACAAATTGTTGATTAACTCAAAACTGACTTCGTATACAAACATATATGAGAAAGTTGTTAGGAATTATCTATGGATCATTTTGACAAAATTTCAAGGTAACACACTTAAGTAAACGGATTTTTTTTTGGCAGATGAAAAGGGGCTAGGACCAAACATGGCTGCAGAGTTAGCAGATATCTTTTATTTAATACACGTATCTCCAAAATTATTAAAGCTAGAGGAAAAACCGTTACCTTAAAATGAGCGGCTTGTAAAAATCTAGAAATATTTCATTGTGGTGGAAATTGTCGGGTCGACCTTTATGTGAGTTTTCCCCCCTTTTTTGTGAATTTTTCATGTTTTTGGATGTTTTTTGACATTATCTTGGAAAGTTAACAAGGTAGAGTAGAAGTAAAAAAAGCAAAAATGTTCAGCATGCAAAGATCTACTAAAATTTCACGAGGGCCGAAAGTCCGGGTCAAAATTGTCAGGTCACCCCTTTTGGGAGTTATTTCCCCATTTAGTAGATTTTTCATGTTTTTGACAGTTTTGTCTTATTATCCTGTAAAGTATAAAAGCTAGAGTAAAAGTGAAAGAAGCAAAATGTTCACTACGCAAAGGTCAGATGAGACTTATTATCCCTTTTAAGTGGATTTTTCATGTTTTTGGATGTTTTCAACATTATCTTGAAAAGGATATATTAGGTAGAGCAAAAGTGAAATAAGCAAAAATGTTCAGTAGCAAATATCTACAAAAAGTCTTAGGGCCGAAATTATCAGGGCGACCCTTATTGGAGTTATTTCCGCTTCTAAGTGGAATTTTCATGTTTTAGATGTTTTTTTTTTTTGACATCTTGAAAAGTATAATAGCTAGAGTAAAAGTGAAGGAAGCAAACATGTTAAGCACACTAAGATCTACAAAAAGTCAATATGCCCAAAATTGTCAGGTCACCCCTTATTGGAGTAATTTCCATTTTAAATGGATTTTCATGTTTTTGGATGTTTTTTGACATAACCTTGAAAAGTATAATAGCAAGAGTACAAATGAAAGAAGCTAAACTGTTCAGCACGCAAAGATCTACAAAAATGTCAATATGGCCGAAATTTTAGGTAAACCTTTATGGGAGTTATTTCCCCTTTTAAGTGGAGTTCTCAAGTTTTTTGATATTTTTTTGACATTTTGAAAAGTATAATAGCTAGAGTAAAAGTGAAAGAAGCAAAGATGTTTAGCTCGTGAAGATCGAGATTCCTACAAAATGTCAATAGGGCCGAAATTGTTAGGTCGCTCTTTATAGGAGTTATTTCCATTTTAAGTGGATTTTTCATGTTTTGGGATGTTTTTTGACATTATCTTGAAAAGTGTAATAGCTAGAGTAAAAATGAAAGAAGCAGAAATGTTCAGCATGTAAATTTCTACATAAATATCAAGAGCGCCAAAATTGTCAGATCGTCCCACATGGGAGTTATTTCCCCTTTTAAAAAAGTATAATAGCTAGAGTAAAAGAGTCAAGAAAAAAAGAGAAAAAACCGTTACCTTAAAATGAGCGGCTTTCAAAAATCTACAAATATTTTATTTTGGTGAAGATTGTCGGGTCGACCCTTATGCGAGTTATTTCCACTTTATTGTGAATTTTTCATGTTTTTTGATGTTTTTTAACATTATCTTGAAAAGTAAAATAGGCAGAGTAAAAGTGAAAGAAACAAAAATGTTCAGCATGCAAAGATCTACAAAAATTTCAACAGGATTGAAATTGTCAGGTTGCCCCTTCTGTGGGTTTTCTCCCTTTTAAGTGGCTTTTTCATGTTTTTGATAGTTTTGTCCCATTATTCTGAAAATTATAATAGCTAGAGTAAAAGTGAAAGAAGAGAAAATGTTCAGCACACAAAGATCTACAATAAGTCAAGATTGCCGAAATTTTCAGGTTGCCCCTTACGGTAGTTATTTCCCCTTTTAAGTGGATGTTACATGTTTTTGGATGTTTTGACATTATCTTGAAAAGTATAATAGGTAGAATAAAAATGAATAAAGCAAAAATGTTCAGCACGCAAAGATCTTCTAAATCTAGGGTCGAAATTGTCAGGTTGCCCCTTATTGAAGTTTTTCCCCTTTTAAGTGGATTTTTAATGTTTTTGAACATTATCTTGAAAACTATAATAGGTAGAGTAAAAGTGAAATAAGCAAAAATGCTCAGAATGCAAAGATCTACAATAAAGTCAGGAGGGCCGAAATTGTCAGGTTGCCCCTTTTGGGAGTTATTTCCCCTTTTAGTGGATTTCTCATGTTTTTGACAGTTTTGTCCAATTATCTTGAAAAGAATAATAGAAAGAGAAAGAACCAAAAAATGTTCAGTACGCAAAGATCTACGAAAAAGTCAACAGGAATGATGATCTTTATGGAAGTTATTTTCCCTTTTAAGTGGATATTTTCATATTTTGCCCTGTTTTCCCCTATTGTTCACTGATCACCACCATGCTTTTGGTTGCTTTTCAGTATATTGTTAGTAAAATACATTTCACTCAGGTGATTTTAAAGGTCAAATGAGCCTACTGTTTTCATGTTTATCAGCGATTTTATGTTTTACACATTTTATATGTTTTTTTGCAATGTTGACCAATTTTGCCAGGTCAGCGACTTAAGGCCTCTTGGGCCTCTTGTTCATGTTTTTGGATGTTTTTGACATTATCTTGAAAATTATAATAGCTAGAGTAAAAGTGAAGCAAACAAAAATGTTCAGCACGCAAAGATCTACAAAATAGACAATAGGACCGAAATTGTCAGGTCACACCTTATGGGAGTTATTTCCTCTTCTAAGTGGATTTTCATATTTTTGGATGTTTTTTGACATTATCTTGAAAAGTATAATAGCTAGAGTAGAAGTTGAAGAAGCAAAAATGTTCAGCACGCAAAGATCTATCAAAAAGGCAATCGGACCGAAATTGTCGACCTTATGTGAGTTATTTCCCCTTTTAAGTGGATTTTTCATGTTTTGGGGATTTTTTTGACATCATCTTGAAAAGTATAATAGTTGGAGTAAAAGTGAATGGAGCAAAAATGTTTACCACGCAGAGATGTACAAAATAGTCAATAGGTCACGCCTTATGGGAGTTACTACCCCCTTTTAAATGGATTTCTCATGTTTTTGGATGTTTTTTTTAAACATTATATAGAAAAGTATAATAGCTAGAATAAAAGTGATATAAGCAAAAATGTTCACCACGCAAAGATCTATTAAATAGCCAAAAGGGCCATAATTGTCCTTATGCGAGTTATTTCCACTTTTAAGTAGATTTTTTGAAGTTTTTGGATGTTTTCTGGCATTATCTTGAAATATATAATATCTAAAGTAAAAGTGAAGATATTCAGCACGCAAAGATCTACAAAAAATCAACAGGGCAGGTATTGTCATGTTAGTGGTGATGGGAGCTAATTATGTGTTCTGCTCAGGTGACCGTCAAGCCCCATCAGGCCTCTTGTTAAAAGCTATTACAAATTGCGTCAGAGTACATTTTTTTCAAGACAGAAATGACGCAATTTGAAATAAATCTTCAAACCTTTGATTTTATCGTCAATATCACTTACAACCATCAGATCTAGATATTTTAAAGTAGTCCCGGTGTCTAAGTATGTGTTGGCCATTAAATGTACTATAAGGTCATAATATATGTTGAAGTATCTAGACCTGTAAGTTGTGTTGATCTTAAAATCGAAGTTTGAAGATTTATTTCAAATTGCATCAGATTAGGGAAAGATGGCATCAATGCAATTTGTAATAAGTTTTATATTCAAAATATAAAATTAATTTCATGTTTATCGATCATAGTCATTAAATTTTAGAAAACACTAGATTCACCCATTGCCATGTAGATTTTTAAGAGAAACTTTTATTACAAAGCATATTTGCCATTGTTGAAAATAAACATCGACGCAATTTGTAATAAATTTTAAAAATCACTTCAGAAGGGTCCGATTATTCTTGAATTTTGTAATGAGGTCTTTATGTATGTTAAAATATCTAGATCTATGAGTCGTAGGTGGCGTTGATTATAAAATCGAAGTTTCGAGATTTATTACAAATTGCGTTAGATTTGCATTTTTCGAAAGGTCGCATCAACACAATTTGTAATAAACCTCTAATACTTACATTCAAGGTAGAAATTTAATTTTAAGTTATCAGCTTGAGTGATGAAGAAATACTATATCCACTCTTAAAGTTGTGGTTCTAAAAACACAAAAAAACATACAAATTTTTGGTCATATGTGAAGTTCTAATCCTGAAGTTTCATAAAATCACAACTTAATTATACTATAAAGTATTTTTTTGTTAAATGCACATAAAACCCAGTCAGGTCTATTCAGGACAGAATCAGGGCCCGAGACCATAAACAAGGAAAGTTCCTAGACATTGTTTTTCGCAAAAGTTAAGAATGTACTCATCTGAGTAAAAAGTGAAAACTCGCGGACCATAAAACGACTTTAGAATTTTCTCAACTGAGGTAAGATTGTCAGGGGGCAGTGTAAATCTCGTCCAAGACATATGTCACAGTTTATGTCCCGATTCATTTAACTTCGAAGTTTGAACATTATTCTTACCATAATCTATGACTGATTATTTAATAACCAACCAAGAGGCATAAAATGCATTAGAAATCAAGTAGGCAGCACGTTTCACTTTCTTGGTTGGTTTTCCTCCCTTCTTGAGCATCAAGTTGAGTTTACCTTTGGCTCCTGTTGAAGTCTGTTTTGGACATTCAATGACCTGACTGATGACATTTATAACATTAGTTCTATTGATGAGATCGACTTTTTACTTTGTTCTCAGGTTCTACTCTTACTGATGTTGTTGAAGATTCGTTTTCTTTGGACATCTAGGAGACCAATGTCCAATTTCACCACAAATGAAACAAGGATGAGTCTGTGGGGAAGGCTTATATTCGTAACCCATATACGATTTTCTGACTTCAGGATGTAGTTTATCCTTCAATTCTTTAAGGCTAGCTGTAATAACCGTGAGTTCTTCCCTCATTTTATGTGATATTGGTAGGAAGGCATCAGGTAGCATTCCCTTGGCAGGATGGTTTTCTTGTTTTTCATCCAACTGTTCTAAAGTTTTGAGAACTTCATCAAATTCATCAGCCCTTTTTATGTACGATATACAAGCAGGCGAATGATTAGGGTGCGTCTGGGGCAATCCTGGCTAACTCATGTTGATGACTGATTCAAATGATGTTCGGTGCCTAAACTTCACTTTACTTTATACCCGTTCTTCTTATTCTATATTTAGACGTTCACGTCAGGCACTTGTCTGCCACAAGAAGGGAGGCTCCACACAGGTTTTTTTTTTGTTTTTGTTTTGTTTTTAATATCATCAGTTGAGTGAAAGCACAATCTTTAGATCAACGTCGATGTTCTGTAGAAGCATTATCGGACCATTCCCAACCTTTTAAACAAACATCTCCACAAGAAAAACACTGAACGTGGCCACTGTTTCCTTAATACACAAATCTTGCTCTGGCTAAATCTGTTTGTTTAGGTCTCGGTATATATTTTGGTCAATGATCTTTAAACGTCAGGTACCTGGATTCATACGTACAAAACCTAGGTAAGGCTAAAGGTATTCTTAATTCCTGATAAAACGATAATCCTCTGACGGTCAGGTCTTATTTTTAAAAGTGGTCACACCCTGTCTCCTTTCTGTAGGTGGACTCCTTTGCACTTCTATCAGATTAGCTCTTGGCACACTATTCATTCTATGAGGTTGACTCTCGGTACACTATCCACTTCTATCCGATGGGTTCGTGGTACACTTTCTATCATGTCTCTATTCATGGGAGCACTATCCGTGACGATATAAAAAAATTCAGATACCAAAGTATAAATTAATAGAATGTCCAGGACACAAATCCGGTAAAAATGGACAAACACGGACCTCTGGAAACCAAGAGGTGGGATCAGGTGCCATGGAGGAGTAAGCATCCCCTGTCGACCGGTCACACCCGCCGTGAGTCCACAGTTAAGTCCAATGAAACACGTGAGGAGTGTATCCTCGTCACATTTGGTACAGACGTCACCCGCCAACGAAAAGGCAACTCAACATTTCACTAGGTGAAACAGAGTAGTCGCAAACAAGACTATTATACCGACCGTAAAATTTGCGGAACGTTGACATTAAACGCGGTTTTCGATATCCCTGTGTCAATAATTTGTCAGTGAGTAGTTTACCTCTGTATATGAAATCTTCATATGTTGTACACGCCCTGGCATATCGGATCATTTGTGAAATATAAACTCCATATGCGGGTGACTGAGGGGTATTACTACTTAAATGTGGAAAATTTACGATGGGAAAGCCGAAAACGTCGCGTTTGTCGTATAGCTTAGTTGCTAATTTCCCGTCTGTGTTTATATTAAGTAAAATGTCTAAGTATGAAGCGTGTGTGCTTGATTCTGTTGTATCTTTAATTTCTAGTTCGCTGGGATATATCGCATTGACATATGTATGAAAATTGTCAATATTAATTGACAAAACGTCGTCGATATATCTAAATGTCAAATTAAAGGACACCGCTAACTTTTTCTTCTTTTGATTCAGCAGTTTCTGAATGAAGTCAGCTTCGTATGAATAAAGGAACAGGTCGGCCAATAAAGGAGCACAATTGGTTCCCATAGGAATGTCGACAGTAAGACCACGTCTCCGAACATTACAAATATATTGTCTATTAGAAATTCCAGCATGTTTTTATATCAACTTCAGTATATTTATGTGTAGAATCAGAGTGGTGTTTGACGAAATAAGTATCCTGATAGCCAATCATTAGATATTTAAATTTACGGGTACCACTTTTAGTGAAAACAAACAGTTGTCTATGATGCTGAAAAGTCTTTCTTTTAATTTTTCATGTGGAATAGTAGTGTAAAGAGTAGAGAAGTCATAGGTTTTGATACTGTGAATTCGAGAAAAATTGTGTGCTTTTAAATTTTCTGAAAGCTGTTTAGAATTTTTTCAGTATCCACTTCTGGAATAAGCAACTGTACAGTATTGTTGAAGTTTCTCCTTAACGGCTGTCAATATATTGGTAAGGAGTACAGATAAAGGTTTGGTAGAACATTTGCTGGATCCTGCTATGTAT
This sequence comes from Atrina japonica, assembly GCA_030159075.1. Taxonomy (NCBI): domain Eukaryota; kingdom Metazoa; phylum Mollusca; class Bivalvia; order Pterioida; family Pinnidae; genus Atrina; species Atrina japonica. The sequence continues at coordinate 265,631 of BROG01000341.1, read as the reverse complement.
CTTTGTTTATATGGGGTTTTATGAAGTTTAGGTATCCAATATAAATGTGGTAGCTCGAAATCGGTATCCGTTGTAGGTATATCAAATGAGCGTAATACGGACACGTGATTTTGAAGGATCTCATCCTTTGAAAGTGAGCTACGTGTGTATGTAGGATTTCCAGAATTCGTATTAAACCCAAGTTCTTCTAATAAACAATTATAGTAATGTGCCTTACAAATAAAAACTGTATTATTTGAGGCTTTGTCTGCTGGTACCAGTACATATTGGTCATGTAATCTATCCAGTTCAGTTACTACTTCTGGATCATTAAATACAGAGGGAAAACGTGTTTTCATAGTCCCTTTAAGTTTTCGAATACGAGATTTTATCAACCATCGTATGTCTTTCAGCCATTCAGACAAAGTGTCTGGTTCTACGTCTTCATGTTTGGCCCATCTGACGAGCATCCATAGTCGAGGAAAATCAAGTATCCATACTTGATATTCTTTCCATCGTGTCTGAGAGTGAATTGTCCCTGATGTGGATTCACACCCCTTTTTATAAGGTCCATAAAGTCTATTTTTAGATCGGACCAAAATCATTCATATTTTTTACGTTTTTTGTCCGGAAACACAAATTGTATCATCGGTACGTCTACACTATGAACAAAATGATTCCATGCTAGTTGTCGTCGTCCTTTATGCACATGATACATCCTACCTGCTCGGTTACCATTATTAATATTTAATTGTAAATGAAAAGTATCACCGTACATGGGAGACTGACGACAATCGCTTAACCATTTTCGTATAAACATTAAAATATCATAAGGTATTTTTTCGTGTTCTACTTTTCGTGGTCGTCCCCTCGTTCTTTTCACTCCCTCCATCTGTCCTTCCTCTTTTTGTTCTTTGTCTTTTCTCTCTATGGATACTTTTCGTGGACGTCCCCTCTTTCTTTCCACTCTCTGTCCGTGTTCTTCTCCTTCATCTCTTTGTCCTTCTGTCTTTTCCTGTCTCTGTCCTTCTTTCTGTTTTGACTCTATCCTTCTGTCTTTTCCATCGTTTCAGTCATTCTTTCTCTCTGTTCTTCTTCTCTCTGATTCTATTCTCTCTGATTCTCTTCTCTTTGTTTTTCCTCTTTCAACCCCTTTGGTCTTTTCATCTCTTTTTTTCTCACGTCTTTTGTCATTTCATTTTCTATCTTCGTAGGTTTCATATTGGTAGATGTCCAATACAAGATGTTGACACGATGACTGTCGGTCGTCAACTGTCCATAGTCCTGTGATGCACTTCATTTTATGATTAAATCACACGACGAAAATGAAGTTTGGCAATCACTTTGCCATCTCTCAATTGTATTTCAATGGTATCAAAATACGTTTCATTTAATCCCACATAATTGTAATAATAAGGTTCCCGTTTAAAAAGGAACCACGCATAATAACGGCAACGATTGTGAACCCACAATTTGACTGTCGGCAATTTTACTGTAGTCATAGATACCACTCATGCCAATATTTAAATCGGGTGGATACCGTTACATGTGTGTGACATCGATCCATTTAGCCATACCCTCATGCATGTAAATGGCTTCAAAGCCGAGTTTATAACCTAGTAGACTTGGAAAACATGTTAGAAAGGGAACGGAATAGATGGATCGGCCTTAAACTCAATCATGAATCAATCTAAAGCTGAGTCATACTTGAATTGAATAGGATTTTCTGTGAGAGTTCTTTTACACCATCAATGACATATTGAAAGGCTATAGAAAACCCGACTCTCATCTCTTCTATTAAAGCAGCAGGAGACGCATATAACCCCGAACGAAATTTAAGTCTCCAAATACTCCCAACAAAAGTGATCCCCGACTTCGCACCTGTTTTACAGATGACATGGTCAAACTTGGGATCATCTAGGGAGACGTGTTTCTTAATCAATTCTATAGTAAAATGTTTATGTTGACGATATTTATTTCCGTTTCTTAGGATACGTAGAGGGGTCCCGGGGATCTTTGTAACGAGGGATTCAAAAGGAACGTGAACGGGAACCAGGGCATCCGTGTAATTATCATTCGATCCTACCGTTCTATTAAGATGGGAAAGGTAAATGAGTTTTGAATTATGTTAAGGTATTATCAGGAAAGACCTTTAAACTGGTATCGCTAGCTAAAGTCATGTGAAAACTACCATGATCTTTAGAATCGAGAGTAGCCATGATACGTGTACTTGAGATCAAATTGTATAAATGAACCCCTTCTCGTCATCTCCTTCTGTTTTATATGAACAACATCACCAAAGTAAAGTTTCATAGTTTTAATACTAAAAAAGCAAACTTTTTCAAACAACTTTTCAAACAATTTTTCAGTCAATCCAAAAGCTTTGGGTAACGAAGCTAAAGGAAATAAGAAGAAATTATACTCGTGTAATTAGTATGTGCACCTGATGTTTCCTGCCACCATAGACATAATCTTAGAACCGTTCATGATCACATCAGGTTTTTCACAGGCATGATGTAGCAGATGCTGTAAACAAACTGTCCATCGTACCCTTTAAAGTTATGGACAATAGCTATAGCTATTCTCGTCGTTGAATAGTATATGAACCTGATGTTTCCTGCCATCATAGACATAATCTTAGAACCGTTCATGATCACATCAGGTTTTTCACAGGCATGATGTAGCAGATGCTGTAAACAAACTGTCCATCGTACCCTTTAAAGTTATGGGCAATAGCTATAGGCCCATCATGTAAAAGTTTCTCTCTTTGATGTATGTCATCATACACGGCCGTCAAGAAGTAAAAAAATCAGTGATTGTCGTGGAACCTCGGAATGTAATACGATGATCCTCCATGGTTTTACACTGCTCACACCAGTCATCCGATGTACTCAGGGGACATACTCGATGAGCAATACATAGATTAGGTTTGTGTTCTTTGGTATCCTGGGTACACTCGAAATCCTAGAAAATGTAATAAGGGGGTGAAGATGATGCATCCTGAGAAGGGATCTGTTGTATAAAACAACGATGATTTAGATCCACGATCTGTTTACAATGGCGACATTTTTTCTTCTTTTCTTGACAGCAGTGCTTTGTGAAATGCTTCTTACTCATCCATAATTGACAAGTGGGATATCGAGTCATCAGCTGACATGGAGTCGTGGACGTATTTCTACTATAAGGTTTCAAATTATTCTCGTAACACTGAGACGATGTGAATGTTCCCTGACAATGTGTACATTCTATAGGTTTTATCGTGTTGTCGGGAACACAGGGCGACGCTGCAAAACATCGAAAGCAACACTGAGGGCATCGGTGATCTTTTACATGATCATAACCCACATCACAAGGATCACAATAGTAATTACATTCCAAGAGTCCAAACATAGATACTATTCAGTTGTAATGGTGATCATCGTATAGGACGTGAATGGGTGTCCCCGGATCCTACACCACTATACAGTACATTTAATGTCAATCGTTTTGCATTGGTATTCAGTTCGTATATTTTCAAACGGTAGTGTGGTAACAACGCGGTCTGAAAACGTTGCAATTCTTCAGGCCACTCTCTTGCTGGGGATCACATCCAGCTTGCTGCATTAAGGCATGAGCTTCTCGTCGTTGAATAGTATGTGCACTTGCATCGCCATAAATCAAATTTATCCAGTATCGTTGCCAGTTTTTGTACTTGTCTTCATCTCCAAACCCAGGCGTCTGACAATGAAAACGACCAACTACAATAGCACGAGCTAAACAGGTCTTGTCTTTATTCTTGATATGTATCAAACTTCTCTTCTTGTTCAGCATGACTTTTTTTTTTTATCAAAACTGAGATGATATTTTCGTTTTCCACCCCGCTGCCTACAGGTTGTACGCAGACCCATCTTCCAATCTAAAATTTTCATTACTCTGTTGTATTTTCACAATTTTCTCCATGAGTAGATCAGCATTCAGGTCTTTGGCATCCGTACATTCTACCCACACTTCACTTTTTAAAGATGGATGATGTATATTGACTCGCATCTTATCCCGATCTTCACACTGTATTTTGTTCTTGATAGAAGTGTACATATGATCTAATTCATCTGATACTAAATGTATGCCATCTTTAGAACAATGTTTAAACTTGACTTGGTACACATTCGAGGCCGTTTTAAATTTGCCTCATTTACGCTCACTCAGGGTGTCTACTCCATAGTAATCACTATAATCAGTGAGTTGTCTCCATTAAATCCATCACCCCGTTGGTCTCTCTGGTGAGCTTTGACTTCTCGCCTGTTCTTGTCTTCCATTTAACAATAAATCAAATTTAGGTAAATTAGCCATTCCATGTGTATGCTTCCGTTGTAGAATCTAAAATCAAGTACAGTAACTGCATACATGTATTTATATTTAAATACCTTTATTACAGTTATACAGAACGACCGTATTGTTGTATCAATAAAACCAGTGGGTCAGGTGATCTAAGTGTTAACCGCTAGCTGGCGTAGGAATGCCTGAATATCTAAGAAACCCTTTCCATGACCAAATTACAGTATCGATTTGTCGGACAAGTATTCTCTGAACATATTAAAAGGGAGTCAGGATAAGTGCAATTTTGTCCTGCATCGCTGATAAACAACTTGCTTTTCCGTCACCATATAGGCTATTCCTGTCAGAAACAATTCGTCACTCGCATCGCGTGAATTTGACTCTTAGTTCACCTCAAATCCTAATTAATTGCTAGGCTAATTACCATGCCCATCTTGTTTTTCACAACCTGTAATGTTAATGCCGAGCATAAGTAGTGTTCATAGGTTTCTCAGTAAATTGACGGGATACCCTATATGATCAGCTGGTAAAAACTGAAGCCTGAATTGATATATGGATCTATTATAATTTATAGGCCTACATGGATTTTCAATAACTAACGTGTCGATAATTATCTTTTAAACAGAACAATAAAAGTTTGTTATTTCACAACATAATCTGCAATTGATTTGAAGGATTTGCTAGTGGGCTAGCCTATGGCTATATACTGAAATAGGTCTACTTACGAAATCGTCACCCCTTCACAGTTCATGGGATTTCCCAGCTGATTCAGCGATTGGTAAAATATCAAATAGAATGGCTACTTCCAGTTGTCATGAAAGAATATTAAGTCACACTCAAATTTTCTGTGGTATATTCCACTGACAAAGTATCAGAATTCAAAAGAAAATTTGTTGTATCAACGGTCATTTGTTCCTATCCAAATCGCACATGGTAGTCCTATCAGCCATTTGCACACGGCCCAGTCGGCAACACATTTAATCCGCCACTACTAAATGGTCGAATATTAAAAATCGCGAACTAAATCTGAGAATAAGTATTCAAAATTGTCCATTTCACTAGTTTCTTTCAAAATGATATACACAAAATAAATTGAATCTTTATTTTATTTAGTATTTGCTACTTCTCATGTCAAAACAGCTGTTGAGCCATTACGTCATATGAAAACGCCCCCTGCAAAGTCAGTGTTCTGGAATGAATTTAGTATCCAGTGACTACTAGTTTCACTGAAAAATGGTAATGTATATAAATATAAGGATTGTTTTTCATTTTTTGAACATCATCGGGGTATAAAAGCACTTCGTGCTGCACAGAATTTTTTTCATGAGCAATTGCTTTTATACACCGATGATGTTCAAAAAATGAAAAACAGGCCTAGTTTTGTGTTTTCGATTTCTTTCAGTGATTTTTGTTTGTTTTGTGGTAATTAATGACTTTAAATAAAAATATTGAATGAATGTGTGTTATTTTATTCTTTATTGATTCATTCATATGTTCAGATAATACTTGTCCGACAAAACGCTGCCGTAATATGGTCATGGAAAGGGTTTCTTAGATATTCAGGTATTCCTACGCCAGCTAGCAGTTAACACTTAGATCACGTGATGACTAACTGGTTTTATTGACACAACAAACCGACGTTCTGTATAACTGTAATGAAGGAAATTACAGTCATTATGTAAATATTAAAGTGTATGTTTTGATAAATGTCATATTTCCATCTGTTTCGCTTTGGGAGTACAGGTTTGAAATAATGGTCGTTCTGCGGCCTTGCCTTTTATAGCGGAATTGCGAGCCAATTTATATTGATAAATTTAACAAAAATGTCTGCCTGTCGAATAATAAATCGGGGGTGTTTCAAAAGCATTATATTTTTTTCGAATTCAAAACATGTTTAGAATTTGCGATGACAGCTTTAAGAAAGATAGAGAGAAAGGAGAGAGATACATAGAACATGAACGTGTGTGTGTGCCGTTCTCAAAGTATGTCAAAGTGGTCAAGTGTGTACCGTTAGCATGTTTCAAAGTTTCCAACGTGTGCAACGTTCTAAGTTATGAAGTCTCAAAGTAACACAAGTGACAAAGTGAGACAAGTGAGACAAGTGACAAAGTGACACAAGTGACACAAGTGACAAAGTAACATAAGTGACACAAGTTACAAAGTAACACAAGTGACAATGTGACAAAGTTGTGAAGTATGAAGTTGTTCACTTACGTCGTTTCAACGAGTATCAAAGTTCAGACAGTGAAAACAGTATCTGTATTATTTTATAGCGTTTTGTACATCTGTATATAAAATAAAAAAATGAAACAATATAGAGGTCATTCCTTTCAGTGTGACAGACGTCTAGGATACCTTATATGATATCCCTGCTAAACATCATTCAATGCAGACTATTTCAAAAGCTCTCTTTAGTAGGGTATTAGACTTGATGAAAAATTACCTTGTGTTTGTGTATTGTATGTTGGTTATTAAGGTATAAACGTACAGTATCTAGTATGTATCAGGGATTATGTGACTTGTTTAGTAGCTATATAAGCTAGTACTGTCTGAATCTCGGTATTAGTTCATCATGGATAACTCATCCGACATTGATATGCAACCTGAAGAGAGAATCATTCTTACACGGAGGACACTAATTGTAGTAATGGGACACAGACCAATAGATTCTGGTAGGACCCCATCATTACCTACTAGACCATCTTCACCTACTACACAAAACCAGGGACCACCTAACACCTGTACAATATCATGTATTAGCTTAGGAAGCATTAGTCAATCTTTGACAAAACACAGCAGAGATAAATCGACTGATGAAAGAGAAGGAATGAGAAGTTCGTCGTTGGCGACGTCTACTCGACAAATACTAGAGTCTCCCTTATTCAGCTTTTCGGAGCAATCAATAGTCCCTCTAAGGGCCACCCATCTTATTAGAAAATAAACCTTAACTAAAAGTATGCAGGTTTTATGTATGTTGTGTTATTCTGTAGCGGCAAGTTTAAAATATTGTAGCGACTAAACACTACTTATTGTGCGAACTTCATTTATATCATAAGTCTGAAACGATTTAGAGTTGAAATCCGCTTAGGCATGTCAGTTGATGGCACTAATGTGACGTCAACTGACTGTACTTGTCTTGCAGGATGGTAGGTTTCGCCATTTTGTATTGCCAGTCACGGTAAGATTTTGATCTTAAAAAGATAAAAACGCGTACTCTTGATGCATTTTCAATACATAAATACACATAATAGTGTACTTAATAAACTGTCATTCGACATCGAACGACTCGGATGTGTTTACTTATGTAAAATAGAATGACAATCGTTAGGATGCTACTCGCTACTGTTTCAATGTATTTCGTTCAACATTAAACGTTTTATTTCATTTGTGTTTTTGTTATGACTGAAGTATTCACTTGATTAGATTGAAGTCTAATATAGTAATTCACATGACTAGAGAGATGTCCAGTTAAGCCTGTGAAAGCTCATTTGAGATCTGAACCTCGAGGTGTTAACATCATAATGATAAGAAAACCACTACCAGCAGGCAGCATGAATGAGTGTTTTATTTTTTATTAGACAGGGTCTAGATAATTGTCCTTGCATTAAACTATAAAATATCTCAGAAGAAAAATGTAAGTCATATGACTTTAAAAAAACCTAGAATAGTCTCAATTAGGCCTCTGAGTGCTCATTTGAGATCCGAAGCTCTAGTCTAGGTGTCGCCATCATTACAATTAATAAAAAAACAGTGCCAGCATGGGTGAGTGTTTGAATTTTTATTACATAGGTCTAGTTTTTACCTTATGAAACATGTACAAACAGTAAATTTCAATATCTGAGTAAAAACATAAGCGTTCAAACAAGCTACAGCTAAATCATGCCATCAGGGGAATACCCTAAAAACCTAAAATTGGATTCACTCAGCTCTCTGTAGCCAATCATCAAAGAGGTCAAAGTTGATGAGACGGAGTACATCGCGTGCGCTGTACTGTTCATATAAAAGCTGTGCGCGTCTGTATTCACCGAAGTCGTTTCAGAAGACACACAATTTAACAAATATAATGAATGTAGTACTTTCCTGGAGGCTGTAACCCTTGTACATCCTAAAGAAACTGAAGATGGCGTCCCAGGAGTGGGAGTTTTATGATCGACAGAAGACTGGATTATTAAGATGGTACGTCACCACGTGTAGCTGAGCAAAAGAGCTGAGGCCAGAAGGCCGAAGATGGTCTATCGCCGGTGTCTGTATAGCACAGGGTTTTTAACCCCAAAACCAACGACCCTTTTAAGGGCCACTCATCTTATTCCAAAAGAAACTTTAACTGAAAGTATGCAGTTTTTTGTATGTGTTGTGTTATACTGTAGTGGTAAGTCTAACCTATAGTAAGTGAATGTGAACATTCACTAGTTCCCTCACTTGATTGACAAAATTTTATCAGATAGAAATTCAAACTAGTCAATTCTAAAAATAGTAACTTAAAAAAACTCGAGAATAAGTTCAGTTAGACCTCTGAGAGCTCATTTGGTATACGAAGCTCCAGGAGTCAACATAGTCAGAAAAAATCCTATGGGTGAGTGTTTCAATTTTTTATTTTATATACAGAAGTACAAAGCACTATAAAATAATACAGATACTGTTTTCACTGTCTGAACTTTGATACTCGTTGAAACGACGTAAGTGAACAACTTCATACTTCACAACTTTGTCAATTTGTCACTTGTGTCACTTGTGTCACTTTGTCACTTGTGTCACTTGTGTTACTTTGGGACTTCATAACTTAGAACGTTGCAAACTTTGAAACATGCGAACGGTACACACTTGATCACTTTGACAAACTTTGAGAACGGCACACGCACACTTGATCACTTTTGCAAACCTTGAGAACGTTACACACTTTCATGTTCTATGTATCTCTCTCCTGCCACGAGATTAGTAAGTCCCTGAAAAACTAGATATCCCATGTTCCATAGTCAAGATGGCTACCCTCCCTATACTTCCTGTTTTACTAACCACCCTCCCTCTCTGGTTTAGTACATACAGTCCATATAGAGTAATCTCCCTTTTGTCCTACTCATAGAGTCTATACAGACTGATCTCCCCTTTGTTCCACCTATACAGTCTATACAGAGTAATCCCCTTTTGTCCTACTCATACAGGCTGTACAGAGCGATCTCCTCTTTGTCTCATATATACAGTCTATACACACTGATCTTCCTATTTGTCCTACTGATATAGTCCATATAGAGTGATCTCCCGTTTGTCCCATCTCTACAGTCTATACAGAGTGATCCCCCTTTGTCCTACTCATACAGGCTATACAGAGTGATCTCCCTTTTGTACATACTCGTAACTCTACAAATCTTAATACAAGGATAACTTGTTAAAGCTTGACTCACGGTAACGAGCTCGGCCTACCGCTTCTCGCGCTTGCGCACTTGATACCGGATCGTTAACCACTGCGACTGTGGCGACACCTACTGCTGGTTTCACAAACCTGAAAAAAACTCAAAGTTTCGGTTTTAAAAATAGATTGACTCTCAGTCCAAAAACTGGAAAAACCCAACTTCTATCTTTAGCTGTTTACTTCTCGTGAACTCACGTGACCTCTCGTTACCCCGACTTCTTGTAACGAAGGCTCTCATTGGCTCGTTATCCAAGATGACTGCGCCACAACCTTCCACTTCCGGTCACAGACACGCCCCCAAGCTCAACGATTGGCTCTTTCTTCTTATTGCCATGACCTCACTTCCTGTATGACGCACTTTCGGTATGACTTACTTCTGGTATGACGCACTTCCGGTATGACATCACATGCGGTTCCATGGTGCGCAGTTTCAAATTGACCAATCAGAAGCCAGCATTCTGATGACGTCATCAAAAACAGTTAAAGTGCGGCAAATTTGAAACTGCACGCTATGGAGCTGCCTATTACTACTTATATCTATTAACAAAGTGACCTTCCCACACTGTAAACATCAACAAGAAGACAACTAGAGAAATTTGTTTCTCCTCGCTTTTACGAAAATCTACATCTACCTTTGTATTCTGATCTGTCTAGTCGAGTACAAACATTTCTCTGATTTTTACAGTCTACTGGTCAATCATTAAAATGTAATAATTTTTTTTCACTGAGTCTTAAATCTTGGCTTCGATTTCAGCCAAGTTTAGTTTTCCGACTTTTTCTTATTTTTAGGGACTGTTTGCGAATCAGGCTGCTGATTCGTTCTTTCTATCATTGGAGATTGACGAACAAAATGTCCTTGTTTGCAATAATTTTGTTGTTGTTTTGACACGACGGTCAAACGTTTTCAAACGCTAATCAAACTTTTGGTCAATGATATCTCACCTAAAGATAAAATGTTTTTATTCTCTGTTTGTTTAGAACGAACAACACGAACTTGAAAGTTTTCTGTACTTGAAACAGATTTGTTTAAATAAGTGCTTCCAACAACAACCTCAAACACTACAGCAGAAGGAATTGCTTCTTCCAGTGTGGCCTTTTTCTTTGGTTCAAAAATTTGAAACCCATCAACAAATGCATTTATTATATGTGGTTCAAATTTGTGATATGTTGTGTCTGGATATGCAAGTTGAGCAAGACGTCTCAATTTGTAACCATAATTGGCTACTGTTTCGCCTTTGTTTTGTCTCCTAGACTTAAATGGAGACCTAAAAGCAACGCTTCGTTCTCTAGGATTAAACCTGAGTACTAGTATATTTTTAATAGCTTCATGATTTGTCATTTGTCGCATAGTCAAATTAACATATTACTTCTGGGCTGTACCACAAAACACATTACTAATAGCTGAACTTACACAACGGGTTGCTTTCCCCTTCGTTGAACTCTATTTTGAAGTGAAGGTTCAGAGAATAAATTTCTGTGCAACATTGAATTTTTTTTTTTGGAAAATCTCTAGAAAATATTTCAGGATTGTATACATCACCCATTTAACGTTGAGAACTATAATTTCCTGTAATATTAACCACCCCAAATTTGTCCTGGTTGTCACTAATTGACATTGAAACATTACTATTTCTCTTCCTCCAAATTGACTAAAGTGTCATGATGTATTCTATTAGAAATGTGACTACCTTGCTCTGTATGTACGCTTGCTGAATTTGAAGTAGAAGTTTTAAAATATCCAGCAGACTCTAGAGCCTCTGGTTCAAAATGTACAGAATTGAGTGTTACTGGTTGAATAAAAGTTATTTTGGTTATTTTCACCTAAAATTACATCTAGGTCACGGCACCATTAATGTAATAGGAGATCTGTATAGGAGAGCATGTTTCCCAGTGACTTCGCGTTGTGTTTATTTTCAAGTTCTGTTTATAATATGAAAAGACACTATCGTCCCAAGATCTTTTTCTAACATGTATTCAAGTGTCCAGTAATAAAAACACTCAAGAGCAGATGTTTTATGAATTTTATATAAAATCAACAAGTTTTGATATTCAATAACTGTAAAATATCTACAAGAAGTAAAGACTTGTAATATTTAGAGATATCCTAAAATTATAAATGTGTCCATATTACAAATGTAGTCCTATCTGATCTATCGGAAAACAATGTATAAATTTTTGACCTCCGCGTAAAGTAATTGTCTGCATGCATGCAATATATAGTTAAATATTCCCTTAATCAATTGATCCAAATAAGAGTTATTGCTCTTTGCATAACTGCAGTCCGTAAGATGACTGCGCCACAACCTTCCACTTCCGGTCACAGACACGCCCCCAAGCTCAACGATTGGCTCTTTCTTCTTATTGCCATGACCTCACTTCCTGTATGACGCACTTTCGGTATGACTTACTTCTGGTATGACGCACTTCCGGTATGACATCACATGCGGTTCCCAATGGTGCGCAGTTTCAAATTGACCAATCAGAAGCCAGCATTCTGATGACGTCATCAAAAACAGTTAAAGTGCGGCAAATTTGAAACTGCACGCTATGGAGCTGCCTATTACTACTTATATCTATTAACAAAGTGACCTTCCCACACTGTAAACATCAACAAGAAGACAACTAGAGAAATTTGTTTCTCCTCGCTTTTACGAAAATCTACATCTACCTTTGTATTCTGATCTGTCTAGTCGAGTACAAACATTTCTCTGATTTTTACAGTCTACTGGTCAATCATTAAAATGTAATAATTTTTTTTTCACTGAGGCTTAAATCTTGGCTTCGATTTCAGCCAAGTTTAGTTTTCCGACTTTTTCTTATTTTTAGGGACTGTTTGCGAATCAGGCTGCTGATTCGTTCTTTCTATCATTGGAGATTGACGAACAAAATGTCCTTGTTTGCAATAATTTTGTTGTTGTTTTGACACGACGGTCAAACGTTTTCAAACGCTAATCAAACTTTTGGTCAATGATATCTCACCTAAAGATAAAATGTTTTTTATTCTCTGTTTGTTTAGAACGAACAACACGAACTTGAAAGTTTTCTGTACTTGAAACAGATTTGTTTAAATAAGTGCTTCCAACAACAACCTCAAACACTACAGCAGAAGGAATTGCTTCTTCCAGTGTGGCCTTTTTCTTTGGTTCAAAAAATTTGAAACCCATCAACAAATGCATTTATTATATGTGGTTCAAATTTGTGATATGTTGTGTCTGGATATGCAAGTTGAGCAAGACGTCTCAATTTGTAACCATAATTGGCTACTGTTTCGCCTTTGTTTTGTCTCCTAGACTTAAATGGAGACCTAAAAGCAACGCTTCGTTCTCTAGGATTAAACCTGAGTACTAGTATATTTTTAATAGCTTCATGATTTGTCATTTGTCGCATAGTCAAATTAACATATTACTTCTGGGCTGTACCACAAAACACATTACTAATAGCTGAACTTACACAACGGGTTGCTTTCCCCTTCGTTGAACTCTATTTTGAAGTGAAGGTTCAGAGAATAAATTTCTGTGCAACATTGAATTTTTTTTTTGGAAAATCTCTAGAAAATATTTCAGGATTGTATACATCACCCATTTAACGTTGAGAACTATAATTTCCTGTAATATTAACCACCCCAAATTTGTCCTGGTTGTCACTAATTGACATTGAAACATTACTATTTCTCTTCCTCCAAATTGACTAAAGTGTCATGATGTATTCTATTAGAAATGTGACTACCTTGCTCTGTATGTACGCTTGCTGAATTTGAAGTAGAAGTTTTAAAATATCCAGCAGACTCTAGAGCCTCTGGTTCAAAATGTACAGAATTGAGTGTTACTGGTTGAATAAAAGTTATTTTGGTTATTTTCACCTAAAATTACATCTAGGTCACGGCACCATTAATGTAATAGGAGATCTGTATAGGAGAGCATGTTTCCCAGTGACTTCGCGTTGTGTTTATTTTCAAGTTCTGTTTATAATATGAAAAGACACTATCGTCCCAAGATCTTTTTCTAACATGTATTCAAGTGTCCAGTAATAAAAACACTCAAGAGCAGATGTTTTATGAATTTTATATATAAAATCAACAAGTTTTGATATTCAATAACTGTAAAATATCTACAAGAAGTAAAGACTTGTAATATTTAGAGATATCCTAAAATTATAAATGTGTCCATATTACAAATGTAGTCCTATCTGATCTATCGGAAAACAATGTATAAATTATTGACCTCCGCGTAAAGTAATTGTCTCCATTCATGTAAAACCACAATGGAGTCTTCCCCTAATACAAGGACAAAATTGACTAATTGTGTATTGATTTTGTAAAGATGCATGCAATATATAGTTAAATATTCCCTTAATCAATTGATCCAAATAAGAGTTATTGCTCTTTGCATAACTGCAGTCCGTAAGATAAGTATACGTTTGTATGACAGTTTTTTTAATATCAAGCCCTGACAAAGTTTCTTTATTTTTATTGTGGGTTATTGTAATAATCTATCACTTGTTTGTCCTGGGGTTATCCTGTTAGTGGAGCGTCTGAATTGCAGTTGATATTTTGATTAAAACAACAACAACAACAACACAGTTCTAATTGTTGCTGTTTTTTTTAAAACAACACTACTTTTCTTTCTCTACTTGTTTCAACACGACTGGTATGTAGGCTAATCAAGATCTAAATCTAAGCGAAATTTATTTTTATAGTAAATGTCACAATAATCTGAATTATAACCATTGGATATTTGCCACTGGTGGTGGAGCGTCTGAGTCCACGAGGGTATACATAAACCCATTGGCCTTGTATGATACCATGTTTTCTTTCGGAAATAAACATATATATTAAGTTTGAACTCACCTGATAAAGTCTTATTGACAGAAACGATCGTTTTAGCACTTTTGTAAAACTGTAACTTCATTATTGCTAATAATATTAGTTTTCTTCCTCCATTTATGATAGAAACTGTGCATGATACAAGCTAAATGGACAGAATTTATGGACTTTATTTCATTTTTAAAGATGAATTCCGTTTTTTGTTATTCCACATTCTTTTGAATTAAAAATTTCCGCATTATAAGTAGCGACCTTTTATATAATGTAAGACGCAAATTATGAGGTTCTTGAAGTTCATTCAACCAATAGTATACCATTTTAACTTCATGGAACAGGATCAGCCAAAATTGTCCACCGTGATAGACAGCGGAACACAACTGCAATAATAAACAAAGACATTTTTAACGCATTGAAGTGCACAAGGTAGCAATGAATTTAGGGGATGAATATTTTTATTTGTTTATAAGAAACTAATGCCAGTAGAGTGGCATTATGCTGATATATTGAAAACACGCAATGAAATGTACTAGTTCCACGTTCGTAAACAAAATGTCTACAACAGAAAAATTGTCATATTGGCTCATCTAGTACTTACTTTTTAATTTGATTGAATTGAAATATTCCTTTATAGGTAAGTTTGACTTCCAGATTCTTTGGGGATTTCTTAAAGACTGTCAGCATGTCCAACAAGTCTTGCACGGATTGTTAACGACCTGTACTGTAGAAATCAGCAATTTTAATGATAATGAGAGAACGAAATGATCATAGATAAATTGTAAATATGTACAAAGTATCTGTTCTTTCCATTAACAAAATGCATCGGAACTTATGTAACACTGATCAGTTTTACTGTTGATAAGTTTATTGATAATTTGAAACTGAAATTTTTAGAGTGTATGGCTTACTTTATATGTACATGAAAATATGTTTTAATTTTATCTTGTCTATAATAGTTTTTTTTAATGGAAGTAGTTTGCATCCTAGGGTTATTTGACCAAAGATAACAAGCACATCAGCTTACTCGTTTTATCTATGAAGTATTTTTGTATGAAGTTGTTAATTATACAGTTTTCTTATACAAACCGTACGGATTGTTTTTTTATGCGATGTCACAACTTACTTTGAGCAGTCCAGTATAAAATGATACTTCTTAGCATAACTTTGGGACTGATACGTGGGGGTGATTTATAACTCTTCAACGTGCATTTAATGTAAATCACCCCAACGCGAAAAATTCAACGTTTACTGTAATCCGTATCAATGTAATCAAATACTATTGCTAGTATTTTTTACCATGTATGTTTCTACATTTTATATCGAGATACTTACTGCATTGTTATATATATATATATATATATATATATATATATATATATATATATATATATATATATATATATATATATATATATATATATATATATATACTTCACGAGTTCCAGTGTGTGGGATGATTTTGACGTCTAATATGTTTGTAATGTTTTGCTCAAATTAAACAATGACGAGTTCCAGTGATGTGTATGATTCTGACAATAGTTATAACGTTTTGCTCAAATTATACAATAACGAGTTTAAGTGGTGTGTATGATTTTGACAATAGTTATAACGTTTTGCTCAAATTAAACAATAAAGAGTTCCAGTGTGTATGATTTTGACAATGGTTATAATGTTTTGCTCAAATCAAACAGAGATATTATCCAGTGACGTGTATAATTTTGTCAATGGTTATAACGCTTTGCTCAAATTAAACAGTGACGTATCCCGGTGTGTATGATTTTGAGAATGGTTATAATGTTTTGCCAAAATTAAACAGTGA
This sequence comes from Atrina japonica, assembly GCA_030159075.1. Classification (NCBI taxonomy): domain Eukaryota; kingdom Metazoa; phylum Mollusca; class Bivalvia; order Pterioida; family Pinnidae; genus Atrina; species Atrina japonica. The sequence continues at coordinate 249,293 of BROG01000341.1, read as the reverse complement.
TGTGTACCAGTGTGTATGATTTTGGCAGTGGTTATAATGTTTTGCTCAAATTTAACAGAGAAATGTTCCAGTGATGTGTATGATTTTGACAATGGTTATAATGTTTTGCCCAAATTAAACAGTGATGTGTACCAGTGTGTATGATTTTGGCAGTGGTTATAATGTTTTGCTCAAATTTAACAGAGAAATGTTCCAGTGATGTGTATGATTTTGACAATGGTTATAACGTTTTCGTCAAATTAAGCAGAGATATGTTCAAGTGACGTGTATGATTTTGTCAATGGTTATAATGTTTTGTTCAGTTTAAACAGTGATATGTTCCAGTGTGTATGAATTTGGCAATGGTTATAACGTTTTGCTCAATTTAAACAATGGCATGTTCCAGTGTGTATGATTTGGACAATGGTAATAATACTTTGCTTAAATAAAACAGTGACATGTTCCAGTGACGTGTATGATTTTGACAATGGTTATAATGTTTTGCCCAAATTAAATAGTGATATGTTCCAGTGATGTGTATGATTTTGACAATGGTTATAATGTTTAGCCCAAATTAAACAGTGATATGTACCAGTGTGTATGGATTTGACAATGGTTATAATGTTTTGCTCAAATTAAACAGTGATGTGTACCAGTGTGTATGATTTTGACAATGGTTATAATGTTTTGCTCAAATTAAACAGTGATATGTTCCAGTGATATGTAAGATTTTGACAATGGTTATAATGTTTTGCTCAAATTAAACAGAGATATGTTCCAGTGTGTAAGATTTTGACAATGGTTATAACGTTTTGCTCAAATTAAACAGAGATATGTTCAAGTGACGTGTATGATTTTGTCAATGGTTATAATGTTTTGCTCAGTTTAAACAGTGATATGTTCCAGTGTGTATGATTTTTGCAATGGTTATAACGTTTTGCTCAATTTAAACAATGGCATGTTCCAGTGTGTATGATTTGGACAATGGTAATAATACTTTGCTTAAATAAAACAGTGACATGTTCCAGTGACGTGTATGAATTTGGCAATGGTTATAATGTTTTGCTCAAATTAAACAATGGCATGTTCCAGTGTGTATGATTTTGTCAATGGTTATAATGTTTTGCTCAAAATAAACAGTAACATGTTCCAGTGATGTGTATGATTTTGACGATGGTTATAATGTTTTGCTCAATTTAAACAGTGATATCTGCAAGTGATGTGTATGATTTTGACAACGGTTGTAATGTTTTGCTCAATTTAAACAGTAACATGTTCCAGTGATGTGTATGATTTTGACAACGGTTGTAATGTTTTGCTCAATTTAAACAGTAACATGTTCCAGTGATGTGTATGATTTTGACAATGGTTGTAATGTTTTGCTCAATTTAAACAGTAACATGTTCCAGTGATGTGTATGATTTTGACAATGGTTATAATGTTTTGCTCAAATTAAACAGTGATATGTTCCAGTGATGTGTAAGATTTTGACAATGGTTATAATGTTTTGCCCAAATTAAACAATGGCATGTTCCAGTGTGTAAGATTTTGACAATGGTTATAATGTTTTGCCCAAATTAAACAGTGATATGTACCAGTGTGTATGAATTTGGCAATGGTTATAATGTTTTGCCCAAATTAAACAGTGATATGTTCCAGTGATGTGTAAGATTTTGACAATGGTTATAATGTTTTGCCCAAATTAAACAGTGATATGTACCAGTGTGTATGAATTTGGCAATGGTTATAATGTTTTGCTCAAATTAAACAGTAACATGTTCCAGTGACGTGTATGATTTTGACAATGGTTGTAATGTTTTGCTCAAATTAAACAATGGCATGTTCCAGTGTGTAAGATTTTGACAATGGTAATAAAACTTTGCTTAAATTAAAAAGTGAAATGTTCCAGTGATGTGTATGATTATGACAGTGGTTATAATGTTTTGCTCAATTTAAACAGTGAAATCTGCCAGTGATGTGTATGATTTTGACAATGGTTGTAATGTTTTGCTCAAAATAAACAGTAACATGTTCCAGTGATGTGTATGATTATGACGATGGTTATAATGTTTTGCTCAATTTAAACAGAGATATGTTCCAGTGATGTGTATGATTTTGACAATGGTTGTAATGTTTTGCTCAAGTTAAACAGTGACGTGTTTTAGATTATGTTGATTGTGAATACAATGTCTTCTTTAAAATATATAATGACGGATCCCAGTAGTGTGGATGATTTTGACCATTGTTATGAAATTTGCATAATTTTATAATAATACAGGGACGTGTTCCAGTGTTGGTAACGGTTTTCCAAATGTCTCCAAAAGAGGTGATTAAGATATGTCACAATGATAAAATAAAAGTGAATATCAATTTATGACTAGGGTCAATCTGACTTGGCATGTGGTATTCAGATAAATAACCAATGTATCGCATTCTAATACTATTATTTTATTTTATATTACTTTATTTATATTACTCTTACATTTTACAGGTTAAAAAGTAACATTTTTAAAAACAATTATCGGTATTTGTTATATTGAAATAATGTAAAGGAAATACTGGAGTATTGAACCAAAAGTCGCTATTCCCTCGGTTTATAAATAATGTATTCTATAACTGCATTAAAAGCCAATCAATAGTAGAGGAACCTCATGTAAGAACACTGCAAACAGAATAATTATGATATAGAAACTGAAGTTTGGAAGCAGAAGGTTAGGTCAAATGTAAATCATCATGTGGAATTTATAGTCTAGGATTATGAGCAAACTTCAGTACTGAACGGTTAGTGTTTACAAAGTATTGTGAAATTATTGTACACATTATACCAAAGTAATAGTTTTGTAAAAACAAAAAGGAGGATAATGAGATTTCATCAGTTGAGTTTTAGAATAGATGTAGATTTCTGAAACAAAAAGTGGTATCACCCAAGGCCATAAATAACATCAACGTATTCCTAAATCCATCTAACAGCAACCACTGTGAAATATAATTTAAGTATACAATAATTAGCTAGTACTGAAATACCAGGTACTGAAGTCAGCGTCAGCGACCCAGTGGATGTGGATGTTATACTGTTACACACATACATGTAATACTAAAGTTATAGTTTTGTAAATAAAAAAAAAAACAGAAAAAAAATAAATAAATAAAAAAAAAAAAACAGAAAAAAAATAAATAAATAACAAAACAAAACAAACAAACAAACAAAAAAACCCCCAAAATATAAATACAAAAAAACCCCAAAACAAACAAACACATGCTCAGGACAATGGTTTCTGTCAATTAGATTTCATCCGTTGAGCTATAATATATAAGTAGCGTGAGCTCCGAAACAACAAATGTGATCCAATAGGAACAGGTACACGAGTAGATTTAGCATGTAAAGGCTGGATTTCCAGGAAGGACGTTGTTACGTTTTGGGGTTTTTTATTTCTTGATTTATGTGAGGACGTATGGAACGAAATATTGACGCAATGTCGATTCTTGGGTATGGAATATATATGACAATGGCAATATCAAAATATGGAATTGTAACCTCCAAAGTGAAAGGCATGTTTATTCGATTCGTTCTAATTTCGTTATATCAATATGTACGCACCTCCAAATTACCATGCTGTGAGTGAACTTGGAACAACCATGGCGTTATTATCGCAAACTTTAAAGACAGATAAAAATCTTTCTTGTGTCAATTTTTAAAATATAATTAAACGTTGACATTACAGGTTTAAGTCTGCCTGGTTGAGAATTATTTTGAAAAGATAGTTTGAAACACACAGTAACTGCTGTATTACAGAATGCTCTTTCATATTCATTTGGCTAGTGTGTGAAGCATGACTTTTTGTATAAAAGTAGATTACATTCATTATTGTACACAGTATATTATGTAATGATTTTACATAAAGTTTCTGACATATTTTATCTTCTGGATCTTCATTCAAAGTATATCGAAGAAGTACCAATGGATATTCGAAACTCCAATTAGAGCACGGCAAAGAGATATAACAAAGGTCCCAACACGAAGAACAAATGTGAATCACAAGCGGGATGGGATCAGGTGCCCGGAAGGATAATCAAACGACATAGATTATTGCAATGTCAGGACGGTAGTTAATCTGTTCTAATGATCTTTCCCCGAGTCGAGTACTGCGGCTGCTTGGGACCAAAATAGCATTTGAATAATACATGTATATGAATCAACAAACCGTGATACTGTAAGTACTGTAACAAGGTGACAAATGATACAGCTTTGGTTATACTATGCCATAACATTGTATGTATAAACACTCTCTGGGATACACACAAAATGCATCAGATCAATCACAGTGTTTTCGTAGCCAACAAATCTATAATTAAATAGTAAACATTGCTCTAGTAGGCATACAACTGCCAGCATTAAGTAAACATTAAACTTTATCAATCAGACATTGAAGTCTAAATCCTCAGTGTAGTGATTACATATTAGCACATATATGTGGGCATGAAAACTTCAGACTGTTAACACAATAGTATGGCGCGTATGAATACAAAATGTAGTTCTACGATGTTTCATTAAAATCAATAAAATGTATCTGGTAAAATATTTGGTGCCATATTTATTTCCTTTTAGATATGGGCACTTCAAAATTTGCGTCATCAACTTATTTTCATCCTGTAGTGTATTACAATGTAAAGAAGAATATTTTCAGTTGTAGTTTTTTGCCTTATATGCATATTATAGACAGAAGTGCTACTGTATCAAACATGTAGGAATTAAATTATTGTGTATAAGTTATAATTGAGCTTCTTTTTCTCCTACAATAATATATAAAATTTTATTACCACTTTTTTGCAAAACTATAATTGTAAAAAATAATTTTCTGTCCCATCCACAATCGTGGATAAAAGTAAACAAATGAAGAATTACAATTTTGTTACCACATTTTGAGTTAAGTGTTACAGGGGCAAATTTCTTAAGGAGTAGTGGTATTGATGTTGTTTTGATTTGATAACAGAGAGTTTATAGGATTTATCATAATCAAGAAAATTGTGACAAAATGTGAATTACATTTATCAGGCAGTCAGGTCTCTTGAATTAGACGTTGGTTGTTATACAAATCTCAGGTACCAAAGTATACATCTTCAGGATTTCCAGGATACATATATAAATCTGGTGAATACTGGACAAACACGGATCTCTGAAAATCCAGAGGTGGAATCAGGTAGTCAGGAGGAATAAGCATCCTCTGTTGACCGGTCACATCCGTTGCGAGTCCACAGTCAAATTCAAGTGCATGAGAGAGAAAGAAATCCTCGTCTCAATTGTTACAGATGACTCAACAACTGCTATCAAACAGGTAACTTAACATTTTATTTAGTGAAACATTAATCGCAAACAAGGTCATTATGCCGACCGTAAAATTGTTTGTATACACAAACCTATATTGATATTTGCCCTTTTTAGTCAGGTAAATGGGTAAATAATTTCCATTACATAAACCAAACATACCTTGCATATATAAACTGCGATATTGGAGATTTTCCAAGTCAATTAGCATTGCACGGTGGAAACTTCTATTTACATGAAATTTCTGACATAAGAAAATAAAGGGTATTTTAAATCTAAAATAAATATAGTATGTATGTATTGATGTATGTATGTATGTATGTATGTATTTATGTATGTATTTATGTATGTATGTATGTATGTATGTATGTATGTATGTATGTATGTATGTATGTATGTAGATAGGTATGTAGGTAAGTAGGTTGGTATGCATACATGTATGTGAATTAAATATTTTTATATATCATAATCGTGTTTTAAGCATCGATAAATAAGCGCATATTCTATACACGAGGGGAGGAACCCAAACACTTGAGAGTTCGGTTGCACACAATACGTACCAGGATAACACATTCACTGAATTGTATTCGTCTTTAAAGTCATTTTACTCTTGCGGGAAATGATTCACCTGGAAATTTAACAGTTTACCGGCAGCGGTAATTAGATGTATAAAGACAATCATTTACATCAATTCCGATGTAAAAACTGCTGAAATAAATAATTTATTTTGTGTCGAGGACGCACTAATGTCATTTGTTGAATGCCCAATAAGTCGGAACGAGAGAGAGAGAGAGAGAGAGAGAGAGAGAGAGAGAGAGAGAGAGAGAGAGAGAGAGAGAGAGAGAGAGAGAGAGAGAGAGAGAGAGAGAGAGAGAGAGAGATGATATGACTTAAACATGACGTAGAATCATTTTTCCACCTTCCCCAAAGGTGCATAGCGATTGTCATACCGTAGGGAAAAATGGAGGACGAAATGAAAAATTGAGCTGTCATCTATTTTCAGTTGAATTTCTGTACAATGTGTTATGACTTATAACGCCTAACAGTATGTGTACATTAATCTTACCTTTCGTCTATCTAGATGTATTGATTCGTTGAAGATAAATTTTCGGTAGCACTGATTAATGACATTTTTGTACAGTATGGTGTAATATCACGAAAGGTATTTTGCTTGTAATGCATAATATATTCATGAAAAATGAGTTGAAATTATTTTAAAGGGTAAGGTTTTTTTTTTATTGTTTTGTCTCCTAGATGATTGGACATGCTAGCCTGTACAGCGTACGATTATTTCAAAAGAGCAAATGTTAAACGTAAAATGAATAAAAATCAGTTATATTTTGAAAGGGATGTTTTGCATATTTTACGACATAATGACTTTATTGTTAATTATAATATTCTTTATTTGTTTTCATTTTTGACAGGTCGACAGCGGATACTAACTCTACCGAGACAAATGTTTCCACCTCAGAAGTACCCAACATATCATTTAAGTCCAATATGCACCATATTTGCATGTGTTATAAATGTTCTCATGATGTACAAATAAGTATCTGTACTTTTTGTATTCTGCTTTTATACTGATTGCCTTCTGGGAAGTGCTAATTTGTTCATAAAACCCTCCAAAATTTCGATCACAGCTATATTTTTAATCATCAACTAATTGATTAACCCATTTCTTTATTAATACACCTTTTAAATAAAACAATGTAATGATATGCGGATTTATTTGTTTAATATACACCTTAATTAATTAATTAAATATATATAAATGTATGCTTTTAACAAATGCCAATTTTTATATCACTTGTTACAAAGATAAGATAATCTGGACTTTACTAGGAAGTATCCTGTTTAACTTTATAATCAATTTTGCTAGTCAAGTAGTTATTAAGCATGTGAGTGATATGGTCATTATGTAACAAATGTTCCTCGAGTTGTAATAGAAATTGTCTTTAATATTGATCGAGTGTTGTCAATATATTTCGCATGAAATAAAAAACTATTCTTCGCAATTATTTGAAAAGGAGAATGTCGCAAAAATTGCTAATTCAGGATGTTAGGTTAACTTGTACTTTTACTAACACATGCCTACGATTTTCTTCTGCATTTCAGTAATAAAGAAAAATTAAAATACACTTGCACCGATTGATGGATAATAGTTACTCGTAGGACTTACTTTTAAACACTTCCGGTGGTAGATTCGAGTTTTTGTATCTATTATTCTTTAATTTCTAGACATTGCAACATTTCAACTTTTCAAATTCACATGCATTTGTTTGACCCTCACATACATTCAAAGATGATTAACGATCAAACACTGATGACAAAATAACGTATATTTGTTGCTTCCTCACAATGCTACTGAGTACAAAGTTAGTAATTACATAAGCTAGTGTTCGAATAGAAATCCACCTGCAATACTTTTAAGGGAAGGACCATCGACTTTAATTCTTTTTTCAGAAATTGGAAATCCCATATTCGTGATTTAACTGATTTACAGATTATTAATAATTCGTGGCTGCTACACTACAGAGGCATGATTTGAGAATTACACTGTTTACCTTGATAAAGATGGAAAAATTAATGAAATGTGAGTACAATCAATTGAAATTCATGAAGACTTCAACAAAAACAAATTAAGCGCAGTCAGCTGCTGTCTTACATATGTTCCACAGAAATTTTGAAAATATAAATATCAGGCACTGTAAAACTATTTTTGATGCAAATTGTCTCTCAAAATCGCATTGTTTTACTATTGAAAACTAATGTGTATTGATGTAAAAAAAAAACCAATACATGAAATAACGTTTCCTTGTGGCAAAAAAAAATTCTATTGCTTATAATTAGCATTTTATGAGGTAATTATGCCAGTGGATCTAATTAATTATGCAGTGATCTATATTCCAAATGCGCTTATGATAGGCTAATGGCCAAAAGTAATTCTAGACAACGATCTAGATTCTTTTCATGGAAACTGAGGTATTGAAGTACTGTAATATTACCGAAGAAAATACCATTTCAGTTTTACAACTAAACACCAAAATGTCTTGCAGAATATGTTACCGATCATTTTCTACCACTATTGAATGCAAGAAAAGCTTCCCGATTGAGGTTAAACTGGACATATTAACATATCTCAAATGGATTTTTTGTAATCCTGCTCAGGAATTCAACAATATTCTTGTTTCACATGCTTACTCGGTTTTACCGCATTAAAAAAGAAAATAAAAGTAAAAATGAAGAAGTACCAATTGATGATCGAAACTCAAAGTTCATTACAATACAACAAATCGAATATTCAAATGGTCTCAACATTGACAGCATTTTTTAATCTCAAACGGAATTGGACCATGTGTCCAGCAGGAATTTGATACACTGAGTGACAATTAATATGTCTTTAAGTTCATTTCTTCACCACACGAAATATTCATCTACCGTGTGTCCCAGCAAACCTGAAAAGTGTTTTTTTAGTTAAAGAAAACCCGATAAAGTAAAAGAAACCATCGATATGCAAATAAAATTGCTATTCTATTCAAATAAGGTCAAATTCATAATCGTTTTTTTTTGGCATTTTAACACAACAGGGACCCTTCAATACTAGAGGATCCTAGTTAAATCTTATTTGGTTTTCTGAACTTGATTAGCGGTAATGGCGGCGGCCATTGTTGTTTGTTTTCATAGGAATAGTCTATTATTTCAATTGAGGGATATACATCTGATAACTCTTTAGATATCATGCACACTGGATTGAAAAACTCGACCCAACACTTCTGCACGTGAATCGTTGTCATGAACATTGTATGTAAACATCTGGTTTTAATTTCAAGAAAGTTCGTGAATAGAATTTAGCAATTCGCGATTATTTAATATTAACTGAATGTTGAAACGTAATCAGTTGGGATAAGATTACACTAAGTAACTGCATTAATGATGTTCCTAGGCGACGACTTTTTATGTAATATCAAAAAATACCTCTTCAAAGTTGCCGGGACATAGAGTAATACTCTCATATTATATTAGCTGAAGCTGATATCATTTTCTGTTGTAATTATTGTTTTCGCGCCTTTATACCTATCCTTCAAGGCTTCTTAAACAGACTAACGCTACACAAAGACTTCTTATTCAGACATTAGCTGCACAAGGATGTATATCTAAATTTATATTACTACAACAAGAACGGTTATAGTGAATTTATTGCATTTTTGTAGCTGTAGCCGAAAATGTAGGCAAAAGTGATCTATTGATGGCTTAGGAAATTCGTTTTATTTCTCACTTGAGCACTTCTCCTTGAAAAGAGTCAATAAACATTATGTCTTTACACCTTGATCATCATCACTGTAACTTTAAATTGAACTTAAAGTCTGTAAGAATCATCCCTAGCTTGATCATTGTGTACTTTGTCTGACCCGTCATCGTCTAACGTTTACAAATGTAAAATTACCCCGGAGAACAAACTCCATCTTACCAAGCACTCTGGTTTATGATAAATAAGCATTAATCAAATTAATTTGACACATTGCCCCATGTCATTATCCAGTTATGAACACTAGAGGGATTTCCATCTTGTAAAATTTTGATTGACATAGGTGCGAATGCTGAATAATAATCCCGCAGAGAATATCTATTGAGGTGTGATTGGATTAAGTAAATGAAGTTGTAGAAAGGATTTCTAAACGAACAGTCGTATATTTTGTGTTTTAATTCCATTAATTGAGTTACTGTTTCAGGACGGGTTTTACAATCTAACTGAAGATATAATTTAGAGATAATTGCTCAGATATCATTATTATTATTTCTTTCAGAGCGTGTGAATTATGAGCCTTGTGCCGTTCAAAATGAGAAAATAACCTCGTTTTCAATGTCTTATTTCGACACCTTTCCAACAGCATGGTCGTCCATCATACTTACATATGACGTAACTCTATAAAAGTGTGTGTCAATAATCTATAAAACCGCCACATTTTGTCTGTTGTGTATTTGGAACCTAATTCAGCCAATCTTTAGCAAATAACAATTTATTTGCGAATCAATACGATTTGCCTATTTTAGATGAACAGATATCACACTTTTGGGAAAATAATTTCGACTTAACAGTTCATATTGGATATATTGTTTCAACAGATGAATTTATAACGGTTATTTTTTCAGTATGATCTTTTATACAAGTGGTGTACTTTATAAATTTGCATGAAAAACAAATATTTTGAATTGATGCTTTTATATCTTTTGTATTGATAGGAATAAAGCAAACAGAAGTCGGTATAACATCCAAAATATAAGTCGCGACATGTCCTTATAGTAGAAGTTTGCTTTATCCGCTATTGTCCACGGACGAATTGTCTTGGTAATCTAGTCATAAATGAAAAAAAAATATCTGATTTATTGATTCTAAAAAATAGTTGTTTAAAATATATGATGTATTGGCCCTCACCATTGGTTGATTGGTTACACTGATTGGTTAAAATAGCTTAATTATTGGCTCTCAACATTGGTTGGTTACAAAAAAGAATCATTGGTTCCCAGCTTTGGTTGGTTAAAAAATATCTGATTTATTAATTCCCATCACTGATTGGTTTAGATATCTTATTTATTGACTTTTAAAAATACCCGACTTATTGATTTTCAACACTGAATGTTTTAAATATATATGATTTATTGATTCGCAACATTGGTTAGTTAAACTATCTAATGTATTGATTCTCAAGCCTGGTTGGGTAAAATATTTGACGTTGTCTGTTTGGGTTCAACATTGATTTTGCAAGTATTTTTGATAATATTTTTGCACTTTAAATAAATACAGCAACTGTCCTTGATGCATACAATGAGAGAGAGAGAGAGAGAGAGAGAGAGAGAGAGAGAGAGAGAGAGAGAGAGAGAGAGAGAGAGAGAGAGAGAGAGAGAGAGAGAGAGAGAGAGAGAGAGAGAGAGAGAGATGAGAGAGAGAGAGAGAGAGAGAGAGAGAGAGAGAGAGAGAGAGAGAGAGAGAGAGAGAGAGAGAGAGAGAGAGGTTATTATAATCTGTTATCATGACTGATGCATTTTACAAGTACTGGTCCTATATTCATAGCGGATTATGAAACATGTTATGTGTCCCGGTCTCATACTTTGTAATTGCGCCATCGTTTACAATACAAGGTGTTTTTAAAATGGTATGTATTTTGAGGTTATATAATTTTACAAAATGTCATCGCTGTGTCAGCAGAATATTACAGCATCTTATTTTTGTTTGAATTATGATAAAGAAAATCGACCCCTGTAATACTCATATAGACAAAATGATGTAAAATACCCCAAATTTGCGACGAGTGTAACACACGTTGTCATGGGTAAATCTAGTTATGAATTTTTCGGTATAATGACCTTTTCTACAACTACAATGTTTCACTGAGTGTCATTTAGATAGTGGTTGTTGAATTTTTTTTATCGATTATGACGAGGATTGATTTCTCAATCTGTTCAGTTCAGTTTAACCGTCTTTTCACGGCGGGTGTAAGCTGTCGACAGTGGATGCTTAATCTTCCATGGCATTTGATGAATTTTCAGAGGTCCTTGTATGTCCAATACGTACCTGATTCGTATATGGTCTCATGAACCTTCTTTCAGTTAATTCTTTGGTATCTGTGTTATCTATATACATGTATATCAGTATTTTCACATACTGCCACACTTAAATAGAGACTTCACCATCATATCTAAAGTTTCTCAAATTTAGACTTTTGCTGTGGAACTACGCCAATCTATTTCACGGAAGTAGCATGCTAATTTTGTCTGGTATATATCTAGGATCTTTTCAGAAAGACAGATGACAAAACCCTTTTCTACGCGCGTATGAAAATTGTTCTAATTTCCGGTTGAAGAACTGAGATCAGACTTAAGTTCGAACACAACTTTCACTTGCCGAGCAAATACTTAATCAGCGTCATATGAACAAAGAAGAGTTTACATAAAGGGTTCCATGTACTTTTTTCATATATATTTTTTATCATGTTTACTTTCATTTCTATCATAAAATTCTGTTGATCGAAATTGCTAACTTTACTATCATAGCATTTCATATATCTTTGTTACTTTCCTTACTATCATAAACTGTTTCTATTTACAGTTAGCATTTAGTTGCTTTTAAAAGTTGTCTCTAAAATTGAGGATAAACGGACTGTCTACGACTCTTTATTATACCATTTTATAACCTACTTGTATATATATATATATCTTGAAGACAAATGTCAAATTTTAGTTATTTTGGATATGTCGGTGCAATTATTTTCTAATTCGTTACGTAAATATTTTTGCATAAAAAGTACTGTTCAGTGGACAATGTTAGAGCGTTCATCCTTATGTGTTTTCAACAAATCTAAAGTATGATAGCAATATATGTTGGTCAAAGTTATTTATGCATATAAAGTGTCATTTGTTTGGACTTTCAAACAAACAAACCAACTCATTTAGGTGATAGCAATCAAATGGCTCATTCATACCTGTCAGAAAGATTCATTTTGAAATAAATTACTGGTAATTGAAATTTACATTTACAACAGCTAAAGCAGCAACATAATAATGAAAACATTATTTGCCGATGTACCATCATTCAATATTGCTGTAAAGCAATCAATGGAAATTCTATTTTTAATTCAATAAGCGCTAGGTAGAATCCAAATTTGGAATGCATTTGAGAAATTTAGGTCAAATTGATATGTAGTGATGATAACACTTAACGACTTTTGTAATCAAATATGACACATTCCTTTAAAATATACCCAGTTTGCGTGTGTGTCTAATTATATGTCTACATGAGAATTTAAAGAAATATGAGTAAAGTAAGTAGGTAGGTAGGTAAGTAGGTAGGTAGGTAGGTAGGTGTACATCAAGTATGTATATATATATATATATATATATAGGTAGGTAAGTAGGTAGCTATGTATGTATGTATGTATGTATGTATGTATGTATGTATGTATGTATGTATGTGTATTGTGTATATATGTGTTTGTGTGAGCGTGGTTGCGTGCGTACTGGGGTTAGTACACACGGATGAATGCATGAATGTGCATCTATGTATGTATACATGCACTTACGTATACATGCATTGATTTGAATGTACGTTTGTAAAGTTCCTACAAACAGCATTTTGTATATATTTTATGTCACATAGTCATAACACAAAAAATATAATTGCATAACAAGCATTACAATGTGATACAGTCAAATTCATTCATGAGTAAGATAATGATCATATAATTCGCATCGCTGCTGTGGTTTCGCTCTTCTGTATACGAAACGTTAGCAGTGATGAACTAATACATCGGAAGCCTAAAGGGTGACATTTCATACTGATCGTATATGCCCCGCCCGAAGACTAATTCAAATGAATTATTACGGTTAAGGGCGGTAAATTTCCCTCTGGAGTAGTTCTACCGACATTTTCGAGGAAATGATCGTGCTGTGACTTGTCCCTTAACAATTGCTATCAATGTTTTTGTGTAAATTATTCAAATGTTATTGACAATAGAGTTGTCAATCCAATGAATATTGCGTCGGAAAAGGCTCACAAACGAGTGGCTTACCCAGTGTGTAGAAATACGACCTATCCCAAATGTTTATATGATTTTCATTTTACCATTGCAAATATTTGATTAAGACCTGGAAAGAAAAATTTTGTGAAGAAAAATAAATTGGTATACTATCCGACTCAAGACATTATGTAGGATACATATGTAACAATCTTAATATTCATCTTTCCATATGGCATCGAAGAAATAATTCCAATCCAGGGTGCGGAACAGAATCATGAAATGCCAGGGAAGTAGGAAAGAAATTTATGATATCAATATTTGTTGTATTTCGCCAGTTTTCAATGATGATTTTGATTGTTTTGTGAATTGCATTCAAGCCGAGAAAGTAGAAAATAAATACATGAACGCTAACGAATGATATTTGGATGATGAGAGCTTCAACAATTGAAATCAATGCATCTGTATGGGTACCAAAGGTGGTCGTAGATCAGTCCAAGACAGTACGTACCGACAATAAATACACAGTAGCCTAATAAGATGTTTAATAAATTCCATGTGGATGAATTAGAGAAGATAGTTGTTCAGGACCTATCGGAAAACAATTTCCGTGTAGAATTCCATCTGTATCTGTGAATGGAATAACAAGGTGGAGACTTAGTGATGCTATGAGACCGAGTAGTAATTTGTAAAGGTAGTATAACACTGCATTATAACCAGCCATTTGCTGATATAAGTTACTGTGTTTATGTCAATATTTTTATTTCCTTGTTTAAGTGCATAAAGTTTCGATTAGCGGAATAAAAATTGGAGTTTCAGGTAAAAGTTCGAGGTAATACAGTTTAAAATCAACGAACGATGTATTAAATAGGAAAGAGATGAACTAATGGTATCGGAATCTATATACCTAATTGGATGTTTGGATATTACTATATCAACTGTGAGTAAACCGAAAGGATCCCCAGTTCGATTGTTTATATGATATGAATCACAAATATATGAATGCACATAATTAATTGTATTGACTATGATATGGACCACAAGAGAAAGGGATACAATATTAAATATTGGGTGAGAATTTAGTGAAATATTTCGAATGAATAGATTCGTTGACCGGCTACATATCGTACTTGGAATATACATCTCACAAATGCATGGATCAGCTCGGGTATGGTACAAATTTGCAACTACAGTAGTCTTATTTTTGCTGGAAATGTTACGGTCTTACTGATAGTATCCATGACAACGGATTATTGGGAATATAGAGGATTTAATGAGACGTTGTTAAACCAAACTTTGTTTAGAGCAAATTACACCGAATTTCTTAAACCCATGGATACAAATTCCTATATGAAAATGTGGTATAAAAGGAAATCGCTTCGAAAACCACTGGATCAATATTATAAAGAAACTCTTTATCAACCACCTATTTTAGCAAATAATTACTATGACTACGAAAAAAATACATCGAAGAATGTTAACATGAAATCTGCAGATATACACGAAGACCTCAAAGCTGGAATGATTGTTCTGTTCAAACAATACGGGAATCTCTTCAGAGACTGCGACGCTCTAGAAGGTAACGTTTAACAATAAGTAATACCTTTATATAGTTTCTGTATTTTCTGTATGTATTGATGTATTTATAAAATACTGAATCACTGAATAGCCATGAAAGATTATTATCTATAACATAAATATACCATTATTTCATGCAGCAATAAACAAATTAGGAAGTAATTTTTACTTATGATACGTATCCTTAGGTAGCATGTAGAAAAATTCCGGGGATGTTTTTATTATACAGAAATATATCTTATAAGAGTTTACAATAAACCATAAACATGGTATTGAATGATAATAATACGGTCTCTTTCAATACATCCGTTAATGTTCTATGAAATTAAAGTTCCAATGAAACTTATCCTGCTGTTACACCCTCAGAAATGAATCAAATGAAAGCTTGAAATCCTACCTGCCTCAAGTAAATATTAAGACCGCCCGGGTACACATATGGAATAGCTTCAGAACTATAACATTGCATTTTAAAATTTTAACCAATGCAATCAATTAATAAAGGTCATGTGTGTATATATATATATATATATATATATATATATATATATATATATATATTTATACTTTTTATTTATCTATCTATCTATCTATCTATCTATCTATCTATCTATCTATCTATCTATCTATCTATCTATCTAACTATCTATCTATCACTTGATAGAGAACATGAGAGAATTCAGACTGAATGTTTATTTTTGTGATGTATTTATTTTTCTTTCCAAAGTATAAAAAGGAATTTTAACTACAATGTTTTAACATTGTTACCACACGAAAGGAAAATGAATATATTAATTGTGATAATTTAAAATACGTAAAAGCGAATCTGATATCGTAGGATTTCAGACAGTATTTTTAATATGCATTTTCACTATAGACATGCATTTCAAATACGCAACACACACTCAAAATACACAATATACACACTCCAAAATACACAACACATACTCTATATATACAATACACATTCTAGATACACACCACACTCCAAATATACTACAGACATTCCAAATACCCAACACACACTCCGAATACACAAGACCTCCAAATACACATCGCACACTCAAAATGCACAACACACTCCAAATACACGACACACACAATCCAAATACACAACGTACACACTCCAAAACACAAGACACATTCTAGATACACAACACATACTCCAAATACACAACACACATCCCATATATACATCGCACACTCCAAATGCATAACACACATTGCCAGTGTACAGCACACACTCAAAATACACAACATACACATTAGAAATACACAATACACATTCTAGATACACAACACACACACTCCATATACACAACACACACCAAATATAACACTCACACCAAATATACAACAGACATTCCAAATACACAACACACACTCCAAATACACATAGCACATTTAAAATACACAACACACACCCCAAATACACAACGCACACTCAGAATACACAACGCACATCCCAAATACACAACACACATTTACATAATACACCTATATCAACTATATACAACAAGAGTGCAACGTTAGAAGTGTTACCTTTTTGTTCTAGGTCAACTTTCCCTGCATAAAACAAAGAGTAGAATGTTTTACTGAAGCTGAAAATGAACTAATGATTTATTAATTTACATACCAAGTCTTAATCTGAATAAATTGAATAAGAAATCAGTTATGGTGACTTCTTATTGACAGAAACGATTATCTTGAGCATCTGCTGTTGTTCCCTTATTTTACAAACCAATAACGCCAGTATGATGTCGTGTACTACATGTATAAAGCTTATGTTATAATCAGAAAATTTAATTTTAATATAAAGTGAAGCTCAAAATAATCGAGCGCTGCTAGTGGTCCTGCAATTGAGAGTAGATATAGAAATATACTGTTCTTTTTAAATATATTTTTGTGAGGAATCTCAGCATCAGTGAATATTTGTAAAATAATTTGTTACAAACAATGTCAAAAATATATTGTCTGTGGTAATTTGAATGATGCTTTACTTTGGATATTTCGCATTCACAATTGTTTCACACATATGTTTTAATGTAATCATTATTTATACCACTGAGAATAAAATGGAATGAAAATGAATAAAATTTTAATCACAAAATATGATTAATACAGAAAAGTATTAAACGTATGTTTACTATCGTTGCTGCGGGAAATTGAATTAAACAATCTATAAAGGAAAGCGTTCAATTTGTTAGTTTAATACTTACATAACAAGGAGAATTTGCGATCAGGGAATGGCTAGACACATCAATTATACAAATAAGTGCTATATGTATATGGGAAATGTCTGACTTTATAGTTTAAGACTGTACAAACTTAATAAAACACTGATGTATATAATTAGACAAGATCTCGCCTCGTTGTCAATATAAGTGTATTTCTCACCACGGAGTCAGTTGCTTCTTATTTTATAATTTTCGATAAACATTATCTATGTCCTTTTAAATAAAATGTGTCTAATGGATAAAATTATATATATATATATATATATATATATATATATATATATATATATATATATATATATAAACACACACATATATATATACACAATACACACATATATGTGTGTATATATATGTCATATATATGTCTACTGTGTGTGTGTGTGTGTGTGTCACTGTGTGTGTGTGTCACTGTGTGTGTGTATATATATATGTGAGTGTGTGTATGTGCGCGCGTGTGTTTGTGTGTGTGTGTGTGTGTGTGATAGATGAATTTTTTTCAAATTCACATTTCTTCCCACCCTTTTTGGTTTCTGTTTGATCAACATATGATTTCCTTTATATTTGTTGACAGTTATTTTTGTCATTTATTGTGGTGTTTAATGAGAATATCTTTGTAACTACCTAACATGGTGTACGCGATGATTTCATTGATACATATATACATGTACATCAATTCACTTTTATGCAGTATGAAATGTTATATATCGTCAACCACTGCTAATTTAGACCATCAATATTAATCATCAACCGTTATGTAACAAGACAGCGGTAAAATCCTTAAATTATCATTTTATTTATTAATTTCTGCGTGAATTCTCAAATATAACGGAACGTGTCGAAATATAAGAAATTTAAAGTACATAGATGCCATTATATATCTTTATAAAATCAATAGCTAAAGTAGGCCTTTGTAAGGATCAGTTTATGGAGAAAAGCTGATATAAGACATCGACATAGAAAATACACGTAACCTTAGATAGACTGTTAATGTATCCATGAAGTTAATATTGCACAATTGAATAATTTACTATACAAATGAAGATCGTAATTAATCATCTTGATTTTTCATACTTTCACGTCAATTGACAAGATAACACAACATATAACATTTTTGAGATTTTTTTTCATCGTTCATAGTCGCTGTCAGTTCATAGTTGCTACAGAAAATTGTGTACTTTCGTTTCACTTCCGAAACAATACCATCGTCAATTGAAAGTTCTCCTGAGTACATATTTTCTACATTGACAAATGATCTTACAGAAATACATATTGCAAATGGAACTGAAACTCTTAGTCTGGGAATATTAAAACAATGACCATTATATATAACCACTGCTACTACTACTACAACTACTGCTACTACTACTACTACTGCAACTACTACTACTACTACTACTACTACTACTACTACTACTACTACTACTACTACTACTACTACTACTACTACACTACTTCATATATGGCATAACAGTCATAAGTTTTGAAATAACGAGATACAATCTATGTACATCAGTTTACTCTAGAGTTGAAGTAAAGTAATACATATTTGTAAATAAAAAAAATAAAAATATCTGAAAGGTGCTTTTTAATAGAAACTATATTTCCGTCTACTTATGAAACGATAAACTAGTGTTGAGCACGCAATTCTATCTTTTGCTACCCGCAATCATCATTTTAACAAATCAAGAAAGGACATTTGACGGCATTCATTTTGCATTATATTCTTGTGAATTGATTTATCTACAAGTTGAAAGGTATGAAGGAGCCGAAAACGAATAAAATGTCCGTGCACTGTTTATATTTCAAGGAATGTTCTAAGACGTTTACATGTTCTAAGATGTTTACATTCAGGAGAATTTTTGTATACATCCGAAACTGACATGGTTTGTAATCTCGACAGTCTCATACAGATTTCCTTTGTCTTTGGAAAAAGTAAAAGTGAATGTATCAATAATAGATAAAACTTATTTATCTGTCTCGTCTGTAAATGAAAGCAAAACAATGAAAAGACCATAAAACGTGAGCTGAAGATGATATCTTCAAATACGCTACTATACCATGACATGTATGATGTAAAGATATGTATCAACCCCCTCCCAGTTGTTATTACTGTGTTTCTTTTTAAAACTCTCTCCCTGTTGTGTATACAGTATTACTTCTCTAAATTTCATATCACTCCTCCATGTTGTATATACTGCATTACCTCTCTAAACGCCATATTACATTTCCTCTGTTATGTATACTGTATTATCTCTCTAAACACCATATTACTTTCTCTCTGTTGTATATACTGTGTTACTTCTCTAAACATTGTATTACTTTTCCCCTGTTGTATATACTGCATGACCTCTCTAAATGTCATATTACATTTTCCCTGTTGTGTATACTGTATTATTTCACTCTCTCTCTCTCTCTCTCTCTCTCTCTCTCTCTCTCTCTCTCTCTCTCTCTCTCTCTCTCTCTCTCTCTCTCTCTCTCTCTCTCTCTCTCTCTCGTATATAGTGTGCTACTTCTCTAAAACATTGTATTACTTTTTCCCCTGTTGTATATTACTTCTCGAAACGCCATATTACTCTTTCTCTGTTGTATATTACTTCTCGAAACGCCATATTACTCTTTCCCTGTTGTATATTACTTCTCGAAACGCCATATTACCCTTTCCCTGTTGTATATTACTTCTCTAAACGCCATATCACTCTTTCCCTGTTGTATATTACTTCTCTAAACGCCATATTACTCTTTCCCTGTTGTATATTACTTCCCGAAACGCCATTTTACTTTTCCCCTGTTGTATATACTGTTTGACTGATTTCGGCTATATTTTCGGCTTTATTGATACCGCTTTCTCTTTAGGAAATACAGATATTTCTAAATTGGAATTCAACTAATGAAGTCTAATTGACAGAGACGATCGTCTTGGGCATTATAACTTTGGTATTATGTTTATAATATATATTACCACTAGGCCGTTGCCACTGCTGGAAGGGTATACATAAACCTGGTAATTAAAGTAATATTTGGCACTGATAAAACCATTTAAACTCCGAAGTTTCCTAAAGCTAAGATAGTCAACTTTTTACAGTGGTTACTCTTAGACGGATTTCGGCTATATACTTTTAGATTTATTATTTGGCCTTGTATGATACCACTGTTTCTTTAGGAAATACAAATATATCTTAAATTGGAGCTCAACTGTTGAAGTCTAATTGACAGAAACGATCGGATCGTCTTGGGCATTATAACTTTGGTATTATGTTTATAATATTTCTCTAAAAGCTATATTACTCTCTCTGTGTCGTATATACTGTATTATTTCTGTAAACGCTATATTTCCATTTTCCCTGTTGTGTATACTGTATTACCTCTCTAAACACCATATTACTTTCTCTCTGTTGTATATACTGTTCTACGTCTCTAAACACCATATTACTCCCTCCCTGTTGTATATAGTGTACTACGTCTCTTAACGTCATATTACTCTCTCCCTGTCGTATATAGCCTATTTCATTACTTCTCCAAACGTCATATTACTCTCTCCCTGTCGTATACTGTATTATTTCCCTAAACTTCATATTAATCTCTCCATGTATTATTTTTCTAAACGTCATATCTCTCTCTTTGTCGTATACTATATTACTCTCTCCCTGTTGTATTTACTGTCTTACTTCTCTAAACTATATATTACCCCCACTTCTGTTCTTACTATATATCCTCTCTAATCTTATTATGTACACTCCCGGCGCATCCAAGGTCCCGTGGTTAGAGTATGGCGCTTTGAACCATGAAGTCTCTCGCTTCTTGTCAGCGCAGGTGTGAGTCTGAATGGAATCTAATATGATGATTGTTTGAGAAAGTTTTTCGGTTTACCCACGGAAAGCCGGTGGTCACTTCCCGGGTTCTCCCTCTACCAAAAAATAAATGAAAAATCGTTGAGTGTGCAGGTATCGAAAATAATCGTTTTTGCCACAAACTACTTTTAGCTTGTGGATTTAAAATCCATTAGCTAAAATTGAATTCCACTAGCTAGTCTAAATTAAACGTTGAATAACTTTTTAGAGCTAATGTTGCTGTTATTGTGATGGAATAAAAATGTTAACAATTAGAAAATAATAGGGACAGAATAAGACATAGTTCGTAAACTCAGTCGCTTATTTTATACTTCAATTTCGAGATTTTATCAACTATTGTACAGGCTTTAACCATTCAGAAAAAGGATGTGGTTTCTCGTTCTCGTATTTGGCCTATCCTCTGACAATAATCCTTGACAGAATCCATTACTAAAACCATGACTCCAATTAAAAGAACGACCTTCACCGTATTTTGGACCTCTAGAAATAAGATTGTCGGTCATAAAATGTCATTGGAGATGACATGCCCGAAAAGATTACATTTGGAGGGAGACGAAACTTATGAACATATGACGGTACTATGTTGAAGATTATTGATATCTACGTATTGTAAAACCCGTTTATAAAGAAATAATTGGGGCGTAATACAGGGTGTATAGCTATATGAAATAAAAGGTGTTATATTCAATTTAAAATAACACGGAATACATGACTGACACTTTCTGCGATTAAGAACATTGCCAGTGATTAAATCGTCTATACTTTTATTTTTAATTTAAGCTTTAGAAATAGACGCTTTTGTTCTTGCTTATTCAAAAAGTTCAAATGCTTTACTTCACTAAACTTCAGATCCAACATTTCCATAACGAATACACATGTATCAAATCATAACGACTTCACTAAACTTCAGATCCAACATTTCCCTGTTGTGTACTCTGTATCAAAGCATAAAGACTTCACTACACTTCAAATCCAACATGTCCCTGTTGTATACTCTGTATCACAGTAAAAAGACTTTACTAAACTTCAGATCCAACATTTCCATAACGAATACCCTGTATCAAAGCATAAAGACTTCACTAAACTTCAGATCCAATAATTCCCTACGTATATTTTTTATCAAAGCATAAGAGCTCACTAAACTTCAGATCCAACATTTCCCTGTTGTATACTCTGTATCACAGTAAAAAGACTTTACTAAACTTCAGATCCAACAATTCCCTACGTATATTTTTTATCAAAGCATAAAGACTTCACTAAACTTCAGATCCAACATTTCCCTGTTGTATTCTTTGTATCAAAGTAAAAAGACTTCACTACACTTCAGATCCAACAATTCCCTACGTATATTTTTTATCAAAGCATAAGAGCTCACTAAACTTCAGATCCAACATTTCCCTGTTGCATTCTCTGTATCAAAATATAAAGACTGTTTATCATTTCGTTCACCATAAGATAAATCTTGTAATTAAACCATACACCACTGAATTATGACACCCTTATTTAAGATGGACACGGATGATAAAGAGCTATTGCGTCTAAGAGGCATAGCAAATTGTTTGTATGTAAACATTGTAGAAGAATACAGGGAATGCTGAACTACAGACCTTTCAGTTATTTGTATTGTTGATTTGACTCATCAAATAATTACAATTAGAATTAATTTTTTACCTAACTACCTAGTAAAATATGAAAAATGACTTTGCTAAATATTGCTAAACATAAGACCAAAGTTATATATAAAACATCTCAAATACCAAAGTGTAAATATTTATGATGTCCAGGATATAGATATAAATCTGGTAAAAATGGACAAACACGGACCTCTGGAAACCAAGAGGTGGGATCAGGTGCCTTGGAGGAATAAGCATCACCTGTCGACCGGTCATACCTGCTGTGAGTCCACAGTCAAGTCCAAATAAAATACGCGAGGAACGAATCCTCGTCACAATTGGTACATACGTCTCAACAACCGCCAACGAAAAAGCAACTCAACATTTCACCTAGTGAAACAGAGTAATCGCAAAAAGACTATTATACCGACCGTAAAATTTGCTGAACGTTGACATCAAACGCGGTTTTCGATATCCCTGTGTCGATAATTTGTCAGTGAGTAGTTCACATCTGTATATGAAATGTTCATATGTTGAACATGCCCTCTCATATTGGATCATTTGGGAAATATAAACTCCATATGCGAGTGATTATGGTATATTTACCTCCTGATCAAATGCAAATTTTGACCTTACTGTCTGATAATGTATAACTTTGTACCTTACTGCCTGATAATATTTAAATTTCGAACTTATGTCTGATTATATGTAAATTTTGGCCTTACTCTCTAATAATATGTGAATGTTGACCTTACTACATGTTTTATGTAAGTTTTACCCTGCTATCAAATTATATATCAATTCTGACACTACCATCTGAACAAATATCAATTTTGACATATGTACAAAGTAATGTCTGGATTTAGACCTTAATACTTGATATGCAATCTTTGACCCTACTATCTGATAACATGTACATTTTGACCGTATCTCCTGATACAGTTGTTACTCTTAGACGGATTTGGCTAGGCATTTAGATTAATTATTTTGCCTTGTATTATACCACTTTCCCTTTAGAAAATCTTTTAAAATTAGAGCTCAACTGATGAAGTCTAATTGACTGAACAATCGTCTTGAGCATTATAAATTTTGTATTATGTTTATAATATGTAAACTTTGGCCTTGCTAACTGAAAAAAGTAAAGTTTGATCTTACTTCCTGTTTATATATGGAAATCTCAGATAGCAAAGCATAATTCTTCAGGATGTCCAGGATACACCTACAAATGTAGTGAATACTGGACAAACACGGACCCCTGGAAATCCATAGGTGGGATCATTGCATGATTACATATTGATTTTGATCCTAAAACCAGATTACATATAGGATTTTACTTGAACCCTAACGACGTTAATATGTAAAATGTCTCTATACTACCTAATAATATGAAAATGTTGACCAAACTTCCTGATATTTCAATTTAACCTTGCCATCTGAAAATATGTAACTTGCAACCCAACGTTCTGATAATATGTTAATGTTTACCCTATTACCCGATGATTTGCATTTTTTTACCTTACGACCTATTTGTATGAAGTTTGACTCTTTAATCTGATAACACGTGAAAAAAGCATTTTAAAAAGATGTTCCTATTGCTTCAAACCCAAATTCAATGATAAGGTGATGTAAAAGGAAAAGTGATGTTGACATTTATTTTTACAAATAAATAAAGTTTGACAAACGGGTGGAAAATATAATTCAACAAACTTCTAGTGCAGCACAAGTGTTTAGCTGCTTAATTAATAAATGACTTTCCTGAATGTTAAGATGTGTCGTGACATGAAAGAGTCGTATGTCAAACAACCTACTATCTATTTTCTTGAATGTTAAGATGCGTCGTAGTATGACACGAAAGAGTCGTATGTCAAACAACCTACTATCTATTTTCTTGAATGTTAAGATGTGTCGTAGTATGACATGAAAGAGTCGTATGTCAAACAACCTACTATCTGTTGCTACCTTTTATGTTACTAATATCTATTGTTCTATGAATCGAATATCAAATCATTTCTTTTATATGTTTTGAATAATTATGATATTACTAACCGTAATCGTTATTTTTTCCAATAATGGGGTAGCAAGATCTTAAGATCTGAATGGATACAACAAGATCTTTTTCCAGAACACTGATTGGATTGTTTCCTTTGCTGGTTGGCCATTTGGGTCTCCGAGAGTATACGTTACAAAGTAACTGCTTTTCCGGTACAGCTTCTTATTTCATACTGAAGTGTTATTTAGTATGGATAGTATGGTTGTTAAAATTCTAAACTCCACAAAAGACACGATAATCATTTAATTGATATGGTTACTTTTAGATACAATACATTTAGGTTTAGTATTTTGCCTTGTATGATACACCTTCTGTTTTAAACCCATATATCAACTCTAATTTTAAACTGATGTAATCTTATAAACTGATACATCACCTCGAACATTGATTTTGGTCTATTTGCACATAATTTTAACTTTAGTATTATAATTATATTGATGATATTAGTTTTCAAGCACGGTAACGTTTCGACATCATCTAGAATTACCGTGTTTCAATAAAGTGGATGGTTTATGGGTTACCAGTTTTAAAGTTTGTGACGAAGTTATTCTCACCCGTCTGAACTTTCTGTTGGTCAACACTATGGTATATTTCTGGTGCCATCACATTATACCTTAAATTTCATTCAAGCAATAAAACATTTACTATACTTAAATTCACGGATTTGAAGTTCTTCGCTGCTGTTGCTTCTGTGGTATATCTCAGTCATTTTGAGCCGGTTGAATTTCGTTTGCTGAATCCTTAACTTTCAAGGCAAACGATGTGAGCTTTAACTGATGTGCTAAACATTGGTAAACTGTTTAGCAAAAGGCTACAACGAACCAATGGGGAAAGCATTGCATATAACTGAATGTAGAAAAGTAAAAAGTTGTTGTGCTAAATTAGACTTTCGATATTCAATTGTTGTTCACTTGGTCCTTCACAACAACGACTAAAATCAGTGTGAAGGTATTTCAATGCGAGTTGTATAAGTTTGTGTGGAAAAACTTGGTAAAACGGTTTAAGGCCTTTGACATTTGTGAGAGTATATTGAAAGGATCGACTGCCTTTTGTCAAACGTCCTTGTGTAGTGCTTTATTCGAGAAAGATATAAGATATATTTTTGCATGTCAAAGTAAGGGATATGAACACAGTTTTATGTTGGCAAACATTCTAGTTTAGACAGTTGTAAATTAAAACTACGTTCACATTCTGTCTTACTCCGAAGAAAGCCCTTTTAGAATGGATACAGGTATAGCATTTGATTGAAACTTAAAAACAGCATTTTACTTGGTACCCTTAGAGCGTATAATAAATTTAATTGAATTGTATATATCAAGTTATATCTAAATATTATAAACATAATACCAAAGTTATAAGTGATTGATTAAGTTATTTGATAAATGTGAAGCACACAGATTTGCTTATGTTAAAAAAATATTCTTGATTTAATTGGTTTGGACACTTTGATGAAAGACGAGAATACATACCGGTTCTCAGATCAAACATCAGAAATACCACGTCAGTGTTGAAGTTAAAAATTTGGAATTCAATTCCTTGTAGGTTTGATATAATTGTCAAGACTATGGAAAATGTTCCTGAATTATTAATCGTTGCTATCTAGAATATGATTATTGCTTTTCTTTGGTTTATTCCATCAACCTTCTTTTCTTTGTCTTTAAAACAGCAAAAGTAACATGTACACAAGTTTGAATATGAGGGATGTTGTATAGATACATTAAACGTTATAAATATATACAATGTACTTGATATATACATTGTACTTGATATATACAATGTACTTGATATATACAATGTACTTGATATATACATTGTACTTGATATAAACATTGTACTTGATATATACATTGTACTTGATATATACATTGTACTTGATATAAACATTGTACTTGATATATACAATGAACTTGATATATACAATGTACTTGATATATACATTGTACTTGATATATACAATGTACTTGATATATACATTGTACTTGATATATACAATGTACTTGATATATACATTGCACTTGATATATACAATGTACTTGATATATACATTGTACTTGATATATACAATGTACTTGATATATACAATGTACTTGATATATACAATGTACTTGATATAAACATTGCACTTGATATATACAATGTACTTGATATAAACATTGTACTTGATATATACAATGTACTTGATATATACAATGTACTTGATATATACATTGTACTTGATATATACAATGTACTTGATATATACAATGTACTTGATATATACATTGTACTTGATATATACATTGTATTTGATAGACAATAACTAACTGAGCTTTACACAAGCATAAAATCGTATATTTCTTTACATTTTGTATTTTGACAAAAAAGGTCAGGTCCAGTGTGCTATTCATCTACAAATAGTAAAGTTGAATAAATCAATTGCAAGTTAAAGTGCCAAACCTGGGTTTCTCAAGCAGTATTTACAGATATACTTGTTCATTTCTTTTGTATGACTGTGGTTATCTCTTTTTGTTATTGTATATCAATCTAAGGTGTAAAAAAGGAAATAATTTTTGAAAAACAAAACTCACAGATAATGCCTCTTTAAAAGTTATGAACTAATAGTATGCAAATTAAGGAATTGTTTCCAAGTCGTAATATGCTAAATAGTGTAAAACCGAGTTCGTTATATATCAATTTCAACATATACTATAAAGTCCCATTGATGTTTTCATTTGCATATATTCTTTTTAAAATAAAAATTTTGAAAAAAGTATCAATTGCATATTACCATGACATGATTACTTAATGTAATTATTGGAATTCCTTTGTTAGTATTGCGTGTCAGGTTGTGTAGTATATCCACTCTGCTAATAAATATAATACTTAAGAGTTATTTTTAACAATTTTGTATAAAAAAATTATTTAATTAATTTTTCCTGTTTATCAAAAGTGGTTTTGAATTTAACACTAATTACTCCGTGGAATATGTTTATGATATACAAATAACACATCAATTAATCTATCTATTCATTTCTATGCAATGCAACACAAGATCTAGATGTATTATTTGTAATTTCTAATGGAAAACACATCAGAAATTATCTATGATTATTAATTATTCGATCATATTTCAAAATATATAAATTGTGGAGGCATACTGCCATGATAATATGCAAGGTTTGTTATTGATTAGCTAACGCTATCTTAGTCAATTCAGGGGGAACGAAGATATCAAATAGGCATGAAAAATTCATAACTTAGGTAATAGGTAAACCAGAGATACGATTATAACAACTGATGTGTAAGAATACACAAAACAAGTGAATTAAAATTATGAATTATTAAAGACTAAATGAGTGCTAAATGTTTGATGCTTTTCTCGAATTCACTGTATCAAAACCTATGACTTCTCTACTCTTTACCCTACTATTCCACATAAAAAATTAAAAGAAAGACTTTTCAGCATCATAGACAACTGCTTTTTCACTAAAGGTGGTACCCGAAAATTTAAATATCTAGTGATTGGCTATCAGGATACTTATTTCGTCAAACACCACTCTGATTCTACACATAAATATACTGAAGTTGATATAAAAACATGCTGGAATTTCTAATAGACAATATATTTGTAATGTTCGGAGACGTGGTCTTTCAACAAACTGTCAGAACCAATTGTGCTCCTTTATTGGCCGACCTGTTCCTTTATTCATACGAAGCAGACTTCATTCAGAAACTGCTGAATCAAAAGAAGAAAAAGTTAGCGGTGTCCTTTAATTTGACATTTAGATATATCGACGACGTTTTGTCAATTAATAATGACAATTTTCATATATATGTCAATGCGATATATCCCAGCGAACTAGAAATTAAAGATACAACAGAATCAAGCACACACGCTTCATATTTTTTTTTTACTTAATACAAACACAGACTGGGAAATTAGCAACTAAGCTATACGATAAACGCGACGATTTCGGCTTTCCCATCGTAAATGTTCCACATTTAAGTAGTAATATCCCTCAGTCACCCGCATATGGAGTTTATATTTCACAAATGGTCCGATATGCCAGGGCGTGCTTAATATATGAAGATTTCATATACAGAGGTAAACTACTCACTGACAAATTATTGACACATGGATATCGAAAACCGCGTTTAATGTCAACGTTCCGCAAATTTTACGGTCGGTATAATAGTCTTGTTTGCGACTACTCTGTTTCACTAAGTGAAATGTTGAGTTGCCTTTTCGTTGGCGGTTGTTGAGACGTCTGTACCAATTGTGACGAGGATACACTCCTCACTTGTTTCATTGGACTTGACTGTGGACTCACGGCGGGTGTGACCGGTCGACAGGGGATCCTTACTCCTCCATGGCACCTGATCCCACCTCTTTGTTTCCAGAGGTCCATGTTTGTCTATTTTTACCGGATTTGTATCTATGTCCTGGACATTCTATTGATTTATACTTTGGTATTTGAAATTTTTATATTGTTTAAATTTAAATTTTCTATTCAATTTAAAATGTGTGTTGTTAATGAACCATAAATATGATTTAAATATGATTATAAATAATCGATACTATTCGTTTACACGAAGGCGGTATGCAATTTTGAACAAAATAAAGGTATTCAACCTAACCATGTAAAGAGGTATTTGGGTTCACGATTACTTACATCAGTACTTCTTAAAAAGTTTGTGTGAAACTCGAATAGATTTTAACAGCTATCATTTCAATGTTTGTTTGCTGAAGGTTGATGCCTCTATGGCATTTGGGTCCATTTATGAATTTTGACCTGCCAGATTAATATTACTAATTGTTTGTCACTTTTGCAATAGTAGCTCGCATTGGTCTAGTTGTAGAGCGTTTGACACGCAAATGTAAAAATGGGTTACGGGATCAGGCCTAACATATCTTAATAGAGGTAGTGATGAACGCTTCTTTACCAAACACTCGTTTCAAGGGGAGAAAGTCACCAGTTAGTCACTGTATATTCACCACAGATTATAATTATCAATAAGACGGTATGCGACAATCACCAACTTTTCCATTCATTCATTCTAGCATCAGACTTTTTAAACAAATTTTTGAGATGTAAACTCCCATCGAAAGCAATGAACTTTTGAAATTGCTATAGATGTTTGATCATGCAATGAACACTCTCTGACATTATAAGAATAACATGACACGGGGCCTTGGGGGTAAATTAGCATCTTAAAGTATTTATTGTACAGATGGTAGACTTATAACTCCTTGCGTACAGAATATGTAATTATCTCACTGTGTCAAAGGTGTGTTTACATACAATTGTTCTCGAAATTCGTTGCACTTTCAAAAAAATTCACCTCTTTGTCTTTGAAGTATAACCAAAGGAAGAATGATTGAGCGATTAATTATATCATACTTGACATCTATATCAAGGTTTTCTGTTTATCTTTATTTACCTGATGTGTAAATACAATTTTGTTTACGCTTTAATTTCAGTTGTTTGTATTCATTAAGCGTACTTCCGCTTTTTAAGTATATCAATATCCTGAGTTTTTTTTTATTTCATTTTCGAACGTTCCTCTGATCCAAATTCCAACTCTGCATAAAATTATCGGACAGTAGTATATGGTCCATAATTATGATTGATAAGAGTAGAATTGACAGATATAAAAATGTATTGATAATTGTGACACATACGTCCAATGCTAATAATTACTATGTAAATCCCAGGAGATAAAAGCCATTGTCTTCTGGTTTGGAAATATATTTCTCAGACATTTCATATTACACAGAGATTGGTACTCGTAAAAATAGGAACAGGAATCTTTAGTATAAAATTCCAAAATATAATTGAAAAGGCAATCATATGGACTTTAAATGTTAATTTTAAAGTACCTCATAACAATTGTGTCGTATTGCTTACCCCAGCAAAGCCGAAAATTGGGTTTTTAAGTATACGACAAAGAAACCATCGATTTATCAATCGAATTGCTATTTTATTCAAAGAAGGTCAAAGTCGTAATCATTTTTGCATCTTAACACAAAGGAGACCCTCCAATACTCGAGATCCTACTTAAACCGTTGATGATACTTGATAAACGGTCATGGCGGCAACCATTGTTGTTGTTGATTTTCTATTATTTTATTGGGGTGTATCTCTCATCACATTTTTTTGAAATTGTCTATTAAACACTAAATCAATTTAACAATTCAAAATAGGATCGAACACGAATTTACCTACATCTTTTATGATTTAAATCTGAGTTTTTAGGCATTATCTTGCAAGCAAAGGTTTACGTATTACTTTCCTCTGACGCAATTAAAATGCATGCAAGTGACCTCTAGGTCAAACACTCGGTGGATCTTTATCGCGTATGTGTGCGCTACTGGACATCTAGGCCAATATGCTCGACCTGGCTCAGTCGGTAGCGCGCTCGAATCTTAATCGTGAGGTTGTGAGTTCGAGTCCAGCCGGCGGCAGGATGGTTTACTGTACTTCGGATAAGACAGTAAAAACCGAGGTCTCGTGTCATAGTAAGTGCTGTCACGTTAAAGAACCCTCACTGCTCAATGGCCGTAAGTGCCGGGCATAGGCAAAAGTTGGTGACGTCTCCATATGTGTGAAAGATTCTTGATTGGGTCGTAATAAACAAACAAACTAATATATATACATATCCACTAAATTATTTCACAGTAAATACACAACATATTCGATATAGGCCGATATTAACAAATATTGAGTGTATATGTGGGGCCGATGTGGCCGAGATTTCACTGGACCCGCATTTTCAAATATTTGTTGTCACTAAAAATGCATGGTCGAAGTCTAAAATCAACTACTTCGGCACGGAAGAAACACATTCAAATATCGAACACCAGGCATAATAGAAGTTTAATTCATATTGGAGACCAGTACTGCCATTGGATAGGATTACGTAAATCTGATTTTGAACAGCGTTTTAAGCCAATGTAAAAAAAAATTCAGCTTTATTGTGGCGCCCAACTTTTATTGGTGGAAATAGTATCTGTTCTCTACAGGAAGGAATCAGTTAGCATCTCGGTGCAATATACTTAAAGGTACCTGTCTATAAATAATCCAGAATTTCGTCATGACCTGGTCAGATATATCCTGTTGAGCTTCAGATCAGTGAACGACAGAGAGCAGCACATCTGCTTCTAACCTAAATTTACCCTGTCTATTAGGAAGGAAGGTCTACTTCACATCTCCCTTTATGACAAACTTGATATTTCAATTTCCATATGACGAACATCCCGTTCCACAGTAGTAGTCACTAAGGAAGTTTTATTGTCGATACGGAAATCTTGTAAAACAATATGAAGTCCCCCTTTCAATATTGTTAGATAAATGTTCTGGAGCACAGCCATTATTACACAGTGACTCCCCTTCGCCAGCCAGATATAAAAGTAATTGACGATCTTTTCACTAAATTCGAGAGGTTTCCATGGAACATTTGCGACGTGTAAAATGATAACTTGTATTATAAGTATCTCAACAGAGTCTCCACCCTGGCCGAAAGGTTACAGCATCGATTTTTAAACCATTCTCTTACCTCTGATCAGCGTGGGGTCAAATCCCACTGGAACCTAAACTGATTCTGTAGGGAATTTTTGTGGAAGGTCGGTTGTCTCTTCCCAGGTATAATGTAACTGGGTTAACTCCTCCATCTCCTTAAAATTGAAAAAATGTTGAAGGTGACGTACATTACCAAACATAATGAAATAAAACATGATAACAAACAACCATTGGGAATGTCTATATGTTTGTTCCTGGGATAACGTGATACCTAATATTTTTAGTTTTACATATCTGAAATATATGACATTTTCTCATGGTATAATCATATATGGGGTTTAATATGTAATATCATAGATTTACATCCGAGTCAGAACTTCTGTTATCTAGTTAACAGTTTTATCGACATTTAAAAGATTTCTGATATCAATTTGACCAATGGTCAAGTGAATGATATGGATTACATTAATTATATTCCGAATGCATACATTTCCTACGATTTAGAGTTGCTTCAACAATCACCATAAATGTTCTGTGAATTCCCAGTTGTATGATGGTAAATGTATCAGCGTGCTGACCCAAAATGGAAAATTATCGATTAGAACGTGTTCTGACAATATTTACCATCTATTTTGATTTATACTCTACAATTGGGCAAATACGGTTTATTAGTCTTTCACCGAAATACGTATGTCTTAGTTTTTTACTACTTACAACGATACAAGAATCATCATTATCTTTATTTTCAATCTTTTAGATCTCAAAGGAAAATCTGAAAATTTATGTAAATAAATCATTGCAAGTTATAATGATTTAGATGTTACTGGATTGTATTATAAGGCAAGACATTGGTAGGGAATGTTGATAATTTCACTACTTACAAATGAATGATCACACCGTTTTTGTTACTTTTGTTACCCATGGTCTGTAATCATATGATGCGTTTGCGATGTCTGGGTTTATTTGATTTAATTTGAATTAAGTTTTATATACAAAAATTTATAAATTTCACACATGTATAATTTAAATGTTTTATTCTCTTTAATGTATTGTAATAAGACCCCAAAATATAATTCCTATATCAAATTTTCCAATTGTGTATCAATGCATGGACTGATTTTTGTTTTACATTTTGTAGTGTTATGTTGTCAGTTGCAAAATGTGTTGTGTTATTGTCAATGTTAGACATATATTATCTAAGCATGCACGTACGTCACAGTATGTGTCCAGTATATGTCAATGTTAAAGTTATTAGAATACTTACATGACGATGAATCCTATAGGAAATTTATTTAATCGAAGGTCAATGATGTCCTCAGTTTTCTTTGTTTATCTCCCTTGAAATTACAGTGTTTGGCTGAGTGGTCCGTTGAATTGTCAGTCAGATAGTTTTGTTGATTCGTTTTATACCACCATTTAAATTTTAAACTGCTCAGCAACTAAGATTAATTTTACAGTTGATACTCTTAGACGAATTTGGCAACATATTTAGATTTATAATGTGGCCTTGTATAATACCACTTTTTTCGGATATATGTCTATATTGAATTCGAACTAAACTGATGGAGTCTTATTAACAGAAACGATCGTCTTGAGTATTTCGTAAAACTATAACTTTGATACTGTTAATCTAATTTTTAGCGATTGTAACAAATATTCATTCTTCAATTATTTCATTTGTATGCGGACGTGGACTCAAAGTAGTGTGACCGGTCAACAGGGGATGCTTTCTCCTCCATGACACCTAATTTTCAGATGTCCACGTGTAGTGAGTCCAATTTACATCTGATTTGTATATTGTCACATGGACCTTCTTCCGAATTTTTAAATACTTTGGTATCTGTTGTTTTGATATTTAATTGTTATTTTGATCCTGAAAAGAAATGTCACTTACATGTAGGTGGTACCAGGTATGTTAAAATATGGGGGATCATTTCAATTTCCCTACTACAACACGGAACTTAGTGTTGGCCACGTTACGATGGAAATTGATTCATTTATCATTTCACCAAGAACACTCCAGCTGTCTTTCTGATTCCTGGCGACAACTTGTTCTGTACACTGCAATACTTCAATGTATCGGAAAGTAATGTATGCACGTCCAGATGAAATGCATATATCTTAAAACGATGTCATAATAATTAGATTATAAGGTCTGTAGCTACTTCTTGATATTTATTTTCCTGCACATATTAAGCTATAAACCTCTTTTGAAAGAGAAATAAATGATTTCTTTAGATCCTGTTAATTTTCCTGATATAAATTTAATTTCATCTAAGAACTATCCTATATATTTACTGGCTTAATGTGTTAGGAATAGTATAATACAATAATTAACTGAACCATGCATGATAAAATGAACCCATATATATGATAACGAGTCCCATATGATGTGTGAATTAATCTAAAACGCTGTATAATCTTATGAAATATCAAGTCAATGATCCTCAAGTTTAATAAATAATAATACTTTTGCTAGTAATTGATTTTCAGAAACGTGTTCGTATGTAATAATATAGCAATAAACTTTGCCAAGATAACCATCGTATCTTCCATACCTTTTCCACTAATACCACGCGAATTGCAAGTTGGAACGGAGTTATGCTTTGGGAATACTTTTCCAATTCCATATATGATAAATATGGCACATTTGCGATGATAAACAACTGCTAATCCAAAGGGTAATGGAGAAATTGTAATGAAAACAATATATTATTAATTTTGATATGCAATATAATATACTAAATTAAGAATACTATCACATAATACTGAGTAAGACAAAGCTATGTGTATACTTTTTAATTTGCTAGCCTAAATATCTTATAATTTATTACTACCTACAAATGTTTTATAGCAGGCCGCAGACGATGTATCTTCTACGCGTATACTTGTTTGCAGACTATGTTTTCAGTAAGCTATATTGATGGATGAAAATTTTCTATTAAATTTCTTTAAATGTCAGAGAGTCGGATAACCATAAATACAAGATAAAATCTTGACTCAAGTAACTTTTTGTGATGTTTTACTGACATTGGCTTTAAGTACAAAATCATACAATTTTGATTTTGTTCAAATCGTATCCATCCCTTTGTTTAAAGTAAAATTGAAGAAGTACCAATCAATAATTAGAACTCAATTCAATTATAACACGACGAATTAGATGTGCAAATGGTCTCAACATAAAGAACAATTACGAATCTCAAACGGGATAAAACCAGGTGTCAGAGAGGAGTCGGCGTCTTCTGCTGGCATGACACACCCGTCGCAAATGTTCCATGGAAACCTTTCTAGTTCGATGAACGGGTTGAAGTCGGTAAAAGATCAAGTTTGGTGATGAGTTCAAGCCAATGCAACTCCGTATGCAAAATGTATCTGGGTTAGAATCTCCCAACAAAGGCAGTCTGAACATATATTTTACTTTAATTCTGAAATCTATTGGTTGAAATACCAAGTTAAGAATAATTGAGAACATTCTAATCTTTCATGGTGTAGTACTCTGCTCAGTTCAGAAAAAATGTTTTAAACCAGAAATCCCATTGCTACACCCTGGGTAATAAAAGTAAAAGTGTTTCATAGAATGAGATAAAGTACAGAGGTTCAGTGTCACTTAGATGTAGCACAATGAATGGTTCTTACTGTAGTGTTATAGCTCGAAATAACGCTTAAAGTAGATCTATTAAAGATTACATGTATTGTGTTTAGGGTTCAAACGTGTTATAATAAACCAAAATAACATGGTTTTTCAGCAGTTAAACCTAGTGGTTTCAATTTAATGCAAATGTCCTGAAAAATAGGTTTAATTCATTTATGTTTTGTTTTTGGCGTAGTTTATTTTTTTTCTAAGGCATTCTTGTGACTCTGGCGCAGTTTAACCTAATTTTTAATGCAATTAATGTGTTTTAATGAAAAGAACTAGGTTCAACTCATTGATTTGATTTTGGCCATATGTATCCATATAAGTGAATCACTCTAGGCGAAGCATAAACAATAGAAAAACATACAGGACACACTGAAAAGAAAAAGTTGGTGATTTATTGCTGTAGTTAATTAAATGCATTTCTACACTTAAAGTCTGAAAATAGTATCTCATGTGTACTTATCATCTTTAATTAGTGTTTTAATTTATCGCAAAGTAGTAAAACATTGGATTGAATTAAAGTGAAAGATGTAATTCAGTTTCAAATTTCCCCGTTGTTGAAAAAAAATCAATACTAAGTGAAGAACCGCAGGGGCAAAACTTTGTGAATTAGATGAAGTGATTAATATGCATCACAAAGACAGAGCTTCAAAGGGATGCCGTGATTTTAAAATCAAGAATACTTGATCAAATTAAAACAAATTAAAAGACTTTGTCATGTTGCCATATCATCTATCTATCTATCTATCTATCTCGGCATATGAAATCATAAAATGAAAGTCGGAACATTGGACATGACACTCTTTTACCCATTTCCTTGCTTTGAATATGTACTGAAAGAAAAACTCTTATCACCAGACACAACATTTGATAAATTATGCAAAGAAAACATGTGCCGTTGAGTGTGAAAATGAATTCGCAAAACTAATAAAACAGACAAATTACTGAAACAAATGATACACGGTTTGTTCACATTGTAAAAAGAGTATTCCGTCCATCATTGCCGATAAGTTTTATAATTAAATTTTCTTGATTGTGTCGGAACATAAGTGATCTTTAAGGAGCGCAATAGATTCTAATTCGGAAACAATAATTCGTATATTGGGAACATGCAAGCGCTAACATAATGACCATCGTCAATTTAGACACCAAATAAAGATATTAATAGAATGGAATTGAGAAAATGCTCTCTTGTAGACTGAAAAACGAATCCTTTTAGAAAAAACCCCATCATTTTCATGGTCACAAAGGACCCATAATGATTTTTGAAGAGGAAGTTATCTAAAGCTAATAATTAGTATGCTGTGTTTTACTCTTAAAAGAAAGTTAGAAAGGTCATCGCATATTCATACTTTATCTACAAAAATAATTGACATCAGATTGACATTTAACATCGTCCTATATACGTTAATGTTAAATGCTAAATTTATAGATATAGTATTAAGTAAAAAAATATATAATAAATAAAAGTTCTGTAGACAATATATAGATCGTAGTGACACCAATACGTTTATACCTTCCTAATTTGACATGATATATATATATTGACATATATTCTCTCACCTTGCCAGGCAATGTATTTAACTCGGCCATATTTCTATATATAATTTCAAATTCAAGCAAATAGTAATATTTTATATTTTTCAAATTTATTATGACCACCAAAGGTAATTCATATAAGTTAATCAGCTGTTGTGGAATTACATATCATGCATAAAAATTGAAATCTGATAATGTTTCCGTCTTGCGTTCGGTATCAGTGGATGGGTGAAGTGTAAATGACAGAAACGATAGCTTTGAGCATTTATTTTGTCATTTATCTTGCAAAATTATAACTTTGGCGTAATGTTGGTAATATTTTGATGCTAAACAACAAAATTGAAATTAAAAGACAACCTGAAGCTATAGACGTGTTTCAATTCAG
The DNA here is from genome assembly GCA_030159075.1 of Atrina japonica. Taxonomy (NCBI): domain Eukaryota; kingdom Metazoa; phylum Mollusca; class Bivalvia; order Pterioida; family Pinnidae; genus Atrina; species Atrina japonica. The sequence continues at coordinate 211,095 of BROG01000341.1, read as the reverse complement.
AAACAATCAATTTTTTAAAATTAATTCACAATAATCATAATAGTATTTCAGAAAAGAGGAGTAATTAAATTCTGTACTGTTTATTTTACCGTGGATGGCATATTACTAGTAGTGGAGACTGGGTTTGGACATTTTACTCAGTTCCTTCTGAGATGACACACATAGTGCATTTGTACCTAGGGTCCTGAATACCACCTTGAAGAACACTTCTCACTTCGGACTTTAAATAAGTAAATATCAATTGACCATTAACAAAACCTATGGTAGACTCCACTGCATATAGTGTATGTTCTGAATAAAAGACTTTATTACATTTTTTTATTAAATTTATCAATTAAATAAAAGCTTTGTTTTCCACTTTTAGTTTTCATTGATCTTACTGTATTTTGATTGGCTTAATAAAAATATGATTTTTTTCATTAAGCCAGTCAAAATGCAGTGCCAAGCCACTAATAAAAAAGCAGATTAATTAATCTCATCTGTAATGTAATGATAATTTTCAATTCATTGTTTGATTATAAACTAATCACATTTGCTAATAAATGCAAATAAATGGTGATGTCTTGGTAAACACTTTTGAACACGTACCATAGATATGACGTATCAAGAAGGGATTTTCGTGTTAGCTATTTATAACGCCGTATCGAAGCTAAACAAAATGGCTCCGCACAGACTTGTTCTGTCTCGACTAAAAACAGGCGATATTATGTTTTGATGGAGTGTGTTTAAGTGGTCGAAAGGCAGTGGAAATGTTTACTGTGTCCACTATCTATGTCAAGAGTTTAAATGTTTTTTTTTAAAGGAAATTGAACATCGAATTGGGCTATCCAGGTCTATCGTTAACTTTGGCATGATCTTTGAGGCATCAAGTGATGTATTTCAATAAAAACCACAGGGGCGTGGTAAACTTTTGTAGAGCGTAATGTTTTCCTCCAGGCTCCAGTTTTTTTATTGTTCATACTACGCTCTAAAAAGATTTCGGAGCCCCTGACTCAAAACGTGGTTTGCTTACATTTCACAAGCCGTAGACTAGCCTACATGTACAGAACATCGGGTAAATCTAGGGTCTAACGAAACTTAACTGGAAAATATAATAAATAGAATATTTGACAATTTTTAAAATAACATGTTTATTACATCTTGTGAGGCAGGAGAATACATATTTAACACGAGTGCTACATGGTGAATGTACTCCTCTATTTCGTACTATCATCTAAAATGTCTTGATCACAGCTTTATTTTATTTGTACACCAAGTCCTATTTTGCAAGATATAACCATAGAGTATCTACTTTTCCCATTGATATTTAAACTGTCTGATTAGTTTTTGTCTTTTTTTACCAACATTTGAAATTACGTCAAAGCAACAAAATATAACTCCGGTAAAATACTAGCATTTTCAACTTTCACAAATTGTGAGGCAAGACAAACCGAATGTTTACTATTCCATGTCTTGCGATACTACATTGTAAAAATTAAAACCAAAACGAAAATTATTTTTCCAACTGTTACTGCTAATTGTGTTATTCTGAATTAATATTCTTAATGGTGAATGAATAAACAGTTTTTTGCATTTATTCATCAAGACAACTGTATAGTAATGTTTGTAAATATTGATGTAAAAACTGCTTCATTTCCATACAGAATCGGAGTAGAAAGGTCATGTAACGTGGGGAATGTTAAAGGAGTGATGTAGCATTTAGGTACTGAAACATGTATAACGGTAATTTTATATGATACCCGAGTGTCAGAGATAGATGGACATAGATTGAGAGGTGATAGCGTGAGATTAGATTACGATGTAACACAATAGAGAAAACATATAGACGTGCTGAATCAATAGAAGAAAAAGCTAGCGTTGTACTTTAATTTGACATTTAGATATGTCGACGACGTTTTGTCAATTAATAATGACAATTTTCAGACATATATTAATGCGATATATCCCAGCGAAGTAGATATTAAAGATACAACAGAATCAAGCACACACGCTTCATACTGTCACTTATTATAGACACAGACGGGAAATTAAAAACTAAGCTGTACGATAAACGCGACGATTTTGACTTTCCCATCGTAAATTTTCCACATTTAAGTAGTAATATCCCACAATTACCCGCATATGAAGTTTATATTTCACAAAGTATCCGATATGCCAGGGCGTGTTCCAACATATGAACATTTCGTCTACAGAGGTAAACTAATCACTGACAAATTATTGACAGAGGGATATTGAAAACCGCGTTTAATGTCAATGTTCCGCAAATTTTACGGTCGGTATAATAGTCCTGTTTGCGATTGCTCTGTTTCACTAGGTAAAATGTTGAGTTGTCTTTTCTTTGGCGGTTGTTGAGGCGTCTGTACCGATTGTGACGAGGATTCTTTCCTCACGCATTTTTTTAATTTGGATTTGACTGTGGACTCACGGAGGGTATGGCAGGTCAACAGGGGATGTTTGCTCCTCCTTGGCACCTGACCCAACCTCTTGATTTGCAGAGGTCAGTTTTTGTTTATTTTTACCAGATTTGTATCTATATCCTGGACATTTAAAGATGTATACTTTGGTATTTGATTTTTTTTATATTATATACAAACTAACAACAAACAAACAAAAATAAGATATTTGTCACATTCATAAAAAATACAAAACATTACGAAAAGAGGTAATATTAGAGATACAATACGTTAGATGTATAAATGACCGCCTTTATGCTTGAAAGAAGGTTTGGGGTGATTCGGTTCGGTTAAGTATATGTTTCAAAATAGAAAATCCTCAAAACGCACTATGATAAATATCATACTTGTATTTCCGATCGGTAATATATTTGTAATTACACTGTACGTCGGGTAGGATAGATTTTACGTAGGTAAAATCTACATTAATTTACTTTTAAGTTGACAAGTCCTTCCGTATCATTTACTTTGTTCCGCTTAAACAGTTCTGAGTACCTGATATATACAGTAAGAATGACAGTTTGATAGAATTGATGATACAAATGATTCTGATTACGGCTTCATGTATATCACTGTCAGACAGTAGTTGTTTTAGTGTATAGTGAGGGTCATCAATGATAAACTGCAAACTATGCATGTTAGAGAACTGCCTTTGAAAGCATAATAGATAAACGTCCAACAAATATACATTGATTTTACAGTCGAAGTCTATCGAAAAAAAGAGAAACTTACAAGCTTATAAACTAAATTAGAAAAACAAATCTCCTCTGGATTTATTATCTGTTGGTTCGAGTCCAACATTAGGGAATGGTCACATCAATATAAATTGCTATTATAGTGCAGTCTCCTGAAAAAACAAGCATTTTAAGGGAGTGCAAAATTGTCAATTTTGTTGAGTTCAAAGTCCCATAATTCTTGCAAAGGACGCCGACGCATAATGACGGATATAGTTAACCGCCGCAAGTGACATAAAATGACAATCTAGAAGTATGAAAATGTATCTGTACTGAAAAATGATATTATATCTATCTATCTATCTATCTATCTATCTATCTATCTATCTATCTATCTGTCTGTCTATCTTTCTGTCTATCTGTCTACCTATCTATCTATCTATCTATCTATCTATCTATCTATCTATCTATCTATCTATCTATCTATCTATCTATTTATCTATATATCTATCTATCTATTTGTCTGCCTGCCTGCCTGTCTGTCTGTCTGTCCTTCGTACCTAAAAAGAGCGCAATTAGTTTCAAATAAATCATATTGCATTCCTTTATTTAAAGATTGAACAATGTGAAAGATATGACGATATGGACCAATTTTAGATTGATGATGATGATGATGATGATGGTGATGATGATGATGATGAAACATATCATATATGAAACACACACATACACAAATACATATATAACAAGTGCATGATTATATACCATAATACACATATGTATGTATATATATATATATATATGAACGTTGACAATTTGGAGAAGAAAATGCATTCTATTGATGAAAATTTGTTTATTTACAAATGATACAGTTAACTGCTTTCGCAGTATTATTCAGTTGGGTAGCGATTTCCCCTATAGTTGTAAACGGTATGACACTTTAGTTTCACGACAGAAATTAATTCTGTTAGTTTCACATAAAAGATCAGATTTTAAATTTGTAAAATGGTTTAATTTCCCGTAAGACTTAACCAAAGGCATTCTACGGCTTTCCAATTACTCAGTTTTGTGTAATTGTTCTAAAACCAAACACTGAGATATTTAAATAATCGTAAATATTCAGTGGTTTTTGTATACATTTTCTGTTGATAATGAAGCAAGGATGGTCTAAATATATAGACGAGGCAGCCTTGTGTATTTCAAAAATAATCAAACCAGTCCAATCAAAATTGTTTGAAAACCTTTAATTGTTTTGACCTATTTGTCATTTATGACACGAGAATAATTTTATTTATGACATAGAAGGTCACGACTTTCTAATAATACAGTAGCCGAAGTTACGTATAACTAATGATTGTATTTGGTAGACGTACATTTATCCTCTTGGTTTGTTACTTCAATATTTGATACAAGATAGATAGAGAAAGCAAAGTGATAAATATACAATGTAGACTTTACATAGAACATTTTCATATATGAAGTTTGTTACTTAATGGCGTTTTAAACAACGGTACGTTTTGTACCACCGGTACGATGATTCCACTGAAAAACGAATTCTTCATGCAGTTGATAAAGCGGTAACTACACCTCAAAGATAGATCTAAAACGTAATTGATTTTGATTCATAAGTTGACCACTTTTCTGACAACTATATATATATATATATATATATATATATATATATATATATATATATATATATATATATATATATATATATATATATATATATATATATATATATATATATATATATATATTGCATGTTAATACCAAACTGTCTTGATTTAATCAAATATTTCCCTTTTTGACCGGATTGCGAATCAATGGGAATGTCAGTCCGCCGTCTGTCAATCTATCCGGATGTTCCTATGGGTCAAGCATTTGCTCTTGTGTTTATCTCCATTGATGATAACTTCACATATTGATAGGCATTGAAAAGTACTATCCATTGCAATCTTTTTTTTAACCTGGGGAAAGGGTCAAAATAGTATTCTGATATATTCGAAGAGGGTGAGGTTTTCTGAAAGAAATTCTGGGGTATTTCCATATTTCATTATGACTTTAAAATAGTGCAGCTTGCAAACAATCTAAAATATATCTATTAGTTCCTTGTGGGAAGAAATATCCATTAAGTTTTACTAGGGTTTTTGTGAGATATGCCCGACCCCGTAAATTTGTGTCGTTCATGAATTACTTGAAAACCATTTACATCCCCACCCCTGCACCTTTTATTCTTGATCATTACTAGAAGAAACATTCATTTATGTACATTGATATACCCCAATTCATCGAAAAATTCCATGGAAACCTCTCGAGTTCGATGAAAAGACCAAGATCTATGATAATATTTGATTGGCAAAAGGTTGTCATTGTATATGACAGTGCTTCAGAACACTATCAATTATTCTTGACGATTTCAAGTGTTCAACAACGTATCTTTGTATGTGAAATGAAGGTTTTCGTAGGTTTTTAACATTAGAGCTACATTGAAAAAAAAAACTCAGAAAATGTACGTTGATAAATGTATTCATCATGATCTTGAACATGGTCCAGATGAGTGTATTCTACCTGCAGCTGTTATGCTGTAAGTCACTCCTTCACGCTACAACGGCCATACCGCACATAACTGTTTTTAGACAACATATTATTTATGAAGTACTCTGGTTCACACTGGAGAGACAATGTTGATGTGAAATCGTATTTGCGACGGGTGTACCATGCAGAGGATGCTGACTCCCTCCTTCCGGACACCTGGTCCTATCCCGTTTGGGATTCGCAATTGCTCTTCATGTTGAGACCTTTGCACATCTAATTCGTCGTGTTCTAATGGACTTGAGCTTCGATTATTAATTGGTACTAAGAGAACGGAGAAGGAGAAGGGGAGGAAGAGGAGTACGAACAAGAAAAATAGGTAACAGTAGGTAGAAGGGAAGGAGAAAAGGAAGTAAGGAGGAGGGTGAAGGAAGGAGAAGAAGAAGGAGAGGGAACAAGGGTAGGGAGGGGGGGGCAGAAGAGTGGGCCAGAAAAGGGAAAGCAGGAAGGAATAGAGGAGGGGAGAAGAAAAGTGTGGAGTGGGAAAGAGGGGAGAGAAGCAGGATGTGAGGGGAAGAAGGGTGGCAAGGGAAGGCAAGGGAGAGAGATGAATGGAAGGCAGGGGCAAAAGGGAGCAGGGGAGGGGGGGGAGGGAAGGGAAAGTAACAGAAGAATGAGAAGCAGGAGAGAAGACGGGCAGGAAGAGGAGGAGAATAGAGGCAGGAAAGGGAAAGGAGGGCAAAAGGCAAAAGGAGGGAAGAGAAAGAAAGGGTAAAAGAGGGAAAAGAAAAAGAAGGAGGGGAGAAGAGAGGAAGGGGAGGGGAGAAAGAGAGATGGAAAAAGGAGAAATAGAGGAGAGAGGAGTAAGAAGAGAGGGGAAAAAGGGAGGGGGGTAGGAAAAGGAAGGAAGGTGGAAGAGGGCAAGGGAGAGAGAAGGAAGGAGAAAATAGGAAAAGCAAGGAGGAAAGAAAAGCAGAGAGGGAACAGGATGCGGGAGAGAAAAAGGGGTGAGAACAGATAGAGAGTAAGCAGAAGAGGAGGGAAGTAAGAAAAAAGAAGAAGTAGCCAAAAAATGGAAGGGATGAGGGGAGGAGAAAGCAGCAGGAAGAGGAGAGGAAGCGAAGGAGGATGGGAGAGGGGAGGGGTGGGGGAAAGGAGAGGGGTTAAACAACGAGGGGGGGAGTGAAAAGTAAGGGGAGGCAAGGGGGCAGCAGAGTATGAAGAGGAAGAGGAAGAGAGAGGGGAGGGAAAGGGAGAGCAAAGGGAAAGAGGAGAGGAGAGTAGGACAGAAGTGTAAGGAGGGAGGGGGGCAGAGAAAGGGAAAGAGGGAAGAAGGAAGGGGGAGAACAGGGGGAAAGAGTAAGAAAAGAGAGGAGGGGCAGGGGAGGGATGAGGAGAAGAAAGAGAGTAGAATAAGAGAGAGAGGGGAGAAAAAGAGAAGATAAGGAAAGGGGCAGAGTGAAGTAGTCAAGGGGAGGGAGGAAGGAAAAGACAGGGGGGGAAAACGAGGAGGAGGTAAAGGGCAGGAGGTGGGGAGGCAGGAAAGAGGAAAGAGAGGAGGAGGTAAGGGGAGGGGAAATGGAGAAGAGGGAGGGGGAAGAGGCGGAGTCAGAAAGAGAAAGAGGAAGAGAGCGAACGGAGGGGAGAGGAGGGTTAAGAAAGGGCACAAATAAGGGGGCACAGGAGATGGGCAGGGGAGAAAGACAGAGGGGAAAAGGGGGGTGTAGAAGACAGCAAGAGGGATAAGGGAAAGCCAAAAAATAAGAGAAACATAGGGGAGAGAGGAGAGAGCAGAGGGCAGGGGGGAGAAGGGGGAGGAGAAGGAAAAAGGAGAAAAAGAAAAGAGGAAGAGAGGAAGAGTAGAAAAGAAGGAACAGAAAAGGGGAAAAGAGGCAAAAAGAGAGGAGGTAGAAGAGCAGAGACAAGGAGGAAGACGGGAAAGAAAGAAGGAGAGGCAAACAAGAAGGGGAAGGGGAGCAGGGAAAGGTGGAAAAGAGCAGGAGGGAAAGGGCAAAGGAGAGGAGGGAGGGGGAAGGGGAGGGGGGGGGAGAACAGGCAGTAAAGAGGAGAAAAAGAAGAGGAAGAGAAGGGAAAAAAGATAAAGGAGGAGGGGGGGGCCAGAAAGACAGCCAGAAAGAGAGGAAGGAAAAGAGCAGAAAGGGGAGGAAGTAGGGGGAGAGAAGGGACCGGAGGAAAGAGGAGAGAGGAGAGGAGGGGAGGAAGAAAAGGAGGAAGAGAAAGGAAGGAGGAGGGGCAGAAGAAGGGAGAAGAAAAAGGGAAAAAAAAGGAAGCAAAAGGGGAAGTAAAGAGATGAAGGGAGAGGAGATGGGATAGGCAGAGGAAGGGGAGAGAGGCGAGGTAAAGGGCAGGGAGGGAGGGAGAAGGGAAGGAAGGGTAGGGAGGGGGAGGGAGAGGAAAGGAGAGCAGAAAGGAAAGGGGAGGGGCAAGGGAAAGAGGAGAGGAAAAAGATCAAGAGTATAGAATAATGGGAGAAAAAAGAGGAAAGAGGCAGAGAAGAGAGGAGAAGAGGAAAGGGAAGGAGAAGAAGCAAGAGAGAGGGGATCAAGGTAGACAAATAGAGCAGAGAAGAGGGGGTGCAGAGAGGGGGAGAGGAAGCAGGTGGAGGAAGCAAGACTAACAAAATCCCAGGGGAGGAGTAGAAAGGAGAAAGAAAGAGAGAAGGGGAGGAGGGTGCAAGGGGTGAAAGTGAGGGAGAGAAGAAGAGAAAGAGAGAAAGCGAAAAAGAAAGGAGAGATGAAGGGAGCTAGAGTAGGAAAACGTAAAGGAGGGGGAAGCCAGACGGAAAGGAGAGGGAGGTGGAAGGGGGAAGAAAGGCAAGGGAAGGGAGGAAAGGGGAGGAGAGAAGGAGGAGAGGGGGAAGGGTAAAGGGCAAGGAAGTAGGAGAAAAAGGGAGGGAAAAGAGGGGGGGGAGAGAAGGAGGGAGGGAGAAGAGAAGAAGGGGAGAGTAAGAAAGAAGAGAAGAGTAAGATGAGAAAGTAGAGACGAGGAAGCGTAAGAAGCAGCAAAGGAATAAGAAAGAAAGGAGGAGGAATTAGGAGGAGGGGGGGAGAAAAGGAAGGGACGAGAAGGAGGGAGGAGAGAAGAGATAAGGAAAAAAGGGGAAAGGGAGGTGAAGCCAGAGATGTAAGGGAGCAAGAGGGAGGAAGTGGAAAGAGAGGCAGAAAGAAAGAAGAGGATAGGGAAAAAAAAAGGAAGGCGGAGAGGGTGAGGGGGGGAGGAGAAAGAAGGGGCAGAGATAGAGAGAGCGAGGGGGGGGAGGGGGCGTAGGGCAGGGGAGGGAAACAGGAAGCAGAGGGAGGTCCCAGGAAAAGGGAGGGCAAAAAGAGGGAGGGGGGAGAGACAGGAGGAGAAGGAACAACAGTCAGGAGCAGCAGAGGACTCAAGGGATAGGAGGAGGGGAATATAAAAAAAACAATAAAAAAAAAAAGGAGAGTGGGAAGAGGCAGGGAAGAGAGGCAAGAGGCAGAGAAAAAGGGGGAAGAAGGGGAGAAGAAGGAAGCAAAGGAGGGAGCAAGAGAGAGAGGGAGAGAGCAGGAGGGGGCAGGGAAAAAGGAGAAAAAGAGTAGGGGAGAGAAACAAAAGAGAGGCAAGAGTCAGAGAGAGGGAGGAGAGAGGAACGAGACCAGCAGGGGAGGACAGGGACAGGGGAGAGAGGACGCAGGGGCCAGAGGGGAGGAAGGAGGGAAGAAAGGAGCAAGGGAAGGAAGAGAGGATAGGCAGGGAAGAGCAAAGGAATTGGAGGAAAAAAAAAGAAAAAGAGGAGAAAGTGGAAGGGGGGGCAGAAGCAACCAGGACAGAGATGGGAGCAAGGGAAGGAGAAGCAGGGGGGGGGACAGATAGGAGAAGGTAGGGGCAGGGAAGGGGAGGAGAAGGAGAAGGGCAGAAAGGAGGGAGGGAGCGAGGGGAAAGAGAGAAAGGCAGGGAAAATGAAGGAGAGAGCAAGACGAGAGGGGAAGGAGGAAAGTAGAAAGGGGGTAAAGGAAGCAGAGGGGGGAGAGAGAGGCAGGGGGGAGGAAAGAGGGGAGGAAGGGGGAAGAGAGAAGAGCAAGAAAGGGGGAGAGAGGAAGCAGGAAGGATGACAGGAAGAGAGCAAAAGGTTAGTAGAGCTGAAGGAGGCGAGAGGGAGAAGGAAGAAAAGTGAGAAGGGCTAAACAAGGGGGAGGCAAGGGGAAGAGAGAAGGGAAGAGGAGGGAGAAGAAAGAACAGGAAAGGAAAAAGAAGAAAGACAAAGGAGGCAAAGGAAGGAGTAAGAGGGAGGATGGGGGAGCAAGGAGTAGTAGAGGAGAAATGTGGAAGAAGGGATAGATGAAGGGGGAGGGGGAAGGATAGGCAAAGAAAAGGAGTTCAGAGAGGAGGAGACAAGGAGAAAGAGCAGGAGCAAGGAAAGCAGGAGGGAGGAGACTAGGAGAGGAGGAGACAGAGAGTGGGGGGGGAGAGGGAGGCAAGGAAAAAGGGAAGGGAGGGGAAGAGGGAAGGGGGGAGGGGAAAGGAGGCAGGGGGGAGGGGAGGGACAAGAGGTAGAAAAGAGAGGAGGGGGAGAAGGGAGAGAGAGAGGTCAAGTAAGCAGGGAAGAAAAAAAGAGAGGGGAAGGGGGGAGGGGGGCAGGTGCAGAGGAAAGAGGAAGACTAAGGCGAAGCGGAACATGGGAGGAAGGGAGGGAGAAGGAGGCAGGAGGGAGAAGGAAAAGAGAGAGGGAGAGGAGGAGGTCGGGAATGGGGGATTGCAGGAGGAGGGAGGAGAGGAGAAGGGAAAAGGGGGGGAAGTAAGGACAAAAGGAGGGAAAGGAGAAGGGGAAGAGAAAGCAGGAAAAAAAAGGGGGAGAAAGAGGGAGGCAGATGGAAAAAAGGAGAAGGGGGAAGGAAGAGGCAGAGGGGAGGAGGAGAGCAAAGGGCGCAGGGGAAGAGGGAGTCGTAGAGAAGATAAAGAGGGGACAAACAGGAGGAAAGGGGGAGAAGGGGACAAAGGAGAGGGGAAAGAAGAAAGGGGACAGAAGAGGGAAAAAGGAAGAGAGGGGGAGAAGGGTAGGGAGAGAAAGGAAGGAGGAAGAAGGAGAAGCAAAAAGGGAGAGAGAGGAGGGGAGACAGTAAACAGAAGAAAAAAAGAAAGGGGAGGAAAGGAAAGAGGGTGGGGGAGAGGGAGGAAACAGGAAGAGGGAAAAGAGGCAAGGGGAGGGCAGCAAGAATGAGAGGAGGAGGTAGGAGAGGGAGGAAAGGAGGAAGAAGGAAAGGAAGGGGAGGGGGTAGGAAGAAAGAAAGGAAGAAGAGGAAGAAAAGGGGAGGGGTAAGTGGGAGGGAAGAGTAGGAAGGAGAGGAAAGGAGGAGAGGAGGAGAAAAAAGGGAGGGGAAGACAGGAGAAGGAGGGAAGAGAGAGGGGAGCAAAAAGGAAAGAGAAGAGGGGAGGGGAAGCAGGAAACAAGAAAAGGAGAGGGGGGAGGAAGGAGGGGGTGAATAGGAGGAGGCAGAGAGGGGACGAGAAAAGGTAGAGGTGGCGAAGAGGAAAAAGAGACAGGAGTCGGAAGTAGAGGCACAGATAAAGGTAGGAAGAAAAGAGGAGAACAAGGATAGACAGAAAGCGAGAAAGAGGTGGAGGCAGAGCGGGAAAGAGAAGAGAGAGGAAAAAGAGAAGAGAAGGATAGAAAGGGGGGAAAGGAGAACAGGCGGGCAAGAGAAAAAGGAAGAAGTAAGAGGAAAAGATAGGAGAGCAGCAAGAGAAAAAAGGGAAAAGGGTATTGGAAGAAAGGGGCAAGGGGGGAAGGGAGAGAGGAGGAAGAGAAGAGGATAAGGATAGGGAAGGAAAGGACAGGAGGGGAGGGAACCAGGGAGGGGGAAAAAGAGATTAGAGAATAGGAAGTAAGGAAGGCAAAGGAAGAGAGGGCAGATAGGGGGGCAGGGGAAAGCAAAAAGAGAGGGGGAAGAACAGGGAGGAGGGGGGGGAGAAGGAAAGAGAGAAGAGAGGAAGAGGTGGGGAGGGGCACAGAAAAGAGGGGGAAAGGGAGGATGAGGGGGGGGATGAGGGTAGGAGAAGGAGGCGGAGGGAGGTGAGAAGAGGAGAGGCGAGCGGGGAGCGAGGGGAGGGGAGAGGCAACAGAGGAAGGAGAAAGAAAGGAAAGGTGATGTGGAGGGATGGGGAATGGTAAGAGAAGCAAGAAGCAGGTAGGGGTTAAGGGGGGAGTAGGTAAGGAGGGAACAAGAGAAACAAGAAGGGGAGGAGAGAAGTGGGAGGGGATACAAAAGAGGGGGAAGGGAAGAAGAGAGAGGGAGAAGGAGGGATGGGGGGGAGAGGGAAAAGGGGGAAAAGAAAGGACAAAAAGAAGAAGAGAGAGGGGGGGGGGAGGGGAAGGAGGGGGAACAAGAGAGAAAAGAGTAGGGGGAGAGGGAGATAAAGCAGAAGGGGGAAGGCAAAAGGAGGAAGGGAATGAAGAAGGTTGGAGACAAGAGAAGGGGGATTTGGAGGGAAACGAAAGAGAGTGAGAAGGAGAAGAAGAAAGAGGCAAGCAGGACAGGAGAGGTAAAAGGGAGGAGAGAGAAAGGAAATAAAAGAAAGGGGAAGAGGAGGGAGTTGAAAGGAAAAGAAGGAAGGTAGAGGAAAGGGGGAAAGGATGGGCTAAAGTGGTGGTAATAATGAGAGGTGAGAGCGAGGTAAGGGGGAATAGGGGGGCAGGGGAGAATGAGGGATAGTTGGAGAGAGGGGAAGGGGGGTAAAGTAGGGGATGAATGGGAAGTAAGAAGAAAATAAAGAGATTGTTGGGGGGGAGGTATAGGTGAGGTTGGAGGGAATATGAGGTAATATAGTAGGACAGAGGGGGCAGAGGGAAGGGGGAAACAGGGAGAGGAGGGGAGGCGGAGAGGAAGGGGCAAGGAAGAAGGAAAGGGGCAGAAGACCAAAGGAAGAGAAGGTAAAAATGAGAAGAAGAAGGAGCTGAGTATGAAAGAAGCAGAGGAAGACAAAGAGAGGGGAAAGAGAAAGGAGAGAAAAGGGAAAGGAGGAAGGTACAGTAGGGGAGTAAAAAAAGGCAAGAAGCAGGAAGAGGGAAAGGAAGTGGGCAGGGTGCCAAAAAAGAGGGAGAGGAGAGAGAGATAGGGCAGGAGGAGGTAAAGGAAAAAAAAGGAGGGGGAGGGAGAGGAGGGGAGCGGAAGGGGGGAAAAAAGAAGAGAGGAGTAAAAAGGGGGAGAGAGAGTGTGAAGCAGTGAAAGGGGGAGGAAGCAGGGAAGGGGGAAAGAATAAAAGCAGAAGAGGAAAAAAAGGAAGAAGAAAAGGAGGAGAGGGGAGGAGAGGGGAAAACAAAGAGGCGAGTCAAGGGAGGAAATAGGGGGGAGGAAGGAGGGAGGGGGAGAGAGAATGTGGAGAACAGGAGGAAAAGAAGAGGACAAGCAGGGAAAGAAGGGAGAGAGAGAGAGGGAGGAGGAAGGAGAAGTGGGGACGGGGGGACAGGAAAGAGAGCGGAGAGGGGAGAGAGGAAAACAAAAGATGAGGACAGGGGAGCAGGGGGAAGAGAACAGGCAATAGACAAGAAAGAGGGGATGTAGGGGGGAGGAGAGGGGAAGAAGAAGGAGGGAGAGGAAGAGGAGAAAGACTAGGAGGGGGAGGAGGGGAGAGGAGGAAGCGAGAGGGGTGCAAAGGGGGCAAAAGTAAGGCAGAATGAGAGGCAGGAGAAGAAGGCAAGGCAGGGGAGAGAAGAGAAGAGAAGGCAGGGAGGAGCGGAAAAAAGAAGAAAGGTGAAGCGAGGAAAGGGGAGGCGAGAGAAAGATAAAGGGGGGGGGAGAAGAAGGAAGAGGGAGGATGCAGGGGGAGGATAGGGAGGAATATGGGAGGGGGAGGCAGTAGAGGAAAGAAATAAAGGAGCGGGAAAAAAAGGGGAAGCAGAAAAGAGCGAAAGAAAGCAAGGAAAGGAGAGAAGGAAAGGGGGGAGGGGGGGAAAGACAAAAAGTAGAAATGTGTGGAAGGGCGAAAGAGGGAAGTAAAAGAGGGAGGAAAAAGAGGGAAAGGGGGACAGGGAGAAAGAGGGCAGCCAAGAAAGGAAGTAGGGAAGGGGGAGAAAAGAGACACAGAAAGGGGGGGGAAGGGAGCAGGGTGGGTAGAATGGTGGGAGAAGAAGGAAGGGGGGAAGGAGAAAGGAGATAGAGGAGAAGACAGGAGGAAGAGACAAAGGGAAAGAGGTTGGGAATGGAAAGCGGGAGGGAGAAGGGAGGGGGGTAAAGGAGGAGATAAAAGTAAAAAGAAAAAGGAGGGGGGAGAGGAGGAGGAAAGGGGGTAGGAAAAGGAAGGGAGGGGGAAAAGCAGAAGAGAGGGGCAAGATAGAGGGAAGGAGAGGGAGAAAAGGGGGGAGGAGAGCAAAGGTACGAAGCTAGAGAGGAGGGGAGAAACAAAAACACAAAGAGCAGAACGGGAGCAAAAAAGAAGGGGGGAGAGGGAAGGAAAGGAGGGAAGGCAGGAGAAGGGAGTAGGGAAGGGGAGGGGAAGGAGGGAGGGCAGGGATAAGGGAAGGATAAGCAAGGGAGGGAATAAGGGGAGAGGAAAGTAAGGGGAGGGAACAAAAGAGAGGGAAGAAGGAGCAGGAGGGAAGAGAAGAGGGAAAGGAGAAAAACGAAGCGAGAGAAAGGAAAAGGGACAGAACAGGGGGCAAAGGGCAGGGGAGAAGAGGGGGAGCAAAGGAGGAAGAAAGAAGGCCAGAGGAAGAGGGTTGAGAAGAGAAGAAGGAGCAAGGAGATCAGGGGAGTAGAGGGGAGGGCAAAGAGAGGAGGGAGGAGGAAAAGAGGGGAAGGCGCAGGGAGGAAGAGGGAGAAGGGTATGAGGACAAAAAGGGGGGAGAAAGGTGAAGAGAAGCGCAGGAAGAGGAAGAAAAGGAGAAAAGAAAGGGGGGGCAGAAAAAAAGGAGAAAGGGGGAGGGAAGCAAGAAGAGGGGACAAGAAGGAAAGAGAGGGGAGAATGTAAAAGGCAGGGTAAGGGACAGGAGTAGAGAAAGAAGATGAAAAGGCAAATGAAGGGAGGGAGAAAAATAAAGGAGTGGAGAAAAGGGCAGGAGGACAGAAGGTAGAGGGAGAAGAAAAAGGCAGAAGGGGTGGGGAAGAGTAAGAGAAGAGGGGTAGGGGGGAGGGAGAGGGGAGAAAGAAAAAACAGGAGCAAAGGCAGTGGGAGGGGGGAAAGGGAGAAAGACAGATAGAAGCAAGGGGGGGGAGCAGAGGAAGGAAAGAAGTGAAGAGGAGAGGGAAGCAATGTGATAGAAAGAAGATGGGGCAAGAGTAAGAAAGAATAGGGAATAGAAGGAGGACAGACAAGGATGGGAAAAGAAACAGAGGAAAGACAGGAGATGGAAAGAAAGGGAGAAGGGAAAGAAAGAAAAAGGAGGAGAAAGGGAGAAAAGAGGAGGGAACGAAAGGAAGGGAAAGAAGGGAGGAGGGAGGGGTGAGAAGAAAGATGGGGGAGAGGGTAGAGGAGGGAAGGAAAAGGAGAGAAGGGACAGGACGTAGCGTGAGGCAGGGAGGGAGGAAGGGAGGAGAAAAGAGATAGGAGGAAGAGGGAGGCCAGGAAGGAAGGAATAGGGGAAAGGAAAAGAAAAAAAAAAAAAAATAAAAAAAAAAAAGCAAAGGCAGAGAGGGAGAGCAAAGGGCCAGGAAAAGAGGAGATGAAAGAGAAAAAAGATAGACGAGAAGGGAGGAGAGGGAGGAGTAAGAAGGAAAGGATTGGGGAGGAAGAAGAGAGCAAAAAGGAGCAGGCAAGAAAAAAGGGGGAAAGCAGAGGAAGAGGAGAAGGGACGAAGGCAGAGGAGGGGGAGAGAAAGAGGGGGAAAAAGAGGGAGAGGGGGATACAAGATAGGCGGAGGGAGGGCAGAGGGAGAAGGAAGGGGGGGGAGGGGAAGAGCAAAAGGAGGGGAAATGAAGCTGGAAGAGCAGGATAGCAAGGTAGGAGGAAGAAAGAGGCAAAGAGGGGGAGCAGGAAAACAAGCGGGAGGGGGGGGAAAAAAGAGGCAGAACAGGGAAAGAAGAACAAGGAACAGGGGTGTTAAGGGAAGGAATTCAAAGGCAAGAGAAGAAGGGGAAGGAAAAGGGAGAAAAAAGGGGAAGGGGGGGAGGAAACAGGATGGGGGAAAAAAAAAAATAAAGGGAACATGGAAGGGAGGACAGAGAAGAGGAAGGGATAAGGAAAGGGAGAGAGGGAGAGGAGCTATGAGAAGGAAAGAGGGCAAAGCAAAAGAAGCAGAAAAGAAGGGGGGTGGGGGAGAAAAGAGCGAAGAAGGGGGAGAAGGATATAGAAGAGAGGAAGGGAAGAAGGGAGAAGGAGGGGGGGAAGAGGAGAGAAAGAAGAGTAGAGAGAAGGGAAGGGAAGGGGTAGAGGAAGAGAGTAGGAGAAGGAGAAAAAAGAGGAAAGGGAGAGAGCAGAGGCAAAAGAGCCAGAAAAAGAGGGGGAGAAAAGGAGGGCAAAGGAGGAGAGAGAAGAAGGCAGAAAGGGGGGGAAGAAAGGAGGGGGGAAGAAGAGGGAAAAAGGGGAGAAAGGGGTGAAAGAGGGAAATAGGCAAGAGAGGAGAGGAGGGAAGGCAAGGAGAGAGGGGGAGAGTCAAGGTTAGGAGGAAAAGGAGGAAAGGAAAGAGTAAGACAGGAGCAGCAAAAAAGAGGAGGAGAGGACAAAAGAGTGCGGAGGGGGAAAGAAGATGGGGAAACAGACGAGAGGAAGAGCCACAAGGAAAAGGCAGGAGGGGGAAGGGGAGGAGGGGGCAAGGAAAGAGGGGGAGGGAAAGGGACAGGAGAAGAAGGGAGGTGGAGGAAGGGCAAGAAAAGAGGGAAGAAGAAGAAGAGGAGAGAAAGGGGCAGGGGGAAGGAGAAGAATGCAGGGAGAGAAGGAAAGGAAGGGAAGGCAGGGGGTAAGAAAAGAGAAGAGTGGGAGCAGAAAAGACAGGAGGGGTGGGAGGTGAGGGGGAAGAGGGAAGAAAAAAAGACAAAGAAGGAGGAACAGGACGAAAGCCAGAAAACAGAAGAACAGAGAGGGGAACACTGAGAAGGGCGAGGGTGAGACGGAGAGGCAAGGAGCAGGGCAGGAGGAGAGAAGGGAAAAAAAAGAGGCAGAGAGCAAGACAGAGGGGTAGTGCTAACGAGACGAAGAAAGAAAGGGGAGAGGAGAGAAGGGTTGCAGGAAGAGGGGGGCAAAGGGAAAGGAGGGCAAGGAGGGGAGGGAGAAGGGAGATAGAGAGCCAGGAGAAAGAGGGAGGAGCACAGAAGGAGAGAAGGAGGGGAGGGGTGAGTGGGAAAACCAGAGGAGAGCACAGAGGGGGGGGGAGAGGAGGGAGAGGAAGGAGGGGAAGAAGAGAAAAGAGGAGGGGAGGGGGAGGGGATATGAAAGAGGAAGAGGAGGGAAGAGAAGAGGATGAAGAAAAGGAAAACAAAGAAGGAGATAGGGGAGAGCCCGAGGGAGGAGCAGGGGGGCAAGATAGAAGCAGAGGAAGAGGAAGGAGTGAAAGGGCAAGGAGGGGAGAAGGAAGGGGAGAAAAGAAAAAAAAAATGAAAGACTAGTGTGGGTGGAAGAAGGCAAATAAGGCGAGAGGGGGAAAAGGGGGAAAGAAGGGAAGGGGGGAAATAGACAGGAGACAGAAGGCAAAAAGGAGTGAAGAGAAGTGTGGAGAAGGGAAATACAAACGAGGAAAAAAGTATGGGGAAGGAGAGGGGCAAAAAGGTGGTTTGCAAAAAAGGGAGGAGAGGGGGGGGGAGGAAAAGAGAAGAAGTTGAAGCAGGATTAGTAGGGGAAAGGCAGGAAGGAAGGAATACGGGGCAGAAGAACAGGGAAGAAGGGGGGGAAAGGAGACACAGGGAGAAGGAGGGGGGAGAGAGTAGAAGGAGGGATAAAGGGACAGGAACAAAAGGTAGAGAGATAGGGGGAAAAGAAAGGGGGAGTGGTAGGAAAAGGTAGACAGAAAGGGAAGGAGGAAAGAGAGGGGAGAGAGGGAGAGAGAGAGTCAGAAATGCAGGAGTTGCACAAAAGAGGGAGAAGGAAGAGAAGGAAAAGGAGGATAAAGAAGGAGCAGAGGAGGATAAAAGGAGGAGGAAAGGGGGAGAAGAAAGGTAGGAAGGAAGAGAGAGAAGCAAGGGGGAAGAGAAGGTAGCAGGGCCAAAAAAGGGGGACAGGGAGGGAAATAGGGCGAGTAGGGGAAGTAAAAGAGAAGGGGAAGGAAGAAAGGGAGAAAAAGAAGGAGAGAGGTGCGAGGGAGGGGGGGAAGAGAGGGAAGGACAGAGAAAGGGGCAAGAGACGAAGGGAGACGCAGGGTGGGGAGAAGGGAAAAAGAGGGGGAGGGAGCTGAAAGAGTAAAAGGAGGAGAGGGAAAGTGAAGATAAGGGAGGGGGGGAGGGCAAGAGGAGAGGAGGGGAGAAGGGGCAAGGGGGAGGAGGAAAGGCGAGGGGGGAAAAAGGGAAAGGGGAGGAAGGTAGGAGAACAGGAATGAAGAAGTGAAAGAGAGAGAAGGGGGAGAAGAAGGGGAGGAGGGGAGGGGAAGCAAGGAAAGAGAGAAGAGAGGGAAAGATCAAAGGAGGAGAGTAGAGGAGGAGAGCAGAGGAAAAAAAGGAGGAAAAGATGGGAATGAGAGGGAGGGGAAAGACAAGGGAAGAAGAAAGGAAAAAGAGGAAACAGAAGGAGAGTGAGGAAAAGTGGGGAAGAGAGCAAAGGGAGGAGGGGGGAAAATGGAGAGAGAAAAGAGACAAAAAAAGAAAAAAAAAAAAAAAAAAATAAAAAATAACAAATAAGGAGAAGGAGGGGGGGCAAGGTATGGAGAAGAAAAGGAGGCGAGGAAGATAGTAAAGAGAGGGAGCATAAGAAGAATAAAGAAGAGCAGAGGAGAAGGAGTAAGGAGGAGGAAAGAGAAAGAAGAGGGAAGAGACAGGGAGAAGGGCTATGAGGAGGGAGAGTAGGATGAGGGAGGAGAGCAAAGAAGGGGGGGAGAGGGAGGAGGGGGGGAGGGCAAAAGAGGAAGGGGCGGGAGAAGGAGAGGATAGGAAAGGGAAGAGGGCAAAGGAACAGGGAAAAGGAGAAGAAGGGGAAGGAAGAGAGGACAAGGAGGGGAGAGAGAGAAAGGAGAGGAAGGAAAAAATAACAAAAAAGAAGAAAAGAAAAGGGGAGGTAAGGTGCAGAGTGAAGGAGAGGAGAAAGAAGGGGAGGGGGGATGGAGGGACTAAGATGGAGACAGGGAGAGCAAGAATGCAGATGTGGAGAGGTAGGGAAGGGGTAGAGGAGAGGGAGGGAAGAGGAGGGGAGTAGGGAAGGAAGAGAGAGAACGAGGGAAATGTAGAGGAGCAAGGGGGAGAGGAAGAAAAAGGGACAGAGAAGAGAAGAAGAGAGAGGAAAAAAGTAAGGCGAAGCAAGGAAGATGGCAGAAGGAGAGAGAAAGAGGGGGAGGGCGAGGGGAAGAGGAAGAAAACAGGAGAGAGGGGATGAGTAGGAAGAAGTAAGAGGCAGTAGGGGGAAGTGGGTGGGAGGGGGGGAGGGGAAGGGCAGAGAAAGAAAAGAGAGAAAAGGAGAAGGGAGAGGAGTATAAGGGGACAGACAGAGGAATAAAGGGAAGGTGCAGAAGAGGAGGGGAGGGGGGGAAGAGGGGGAGAGAGCAGAAAAGGAATAGGAAGGCAGGGGAAACAAGAAAGGCAGGAGGAGAAGAGGAGAGGGGGCAGAGAAAGGATGGGAAAGAGAAGAGTGAAGGGAGGGAGATAAAGGAAGAGCAAACAGAGGGGGGGAAGGTAGGAGGGGAGAGGACGGGAGAGAGAAGGGGAAGGAGGTAAGGGAAGAAGGGGAGAGCAAGAGAAGGGGAAACAGGGGGGCATTAAGAGAAGGGGAGGAGAAGGGGAAAGACGAGAAGGGCGGGAAAGGAGAGAAGAGAAAGAGAGAGAGGGAGGGCAAAATAGAGTAGGAAGAGGGGAGATGGAAAAGGAGGGGGGGGGGGGGGGGGGGGGGCCCCAACAGGGAAGGGGGAGGAGGGGCAAGAAAAAGGGGAAGGAGAAACAACTAAAGGAGGGCAGAGGAGAGGGGACAAGAAAGGGGGAGGAAGGAGGAAGGAGGGAGAAGAGGAACGGAAAGTGAGAAATACATTTAAGAAAGGAAAGGAGGTAAGAAAGCAAAAAGATAAGGAGAGAGGAGGTAAAGAAGGAAGAGGAAAGAAGGGGAAAGAGGAAAGGAAATAAAAGAGTGATGGAAAGAAGAGATGAAGGCAGACAGGTAGGGGTGAGAGAAACAGAAATGGGGCGAAAGCAAGAAGGACATGAGGGAAGGACAGGAATAGGGGGAAGATGGGGGAAAAAGGCAGACAAGGGGAGAGGGGATAGGGAAAGAAGAGGAAGTGATTGGGGAGGAGGGGGGGGCAGGGGAAGAGGAGAGGGGAGGGAGGGAAGAAGGGAAGCGAAGTAAAAGGGGAGGAGGGGAAGAGATGAGGAAGAGAGGTAAGGATGAAGAGAGCTACAGAGAGAAAGAAGAAGAAGGATAAAGAAGGGAAGGCAGGAAGGAAAGGAGAGGGAGAAAAAGAAAGGCAGGGGAAGGGGGGGAGGGAGGAGAAGAAGGTAAGGAGAAAAAAAAAAAAAAATAATAAATAAAATAATAAAAAAATAATAAGAAAATGGGAGAGGGAAAGGAAGAACAGGGGGAGCAAACAGGAAATAAGGGCAAAAGAGGGGGGGGGGGAGAAAGAGGGGGGACAAAAGAGAAGAAGGCAGGAAGAGTGGAATCGAAAAGGAAATAGGAGGAGAGGTGGGGGGGGAAAAAGAGAAAGAAAGGTGAGAGCAGAGGGTGCATGGAGAGATGAGGGGGTAAGTGGGTAGGAGAAGAGCAGCAGAGGAAGAAAGGAAAGGGTAGAAGAGGCAGGAGGGAAGGGAGCAAGGTGGTGAGGAGAAAAGAAGGAAAGGGTAGGAGGGGAAGGGAGGAAGGTGAGGGGAGAAAGGAGGGGAGGGAGCGAGCGGGACAGTATAGAAGAAGTAAGAAAGAAGGGGTAGCATGGCGGGTAAAGGTAGAAGGTAGAGAAGGGAAAGAAGGAAAAGGCAAGCAGAGGATGGAAGGGAGGGGGGTAGGGGGAAGGGGGAGGGAGAGAAGGGGAGAAGAGAAGGTAGAGGGAGAGAGAAGGCGGGAGATAGAGGGGGGAGGGATGAAGGAAAGGGCTAAGAAGGGGGGCCCAGAAGAAGAGGTAGGGTGGAGGGATAATAATAGGGAAAGAAGCCAGAACATGTGAACATGGGATGGGAAGGAAGCAAAGGAGAAGAGAAGTGTAAAGGGGGTGAAGGGGTGGAGGAGATGGGGAGGGGGGGGATGAAGAGAGCAGAAGTCGTGAAGAAGGAATAAGGAAAGGAGTGGGGCTAGGGAGGAGATGGAAGAGAGGGGGAAAAGGAGAAAGGAGTAGAGAAGGGAGAGACAGAGGAGGGCAAGGGAAGAGGAGCAGGGGACGGAAAGGGGAGAGGAGAAAGAGTGAGGGAGCTGAAAGGGAAACAAGAGGGAAAGAGGGGGAGGAAAGGATGATAAAGGAAGAGGGGAAGAGAAGAAGGAGAGAGAAGAAGGAAGCGAGGAGAGGAAGAGGAGGGGAAAAAGAGGTAAGGAAGCAATAGCAGCGAGGGGTAAGAAGAAAGCGAGAGGGTAGCAAAGAAGAAAGGCAGGAAGGGCAGGGGGAAGAGGAGGGAGGGGGGGGGTGCGGGGAAGAAGGAGGCAAGGGACAGGAAAAAGGGGAGGAAGTAGGAAGAAGAAGAAGGAAGGAGAGAGAAGGGGGGCAGGGGGAATGAGAGAGGGAAGGACAGGGGAAGAAGAGGAGAGGGAAGGGGCAGGAAAAGAGCAGGAAGAAAAAAAAAAAAAAAAAAAATAAAAAAAAAAAGAGGAGGAGAAGGAGAAGAAGGGGGAGCAGAGAAAGAGGAAAGAGAGGGCGGGGGGGAAAGAGCAAGGAGGAGAAGGGGGGACGGAGAGAAAAGTGGACGGAAGGGAGGAACAAGAAAGGAGGGTAGGGGGAAAAGTACAGGGAAAGCAGGCAGAACGGAGGGAGGGAAGCAAGAGAGGAATGGGCAGGGAGAGGAAAAAACAAGGGACAGAAAGAAAAGGGGAGGGAGAAAGAGGAGAGTAGAGGAGAGAGGGTGAAGAGGAAGGGGTAAAAGGGGGAGGAAAAAGGAGGAGGAGGAGGAAAAAGATAGAGAATACAGGAGGACAGGGAAGGATGCAGAGAGAGAGGGAGGGTGGGAAGGAGGGGGAGGGAAGAGGGAGAGGAGGCAAGAAAAAAGGGGCAAAGAGGGAGTTAGAGGAGTAGAAGAAGAGGAAAAGAGAAAAGCAGGGTGGGGGGGCAAGAAGATATTGGGCAGAGGAAAGCAAAAGAAAGAGAGAGCAGAGGGAAGGAAGTGGAGCAAGAGAAGAGGTAAGGTAGGGCAAGGAATAGGAGGGGGAGGGGAGATACAAATAGGGAAGGAGAAGTGAAGGAATAGGAGGAAGGTAAAGAGGAAGCAGGAAGGGAGGAAACAGTGCGGAGAAGAGAAGTAGAGAGGAGAGGGGGAGGCAAGAGAAGGAAGGCAGGTGAGAGGGTAGAAGGATGAGGAAACAGCGGACGAGGGAGGCAAGGGAAAGGAGAGGGGGGGTAAGGGATGGGGGGGGGAAGTGCTGTAAAGAGAGAAGGGATACTAGGGTAGGTGAGAGAAAGCAAAGGGGAGGAGGGAGGACAAGGTGGGGGAACAAGATGGAGAAGGGATGCGATCATGTAGGAGGAAGGCAGGGGGAGAAGAGGAGAGAAGAGAGGGGAAAGGGGAGAAAGGGCAAGGCAAGAAAGGGAGAGGGAGAAAAAGATCAGGGGCAGTAGAAAAGAGGGAGGGAAGGGCAGAAGGCAAGAAGATGGAGATAACAGGGGGGGAAAGAAAGGAGGAGAGGGAAGGAGAAGGAAAGGGAGGGGAACGGGGAAGGCAGGAGAGAGGAGAAAAGGGGGAGAGGAGGGATGGGGAGGAGAAGAGAGAGGGGGGTAAGAGGGAGGAGAAGAGAGAGAGGAAGAGAAAAAAAAAGAAAGAAAAAAGCAACATGAGTGGGAGGGAGGGAAGGAAGGGGAAAGGGGAGAGTAGGCAGGAGGCACGGAGGTGAAAAAGAGGGCGAGAAGGAGTAAGTAGGGGGATGCAGCAGGGAGGAAGAGGAGAGGGGGGGGGAAAGTAAGGGGAAGCTGAGAAAAGAGAGAAGCCAAAGGGAGGGGGGGAAGGAGGGGGGAGAAAAAAAGGAAGGGGCGAGGGCAAGGTAAGCAAGAGAAGGGGGGAGAGAGAGGGGGGAGGTAAGGTAATAAAAAAAAAAAAAACAAGAGGAAACAAGAGGAGGAGGCAGGTGGGGGGAAGGGGTTGGGGGGGGGGGGGGCAGGGCAAGGGAAAAGAGAGCAGAGGAGAGAAGGGAGAAGAAGGAGGGCAGAGAAAGGGAGAGAGAGCAGAGGCAAGAGAAAGAGGGGCAATAAGGGGAAAGGTGGTAAAGGGCAAGGGGGAAACAGGCGGGCAGAAAGGAGTAGGAAGGAGAATGAGAGGAAACAGAGGAATGGGGGAAAGGGAAAGGAGGGAGAGGATTGCAGGGGGGGGGAGGACAGAGAAGGAAGGAGGTGAAAGGGAAGTAGGAGGGGGGAGGGGAGAGAAGAAAGAAGGAAAGGAGGGAAGGGGAAGAAAGCAGGGGAAAGAGTGACCGGAGAGAGCAGGAGAAGGGGAGAGAAGAAGGAGAGGGAAAGGTAAGAGGTGATCAGAGGAAAAAGTAAGTAGAGAGGAGAAGTGAGGGGAGGGGTGGGAGAGAGGGGAGCAGGGACATAAGTGCGACAGCGAAGCAAAAAAGAAGGGAAGAAGTGGGGGTAGGGAAGAGAGGAGAGGGAAGGGGGATGAAAGAGGTGAGAAAGGCAGAAGGGGGAGGAGGGGGGGAAAGGAAAGTGGCAAGGGAAGAGGGTGAAGAGAAGAGGCGCAAAAGGGAGATCAGACAAAAGAGGGAACAAGAGGAGACGGGGGGGAAAAGGGGGGAAAGTACTAGAGGAGGGAAAAAGAGGGAAGAGGGAGAAAGGGCAAATGACAGAAGGAGGAATCAGAGTGAAGGGAGGGAAGAGGCAGGAGGATGGAAAGAAAGAGAAGAAACGGGAGAAAGGTGAATGTTAGGGGTGGAAGGGGGGAGAGAAGAGGGGGGAGGAGGGAGAATAAAAATGAGCGGAGGAGAGGCAGAGGGAAAAGGGTAGAGAGGAGAAGAAGAGAAGAAGGGGAGGGCGAGGGCCCAGGCAGAGAAGAGGAGGGGCAGGGAGAGAGGAGGGAGGAGACAGGAAGGGGGAAGGAAAGGAGTCAGCGAATGAGAAGGGCAGGTAAGAGGGCAGAGAACGGAAGCAGAAGAGGAGCAAAGAAGAGGAAGTGGACAAGGGGGGAGGAAAAGAGAGGAGACGAGAAAGGAGAAGCAAAGAAGGAGGGGGACGGGAGGAGAGAGGGACTAGCGAAACAGGGAAGAAGCAAAAAGGGAGAGTAGGAGAAAAAGGAGAAGGGGGGAAAAAATGGAGACAGGAGCAAGGTAGGGAGCACAGGCAGACGGGGGAAGGAAAAAGAGGAGGGAAGAGGAGGGGAGGGGAGAGGGGGGGAAAAGAAAGAGAGGTGGGGGAGGGAGTAGACAGGGGAAGTGGAGGGGGAAGCAGAGAGGGGCACAAAGTGGAAGAGCAACGAAGAGGGGGGATTGGAGAGAGAAGGGTTGAGAGGAAGAGAAGAAGGGGGTAAAGCTGAAAGATGGAGCGAAGGAGGGGAGAGGAGGAGGAGAAAGCTGAAAGGGTAGAGAGGGATGGTTGGTAGAAGAAAGGAAGAGCAGAAGGAAGGGGGAGGAAGGAGACAGGAATTAAAAAGGGGAGAGGAGGAGGATTGAGGGATAGACGGAGGATGGAAAAGGGAGGGAGATCGGGAAAGGAAGGAAGGAAAGCGGGAGCAGAGGAGCAGAAGAGAGAAAGAGAATAGGGAGGGGAGGGAAGAGAGGGGGGGGGGGGGAGGAAGAGAAGAGGGAGATGGATAGAAAAGGAAAGGAGAGAATAGGTGGAGAAGAGGAGGAGAAGAGCAGATAGAAGCATAAGGAAAGGAGGGGGAAAGAGAGGGGCTAGGAGCGGAGAGAGAAGAAGAGTGACGGCGGAGGAGAAGATAAAAGGAAGCAGAAGGGGGTGGAAAGCAAAGGAGGCAGAGGGAGAAGGGGGGGGGAAGGGGGGAGGAGACGTGAAGGGGTGGAGAGCAAGGGGAAGAGAGAGGAGAAAAAGGAGGGGGGCAGAGAAAAGGAGGGGGGGAAGAGGGGGAGAGTACAAAGGGGCAGTATGAAAGAGAGGAGAGAAGGAGGAGAGGAGAGGGGCAGTTAAGGGATTGAGGGGAGAATTCAGGAAAGAGGAGGCAGGACAAGAGAAAAGGAAAGTGGAGAGGAGAGAAGGGCTGAGGAGGGAAGGTCAGGATGCAGAGGGAGAAGAACAGAGGAAAAGGGTGGGGAGCAAAGAACAAAGTAAAGAAGGGGGGGGGAAGGGGGAGAGAATAGGGAGGAGGAGAAGAGGAGAGAAGAGAAGGAACCAGAAGTAAAAGGGAAGAGGAAAGTGGGTAGAAGAGGGGGGTGGGGGAAAGGAAGAGGGAGAGGTAAGGGGAAAAGGAAGAGGAAAATAGGAAGCAAGGCAGGGAAGGGAGCGGGGGAAGAAAGGAGGAAAGCAAAAGGGGAAGAAAGGTAGTAGAGAAAGGGGCTGAGGGGGAGAGCCAAGTGGGGGGGAGGGGAGATGAGAGGGGAGGGGGGGAGGAGGAGGGAGTAGGAGGAAAGGGAAGTAGACAATGGAGAAGAACAAGGGAAGGAGGGAGGTGGGGAGTAGGCGAGGGCAAAGGAAAGAGAGGACAGATAAGAGGGTAGAGGAGAGAGAATAAGCGAAAGGAATAAGCAACAAGAAGAGGGAGAAGGGGGAGATAGAACAGGAGGAAAGGGAAAGAGAGGGGGAGGAGAGGGAGGAGACAGGGAGAAAAATAAGAAAAGAAGGAGCAGGAAAAGGTAAGGAAGTGAAGGGGGGAAGGGGAGGAGAAGGTGGAAAAAAGTGAGGGGAGAAGAAAGAAGGGCAGGAGGGAAGAAGGTTGAGCAAAGAGGAGTTAGAGAGAGGGAACAGTAAAGAGGAGGGAGGTTGACGACGGCAGAGAGGGAGGGAAGGAAGAAGATGAGGAAGGAGCAAAAGAAGGGGGGAAGGGGAGGAGGAAAGGAAAATGGCGGAGGTTGAGGAAAGGGAAGACGAGGCAGGGGGGCGGCAGAAAGGGATAGAAGGCAATTGAAAAAAAAAGGGGAGGAGAAAACGAGAAGGGGTAGGGAGCAGAAGGACAGGAGCAGTGAGGAGAAAGGGGGGGGATAGAGTAGAGAGAAAGGTAGAGATAAGGAATAAAAAGGGAGGGAGGCGAAGGGGGAAGGACAGGAGAGAAGGTAGAGAGGGGGAGAAGGAAAATGACATTAAGGGGGGAGGGGAGGAATTAGAGGAACAGGGGAGGCCAAGGATCGAGGGAGAGGATAAGGACAAGGGAGAAGAAAAGGGGGGGAGAGAAAAAGGAGAAGGAAAAAGGGAGGCAGAGGGATAGAGGTTGAGGAGAAGGGGAGAAGAGGAAGAACAGAAGGGAAGAAAGACAGGGGGAAGGAAGAGAAGAGGGAAGAAAGCAGGGGAGAGTACAGAAAGAGGAAAGGAGGAAAGAGGGGAGGAAGGCAGGAGAGAAGTGGGAAACAGTGGGCGGGAGAAGAGGACGAGTGAGGAGAGCCAAGGGGAGGGGAGGGGGGTAGAGAGTGGCATAGGATTGGCAGAGAAGAGGTGAGGCCAAGGTGGAAGTAGAGAAGAGAGGGAGAGGGAGGAAAAGGGAGAGAGGGGGGAGAGGAAGGAGGAGGGAGAAGGAGGAGAAGGGAACGAAAAGGAACGGAGGAAAAGGGAGGGCCAAGTAAGAGAACATAGAGCAGGGGAGGGGGACAAGAGGAGGGCAGGACGAGCAGGGAAGAGAGGAGGGGGAAGGGGAGGGGGGGAAAGGAGCAGGGGGGACAGAATAGAAGAAGCAGAACCAGAGGAGTAAGAGGGGGGGGGGGGGGGGGAGAAGGCAGGGCAACAGAGGACAAAAACAGAGGGGAGGGAGGAGAGGGGGATAAGGCAAGAAAAAGTGTGATGAAAGAGAAGAAAAGAGGAAAAGGAAGAAGGGGAGAGGAGGGGAGAGGGAGGGCAAAGCAGGGGGGAAGGGAGAGGAAAAAAGAAGATAGGAGATAGAAGAAGAAAGGGGGGGGGAACCAAGGAGGGGAAAAAAGGGGAAAGGAAAGAAAGTAAGGAGGGGCAGGGAAGGAAGAAAAAGATAAAAGGTAAGGGGGGGAGAAAGGAGGTGATGACAGGGGACAAAGAGAAGGTGGAAAAGGAAGGAAGAAAAGAGGGAGAGGAGGGGCATGTAGAGTGAGGAAGCAGGGGTCAAGGCAGTGGGGGAAGAAGGGGGAGAGGAGAGAGGGAAGAGGGGAGGGGTGGAGAAGAAGGAGGCGAGGGAGAGGGAGGGAAAAATAGGAGGGGGATAGGAGAGGAGGGGAGGAGAAAGGAGGGAGAGGTAAGGAGGGAATGAGGAGGGGGGGGAGGGCAAGAGGAAGAGGAGGGGGGGGGAAGGGCAGGCATAGGGAAAGGAGAGGAGGGGGAGGAGGGGGACAAGAGGAGAAGAAGGGGGAAGGAGAGGGGGAGGGCAAGCCAAAGAAAATAGGATGGGCATGGCAAGGGAGAAGAAAGTAGAGGGCAGAGGGGAGGGGAGGAGAGAGGCAACAGGAGTGGGGGGGAAAGGGAGGGAAGAGCTGAGAAGGTGGGGGGGGAAGAAAGAAAGGGGGGAGGGGGAGAGGAAAAGAAGTAGGAGGGAAGAAGAGGAAGAGAGGAGAGGAGGGAGGAAAGAAAGGGTAGAGAGTAGAGAATCGAGGGAGGGAAAAGGGAAAAAGAGAGGGAAGGGAGGAGGAAAGAGAAAGGCCAGGTGAAAAGGGCACAAGAGAGGAGGGGAAGAAAAGAGGGCAGGGGGAGGCAGAGAGGGAGGGGAGAGTAAGAAGGGAGAGAAGGGCAGACAGGGAGAGGAAAGGGAGAGGGATAGGAGAGGGAGAAAGGGAGGGAAAGAGATAAGGGGAAAGGAAAGAAGAGAAGAAGGCGCAGAGGAAGAAGAGGGAGAGGGGGGTGGAGGGTAGGGAGGAGACAGGAGGGGGGGAAGAAAGAGAAAGAAAGGGAGGGGGGGGGGGAGAGGAAGGAGAGGGAAGTAGAGAGAAAGGGAAAAAGGAGGAGATAAGAAAAGGAGGAGAAGGAAAGAAGAGTAAAGGCAAAGAAGAGAGAGGAAAAGTGAGAAGGAGGGGAAAAAGAAACGGAGGAGGGGAGGGATCAAGGCAAGGAGTGAAGGGAGGAAGGGAGTAGGGGAGGGTAGGAAGAAGAGAGGGCCAGGAGGAAAGGGAGGGGAAGAGAAAAGAAGGGAGGGGGAACGAAAAGGCAAGGAAAAGGAAGGGAGAGGAGGGAGAAGGCAAGAGAGAGGAAGGGGTGAGGGGCAAGAAGAGGGGAAAGGGGGAGGGCACAGAAGATAAAAGGGGGAGAGGGGAAAGGGAAGATAAAAGGGGGAAAGAGAGAAGGAGAGGGGCAAGCAGGGGAAGAAAGGGGAAGAAAGGGGGCGGCAGGGCAGCTGACAGAAGAGTAAGGGGGGAGGTAGGGGGGAGGGTGGAGGAGGGGCCAAGAGGTAGGGAGGAAGGAGACAGGGAGGAGAAGGGGAGGGAGGCGTAAGGAGAGAGGAAGCGAAGGAAGGAAAGGCAAGGAGGGAGGAGGAGAGAAAAGGGGGAGAGAGAAAGGGCAGGGTGGAAAGCGGGAAGAGGGGAGGAGAAGGGGAGAAACAAAGTACAGGCAGAGGGAAGGAGCGATGAGAAAGAGGAGGACAGGCAGAGGGGATTGCTGACGTTCCCTTCTCGACGGAACCTTGGTCCCTATCCCGTTTTGGAAATTCGCATTGCTCCCTTCATGTTGAGACCTTTGCACATCTAATTCGTCGTGTTCTAATGGACTTGAGCTTCGATTATTAATTGGTACTTCTTCATTTTTACATTGTGTACTTTATATATTAATATATGGAATCGATACACTGTCATGATTATCAATGTTCTAATTTGACTCGGACGACGGGGTGTTAGTTAATTAATAAAGTTGTTTTGAGATGTCTTAAGTGAAATGAAATTGTACAAATTACTAAATAATTTGAATATTATTGAAATAGTATAAATTCAACATAATTAAACATTCGAAATTGGTTAATTGGCGTAGAGACTAATTAAGTTTATTCTTTTTTTTACAACCTTGATTGTCTTTCACGTGCTGTTATTTATAACCTATGTTCCTCACTGTTCATATCCAGTGAATTGTAAAATCGGTAGCGACTACTTATGCTCCAAGTAAGTAAAGATCCAGAGTTTTAGTTGGAGTGGACAAAATCGAGCTCCAATACTACAATGGAGAATTTCCATGTATTTGTGTAAGTGCTATGTATATACAGTAATTAAATATTTCATACGTCACCCGTTGTCGATGACGTTCGATGTGATTTGAAACTTACTGACCTTTTTATATTTAATTTAGCTCATTACAATTGATCTTATTCCTGCTAGACAAAATAATCTTTCTCACATAATACGGTATTCCCAAAATGACGTAATCTAAAGAGTTATAATTTAATATACCATCTACCTATACTATTGAATACGTGTCATTAAGCTTTGCAAACACGGATCTTAATTGCTAAATCTACGTACAAGACTTTAACAGCATCGTGAAAGTGCATTGTATTGATATCCTATGAAGAGTGTGTTACAGAAATACGTCTCACGATGAAAAACAAGCTTAAAACGAAGATATATATCTTTTGTACTTCTGTCTTTGTCCGATATTTATCTTGGTTTCATCTTGTAGTCTTCAAATCACATTAGGCATCGGAATGCAGTTAATGGATGTATAACTTCAGAATTTTAGAAAGTTGATTTCCCTCATCTACAACACCAAACGTCGTTGTATCATTTTTCCTCTGTAATGTTTTAATCTTCCTATACAAAACACATAAAAAATATTCCATTGTATATAAATTAGTTGATGAAATCTCTACTGTCCTTCAATTATTTATTGCCTAAGATCAAAGTCAACACGTTGTTATTTTTATGTTTCGATTGTTATTTTTACGAATTGCTGGTATCAACTTTAATTATGTTAACGTTAAGCATCTACGCTCATCATTGCTCATTTTAGCAGGAAGTAAACTGAACGTTACTATTACAGGGAATATTTAAAATATATAAATATATAATTATATGTAAATATGTAATTATTTTTGTTTAGAATTTATAAAAAATATCATCCCGCTTAGAACATAGGCCGAAATATTTGCCATACAAATTTAGCCTAATGTCACAAATGAGTATCTCAAACTTGTTGTAGATGTTCTTATTGAAAATAGTTGTGCAATCACGATAAATTGACGTACTAGTGACAATTAATAACCTTTATAGTTTTTGCATATGAATTCAAGTGTCTTTCTTCTCTGCCTGATAAATATAAAACTGTGTATATTCCCACCCAGCTATGAATTTAGACATTAGAAGCTATTTCCTTCACGTAAACTTAACGTAGGAGAAATTCTTGGCAGTTTTGGGAAAGTTTCGGGCATTTACGTTTGTGTATGATCGGATGGGAAGTAAGGGTACGATACTGTCGCATAGAAAATTAAAAAATCTATGTAGATCTGCTTTCTATAAGGTTTGAATTGCATTTTCATTATGTTTATGGTTTTATATCGGAACTTGGTATAGGGCATGTTTAATGAAGCGCGGTATAGCTTCATGTTGAAAATGCCCCCTTACCAATTTCTGATATAAAACCATTATGACTTTCAACACATGTCTCACAAGTAGTCACAAAGGATATGAGAAATTACATGGCGTTTTATTGTGTTTATTCTGAAATAAAATGGCGTGATGCACGCAAGTTCGTGCTAGTTTCCCGTGTATAAATCTGTAGGATGTTCAGGATATAGGTACAACACTGACAAAAATAAAATGGATAAACACGTACCTCTGGATATCAAGAGGTGGGATCAAATGCCATAAAGGAGTATGCATCCCCTGTAGACCTGTCACACCCGTCGTGAGTCCACAGTCAAATCCAAAAGAAATGCATGAGTTACGAATACTCGTCAAATCGGTACAGACGTCTCAACATACCACAAAAGGCAACTCAATATTTCCTTAGTGAAACAGCGTAATTGCAAACACGTTTACCCGTGTATATGAAATGTTCATATGTTGAACACGCTTTGGCATATCGGATCATTTGTGAAATATGAACTCCATACGCGGATGATTGTGGGATATTACAACTTAAATGTTGGAAATTTACGCTGGGAAAGCCGAAATCGTCGCGTTTGTCGGATAGCGTAGTAGTTAATTTCCCGTCTGTGTCTATAGTAAGTAAAAAGTCTTAGTATGACGCGTGTGTGCTTGATTTTGTTGTACCTTTAATTTTTAGTTCTGTTGGATATATTGCACTGACATATGTATGAAAACACCCATTATTAATTGACGAAATAAATCTTATCTTCCTATATATTTTGTGAAAATAATGTCAGATCCAGTTTTTATTCATATAAAAATAGTAAGGTTGAGTTCATCAACTGCAATTAAGAAAGTGCCAAAGCTAGGTTCTCAAGCAATTTTCACAAAATATACAGGGATTTAAAAATTTCTACGCTAGTATTTATCTGTTTTGTATTATTATTGTATATCAATCTAAGTAGTTAAAAAGGGAAAACAAGTTTGAAAACAGCAGCCAATGCCCCCTTAAGTATTCGCAGTGTACTAGTACTCGTACCTCCTTTAAGAATGATCGATTACCATCAACTTATACTGGTGTTTTCAGTTTTTTTATTTCTTCACTATTTCATTTACCTCCTTAAACAAACATTTAACAACATATATCTAGTATCCATTACTCAGAGGAGTAATGGAATATGCATCAGAATATTCAAATACCGAGAAAAGACGGATCAGATTTCCATTACCAATATCTAAACTTTTTGCACTGATTTGTTTATTGAGATATACAAAACATGGTATCAAAGGTATACCTGGTCAGTCTGATAATTCTGCATATGGTAATATTAGCTACTAGTTGAGATTATTATTTTGAAGAATGGGCTAACGAATGTTTTTTTTCTAATAGCAATTGAAAGTATGGAAATTTGATATTTAGAGATTTTGATATACATGTATATAAATATATAAATATATGCAATTATTAAATTAAGCTAAAAAGCGATTGACTATTTTTTCGATAATTCAAGGAAGGATACAACAAGAATAGCAATGATGAATTTGTCATCTAAATGCCTTATTATTTCATCTAAATGCCTTATTATTTGGCAATAGAAATACATTGATATCACCATTTTAAATGCGAAGTGTTTGTTGGCTGCAGTTGTAAGCCTTGCTCATATATCAGTGATAAACATTTAAGATCAATGTTCATAAGAATTATACTAAACTCGAATATAGCATTTTCTTTATAAAATTTTGTTAGACGAGAAGAATTTAAAGAGTTTTTTAAAAATACAAATATCAATAAATTAATATCAAATTATGATGCAGTAAAACAATTCATATGCACTACATACAGGTATGTTGATATACAGTTGTAAATCAAAACTTGCGCATACGCATACTTTAATTGTGATTACATCTGTGGAACGTTTTGTTATAATGTGAAGTGATTTATTACATCAAAAACCATCAGCGAAAGTGAAAACGTTTATTTTAATACAAAGCATCAAGCTTTTGTCCCCAAAGTTTTCAATTTTGTGTTTCGTGAACTTGAATAAAGTTTTCAATGCGACGATTGTGACTGTAATAAAAGGATTTTACACACCAGCTATGTGTTGGAATATTGACAGCGAATATCTATTGATTTAGTAGAACAATTACAATTCAATTTATCTAGAAATAGCTAGTGGTTTACTATTCAAATCCGGGAATATGCATCTCACCGATTAGGAAGAACTCGTAACAAAAGAAGAATTTCCAGCAAACGACATGTTATAATTAACCGAATCAATTATTCAAGTGTGGATGTTGCACATGGGAATTACATTCTAATTGATTGCTAAGTAGCCGAACCGATCAAATTGTAAGGACTCATTTGCCTGATGCCAAAATGGATCTTGCGCATATTCGGTTTAACCTTATCGATCAAAATATTACAAAAGTGTACATGACAATGTGTCGTGCTATTTACATGATAACTGTTATCTATCTATCTATCTATCTATCTATATATCTATCTATCTATCTATCTATCTATCTATCTATCTATCTATCTATCAGTCTGTCTGTCTGTCTGCCTGTCTGCATGCATGCTTGTATGTATGTATGTATGTATGTATGTATGTATGTATGTATGTATGTATGTATGTAAGTAGGTATAATAGAATCAACCCCTACCTTCAGGGTATGACAATGGAATCTCAATCCGAGGGTAAGATTCTGGAATCATTCAATAATCTTATCCCGAGGATTGAGATTCCTGTTTCCTCTTTTTTGCATTCTATTAATCATTTCCAATGAAAAAGAAGGAGAATCTATAACTTTGGGAGAGCATAGTATCTAGGAAGTTCACTTGTATCACATTTACCCATATCACCAGTTTTGTGTGATCTTCAGAGATAAAAGTTGATGTACCGATGTAAAAACCAAACCTTTGAGGCTAGTCCAGTATAATATATAGGTCGCTCAAAATGAAACTCGCAGATAGCTCTTTCCACAATTAAAAGTCAAACAATCTTATCAACAATGCCCAAGGTAGCATTTAATTCAAGTTATTATTTGCAGATTTTAATTCTATCACTCAGATATTACATTTCGTATCTCAATTGTGATGTATTTTCGCACCGACTATAGACTTACTGTTGGACTGACCGGCCAGCAGGAGAACTTTTTCTTCTATAGCACCTGATCGACCTCAGAGTTTTTCAGAAGTCGAATAAACACCCTGCACGTATAATCTTTTGTTCATCTCGTTATAGTAAACGCTTTGAAATGTGTACTTTTCATAACTTAATTTCATTTACGTAGAACGAGATTTGCTATAATGTTGTACTAAAACAATCGGATACGCTTTTACAAATCTGAAGACTATTATTTGAAATATACACACAATCTAGGAACTGAAAAAATTGAAAAATATATTGGTTCTCCAGTATTTAACATTCTACCAACTATTTAATCACATTTCAACTGTTCAACAAATGTTTTGATTGTTGTATCACAAGCATCACGTTATTTTAGATCACTTATACATAGTTATGATATATAATATAATATGCATTGTAAATACGTTTGGCATGTGACCTCCAGAGCACACGTGACCACTGTTTTCAAAATTGACTGTAACGCAATCGACACGTATAAAGTAAAAAGTAGTTTAACGTTTTAAGGATGTTCGGTAAATATCATAACATTAGGTGATCACTTGTTAGGGAACATCTATTCACAAGCTAGCAGGTGTATCTGTGTAAAGTACTGGATCCGACCAATAAAATGTATCGTAAGAATATAAGAAAGGTATACGATCATTTAATTGCATGACCACTATATATATATATATATATATATATATATATATATATATATATATATATATATATATATATATATATATATATATATATATATATATATATATATATGGAAATGTTCCCTCGTTTTAAATATGTTTTGATTAGCTATCTGAATGTACAAAATATAAGCAACTTGCACTAATTCTTACTTTAACGATGAAGACATAGGACATAAGACAGCATATCTCTATACATAGATACGTAATTACTTAGACATTTTACTTTTTTGATTTGATTTGATTTTTTGTTTTACGCCATACTCAACAATTTTTCAGTCATATGATGGCGTCCATTTTTTTTATTGGTGGAGGAGAAACCCCGGGTACCCGTGTAAAGACCACCGACCTTCCGCAAGAAAACTGGCAAACTTCCCAAACTAAATTCGAAATGACCCTAGCGGGATTCGAACCAGAGGTGAAAGGCCTTGTGATTTAAAGCGAAATGCTCTAACCACTCTTCCATGGAGGCCCCCAACATTTTACTAACTATAGACATAAACGGGAAATTAACAACTAAGCTATACGACAAACGCGACGAATTTGGCTTTCCCATCGTTACTTTTCCACATTTAAGTAGAAATATCCCACAATCACCCGCATATGGAGTTTATATTTCACAAATGATCCCAAATGCCAGGGCGTGTTTAACATATGAACATTTCATATACAGGTTAACTACTCATTGACATAGGGATTATCGAAAACAGTGTTAGATGTCAACGTTCCGCAATTTTACGGTCGGTATAATAGTGTTGTTTGCAATTACGCTGTTTCACTAAGTGAAATGTTGAGTTGCCTGTTAGATGGCGGTTGTTGAGACGTCTGTACCAATTATGACGTCGATTCGTTCCTCACGTATATAATTTGACTGTGGACTCACGGCGGGTTTGGCCGGTCGACAGGGGATGCTTACTCCTCCATGGTACCTGATACCACCTCTTGATTTCAAGAGATCCGTGTTTGTCCATTTTTACCATATTTGTTCCTATATCTAATGATTTATACCTTGATATCTGAGACTTTTTATACAAAAAATCGATATTGTCTGTATATCAATTATCAATTATAAATATAACGCATTAGCTGATTGTATATTTTGAATATAGGAAATAAAAATGGTACCTTGTCGGTATATACTTAATTGCTTATTTTCTATTTAATAAGTCACGGGTATAGAATTGTATGCATAAACTTTAACAAATGGATATATGTATGTACAAATAGAAAACATGGCTGCTTATCGATATATACAAAATATACGATATGGATATAATATGTTATTTGTATGTGTAATGTATATTTATGTATAAATGTATTAGTACATCAATCCATTGTACCAGCCTCTGCTAGGTGTTGTAGGCAGTTACAAATAAGATACCATCCTTTGTCTTCACTAATACGGCAAAACGTTTATAAATGATGATCAAATGCTTACTGTGTAAGATCTATGTTTGGGACTATTAACCTATATTAGATAATACATATTAGAATTTTCCTCGAAATTTTTCCTGTGGGAAATTGTAAGAAAAATATAATGATTTTTCCTATTGTCGTTTCTCCTTTCCACACCTGCGCAAATTTCATTTGCGCTGCATCCTCTGGGCTCAATAGATCAAGAACCACTTAACGCAGAGTGCCATGGCTTGTGTTTCTCTTTATTTATAGAAAATGTCTTTTTGGTGTTAAATGGGAAGCTGTTATATCATGGAGTGTCATCAAATTGTTTCTGATCCATATCATTGAAATAGATTGAATTTAAGCTATTGACAACAAAGTGACTAGACATATTTTCGTTCACTGAAACGTTCATTTTAAACTAAGAATTCGGATGATTAGTATCAGTCACTTGTTTCATCCAATTCCGACTCAAATTTGTTTCCTGTCTATGGCTGTCTTTCTAAATCTATCTAGCTGAACTAAATTGATACATTGCTTAGATGATTTTTGTCAGAAAAAGTGAGTGTAATTTTTGTAGTAAATTCAATATCATATACTAATGAAATAATCGATTTTTGTATTTTGTAGAGGGTGTGCGGTCGCGACTGGTCTTGAAAGTACAACGAGAAAGTAAATGCGAATATCTTAGCGAGAGAAAGCTTCTCGCCACAAACCAAAGCAAATTTTTAGCTGTTGCTCGTAAGTTATATATGATTATACAATAGTAGAGTGGTTACTATTTTTTTTGTTTTTTTATTTTATATAAGATATTTGAGAGAGAGAGAGAGAGAGAGAGAGAGAGAGAGAGAGAGAGAGAGAGAGAGAGAGAGAGAGAGAGAGAGAGAGAGAGAGAGAGAGAGAGAGAGAGAGAGAGAGAGAGACAATACTGTATTTGATACGAATCAAAGTGTTTATCATTTAGTGCAGTAGACGATATAAATTACAATGAACATTTTGCAAAAGAAAAAAGGGGAAATATTACAGTGGGATCAGGTGCCATTGCGGAGTTAGCATTCCTGATCAAACGATTAGGTCCTATTGGTGCAGACAGCTATATGGAACGAAATAATTTATTTTCGCTAATTTATATGTTTAAAATATAATATCATATCAAAGGATATACATTGGCTTGTGAAAGCATTCATTTCAAATTAAAAGTATCCTTTATAACATCAATTTGCCCTATGTAAGTTTTATACAAATTTTCATTTTTTAAAAGAAACTTCTTTCTTATCTTTGAAAACATTATGCTTGGTGATTAAACTTTTTCTTTATTAACTGCTTTTTATACAATTTGAAATCAATATATTTAATTTGAATTTCGTGTTTATTCCTTTTTGCTTTTTTAAAGTGTTTTACACTACACCCAAAAATGTCCATCTATATGATGGGGGCCAGTGTTTATTCATAAATATTCTTATAGAATGAGGCCGACCTTCGATTTTCGGAGGATCATTTAAATGTTCCTAATTCTACCTACGCTATTGTATAATGATAATTTTGGGGTAAATTTCACCTGTTATAAATGAACTGTTTATTGCTAATATGATTTAAATGATATTTATAATACACGATACTATCATAAAAGAAAACACAAAAAAATGAATATATTGTTAGCTGGCGTGATGTGGCGATATCAAATATGACCGAAATCAAACCATTGGGATTTCAAAAGACGATATTTCTTCTATGTTTATATATCGCAAAACGCAAAATTGTTCAGTGATGCTGGAAAAGTATTTGAATACGAGTCTGAATTAAATTGATATGTTTCTTTTTATAAATTTTACTTTCACATCTCTTCAGTTCATTCCACATGCATGCTGCGTGCTGACATAATGACACATAATACTTTATTACGTCTGTATAAATAGTTGCTGACCAAACAGTTCCTGTGTACCATAGTAAGATGTTAGCAAAATATATGAACAGAAAGACTTTCACAATTTGTTCTCAAATGAGTTTGTTTGTTTGTTTGTTTATTGTTGTTTAACGTCCCACTCAAGAATATTTCACTCATATGGAGACGTCACCACATGCCGATGAAGGGCTTCAAATTTTGGGCTATACTCGGCACTTGCGGCCATTGAGCAGTGAGGGTTCTTTAACGTGCCGACACCTATGACACGGGGCCTCCAGTTTTTACTGTCTCATCCGAAAGACAGGAAACCAATCTGTCGCCGGCGGGACTCGAACTCAAGACCTAACGATCAAGAGTCGAGCGCGCTACCGACTGAGCCAGGCCGGCTCCTTAAATGAGTAAACAACTCTGACGTAATGGACGAACTCGAAACAGGCCCTGTGAGAGCTATAATTTTTCACTTTACAATGCTTGTCGTATTCTAATGGACTTGGAGTTTCGATTATGCATTGGTACTTTTTTAAATTCCAATGTTTGTATTTATCTATTTGACACAGGGCCGATTCCCAATGTCCTAAAACATAGTCCCCGTGCATCAACGGTCTGATATTTATTTTGATCTCTCTGATTTAGAATAAATCATACTGAAACTAAAACATTTTGATTCATACGAAGTTGTCCTTGACATGATGTTCATGTTGGAAATAGGTCATACATGCGGATATTTGTATGGCATGACAAAATTATATCTATGAGTTAAACCTAGTTTTTTCAGTTGTTTGTTCTAAAATTAAACCTAACTGTTCTACAGTTTGTAGAACTCTACTAGTGTTTTTGGTAAAACGTGGGTTTACTTGAGATAAACGGTGTTTCACTTGAGAAAAACTAGGTTTTTTGAGAAAAATTAGGTTTCACTCATAAATGTGATTTTGGCGCGCCATAAGTTCCTTTATTCATACGAAGCAGACTTCATTCAGAAACTGCTGAATCAAAAGAAGAAAAAGTTAGCGGTGTCCTTTAATTTGACATTTAGATATATCGACGATGTTTTGTCAATTAATAATGACAGTTTTCATACATATGTCAATGCGTTGCGAAATAGAAATTAAAGATACAACAGAATCAAGGATACACATGGCATACTTAGACATTTTACTTAATAAACACAGACGGGAAATTAGCAACGAAGCTATACGATAAACGCGACGATTTCGGCTTTCCCATCGTAAATTTTCCACATTTAAGTTTTAATATCCCTCAGTCACCCGCATATGGAGTTTGATATGCCAGGGCGTGCACAACATATGAAATTTCATATACAGAGGTAAACTACTCACTGACAAATTATTGACAGGGATATCGAAAACCGCGTTTAATGTCAATGTTCCGCAAGTTTTACGGTCGGTATAAATAGTCTTGTTTGCGACTACTCTGTTTCACTAAGTGAAATGTTGAGTTGCCTTTTCGTGGCGGTTGTTGAGACTTCTGTACCAATTGTGAAGAGGATACAATCCTCACGTGTTTCATCGGACTTGACTGTGGACTCATGGTGTGTGTGGGATGGGGGATGCTTACTCCTCAATGGCACCTGATCCCACCACTTGGTTTCCAGAGGTCCGTGTTTGTCCATTTTTACCGGATTTGTATCTATGTCCTGGACATTCTATTGATTTATGCTTTGGTATCTGAGGTTTTTATACATTTGTATTTTATAAGAAATATTTTAATTACGTCTACATATCTAATGCGTGCACAATGTTTATTAAATGACAAGCTGAATGTATCTCTCCGTCAAACAACACAGCAATCATTACATTCTTGCTTTTGTTTCTAAATACAGATTTAGAACGTGCTGCCTTTGCCTTTGCGTTGATGTGCATGGTGTTTATGGTGATTGGTCTTATGACTGGAGGTTATGGTTTACTTGGTCGTCAGACAAGAGTACTCACGTGGGCGTCATGTTGCTCGCTTGTTGCAGGTATGCTATCTAATTAATCCAGTGATATTGCAGTTATACTAATGAAGCTTTATAAAATAGTTATGTCAGATATCAAACTGAAAGAATTGGAGCTTTTATATTTGATCAAAGGATACAAACTACAAGCACTAAATTTATGAATAAATACAGAATCCGGAATTCAAATCAAGATAAGGAATACGCCCAGTAACGCGATTTAAGGTTCCAGATATGCGATTAATTACTGTTCAATATAGTCCATTGGCAGTACATAATTGTACATGGGGTTATCGCCTAACATTCCGATACATTCCAAGAATAAGCGTCTCGATACATTCGATCATCCGAATAATTCAAGAATTACTTTTTTGCTCTAAGTAAATGTAATTCGAAAGTGTTATTGAATATGGTGAATTAATATATTTAGCGGGTAAAGGGACCGAAATATAGTTAATATTAATTTATAGTTTGTATTGTGGTTAAGTTATCACATTTACAGTTGTGAATCATTCAGAACTCTAAACCAGCTATCGAATGTCTAGATCATCAAACTTTTATGCACAACACCTTTTATCTTTAGCCAGTCCATCTCCGAGACTGGAAAGAATCCCGACTCCAAGTGAAGCTAGGGAGTTTCGTTATCCAGTAATTTTGCGAAACCGAGTATTGTTTTCTAGTAATTTCGCGGAGACCTGGTAATTTCGTTTTTGGTATTGTTTTCATGTAATTTCGCGGAAATCTAGTATTATTTTTTCTAGTATTTCGCGGAATCCTGGTATTACTTATTTGTAATTTTGCGAAAACCTGTAACTGTTTTCTAGTACTTCGCGGAAACGTGATATTGTTTTCTTGTAATTTCGCGGATACCTTGTATTGTTTTTGGTAATTTCGTGGAAACCTGGTATTGTTTTCCAGTAATTTTGCGGAAATTTGGTATTGTTATATCGATGATATCCTGTCCATAAATAATTTGGAATTTTAGCATTACCTCTGTCAGATATATCCTGTTGAGCTGGAGATCAGTGAGACGACAGACAATAACACATCTTCTTTTTACCTAGAACTACTTCTGTTGATTGGAAAGGACGGTCAACTTCACACCCCCTTTATGACAAACGCGACGATTTTAATTTCCATATCACAAACTTCCCATTTCTAAGTAGTATTATTCCATATTCTCTTGTCTATGGCGTTTTCATTTCACAACTTATACGTTCTGCCAAGGCATGCTCTTCTTATGAATCTTCTTACGAATCGCCAATAAACTACTTACACGAGGTTACGTTGTTGAACGCTTGAAATCGTCGTTTAATAAGTTTTTTGGTCGATACGGGGATCTTGTTAAACATGAAGTCCCCGTCTCAATAATATTAGATAGTATTCTGGAGCGGTCATAGACAGTGTCTCCCTTTTGCCAATCGTGCTTTTCTCCGAACTTGACCTCTTCACCAAACTTGATCTTTTAATCGAATTTGACCCGTTAATCTTACTAGAAAGGTTTCCATGGAACATTTGCAACGAGTGTAACATGCCAGCAGAGGACACCTGGTTCTAACTTGTTTGGGATTCGGAATTGTTTTTTTATGTTGAGACCATTGTACATCTTATTCGTCGTGTTCTAATGGACTTGAGCTTATTTTTTAATTTTTTTTTTCAATTTTACTTTCGTGTAATTTTGCGTAATTCTGGTATTTTTTCCTAGTATTTCGCGGAAACTTGGTATTGTTTTCTTGTAATTTCGCGAAATCCTGGAATTGGTTTCTAGTATTTCGCAGAAATTTGGTATTGTTTTTTTTTTTGCAATTTCGCGGCAACCTGGTATTGTTTTTCTAGTAATTTCGTGTAAACCTGCTATTGTTTTCTATTAATTTCGCTTAAACCTGGTATTGGTTTCTAGTAATTTCGCGGAAACCTGGTATTGTTTTCTGGTACATTGTAATCTGGATTTCACCTGTATTGCTCAAAATTTGATTTTTCCAAATAAATTTTTTTTTTATGTGTATTGAAATGTAATGAAACAAACATAACAAAGATAAAATAAGATGTATGTTTCAGGTATTCTTCTGACTCTTTCGATAGCACTTTTTCACGGTAAGTGTCATATACTTCGAAGAACAGAACTTTTAGACGGATATCGCATTCCCCATAAGAAAATAATCAACGAATCACGAACATACAGCTTTGGATGGTCGTTTATCCTAGCATGGATGTGTGTATTTCTGTGCTTTATTTCATCATTTGTTTGGTTATATAAAGCTCAAGATCCAAGAAACTCAAAACGTCCAGGAGCCAGATACATTCATCAAAGGTACAAGCGGACACGTGCATATGTTGACGGAAGTGATTACGAAGAAATGTGATACTTTAAGTATGGTGACATATATTTGTCATCCACATCTTCTTTGAACAGCATGATCTAAAGAAAATAGCGCTCTTGTCCAGTCATGATAATAACCCCGTTGTGTTGATACAAACGTTATCTCGACAAGAATAGATATGATAATTTGTCATGATAACTATCTTACTTCGACGCGATCTTATAAATTATCTTGACACTATGACAAATACTACTAACGTTATGCCCCAAATGGAGGTGGTACTAGTGTCTCATCTATATTTAAGTTTCTGGTGTAAGGATTGTAGTCAGAACAATAAATCGTACCCGACCACCGGAAAAATAGAATACGAGGTTAAATTATTCTGTGTTATTGCAAACAATATCATGTACACAATATGATAAATCAATATTACTTTTATAGC
Organism: Atrina japonica; assembly: GCA_030159075.1. NCBI lineage: Eukaryota > Metazoa > Mollusca > Bivalvia > Pterioida > Pinnidae > Atrina > Atrina japonica. Next base: position 168,785 of record BROG01000341.1, on the reverse strand, counting down.
TAAATTAACTTTGTATGTATACTTTTTAGAGCATATGTTATACGAAGGGCTTCAGATTTTTATTTACTTCATATATATGATGACTAGTTTTGTGATACCTGAAAACGAATTTGTTTTATTTATAGTTATTGATTTCACTTTTTTTTCTGTACAAAACAGAAGAAAGGGTGAGGCGTTAGGATAATGTAATATTTAATATCTTGTCTGATCACAGATGAAAATCACAACTTTTGTTCAGTAATTTCAGTTTGGTATGCTGGGCATTTTGCAAACTCTTCACGTGGCCCAAAATGTAAGTCTTAGATTGTTTTTGTCTTTGTTACTGAGTTCGCTAGGATTACTTTACTTTAGCCACATAACAGATCAGCTTTTATCGCCATGACAGCTATGCCGTAATGTCAGTGGCGATCAGAATTACGGTATTTTCCCAAAATATATATGTAGCTGTTATCGCGTACAATCGATAACGCTAAACCTATTGTATTGAAGCGTGCCAGTTTCTGTTGACCAGAAGAGAACAAATATCACTTTATGGCATACTCTTCTTATCATTTTTTTTTCTGAGAGCCAAACGGGTCTCCAATAAACTACTCACCCAGGGATACGTCGTTGAATGCTTAAGTTCGCCATTAAGGAAGTTTCATGGTCAGTACGGGGATCTTGTTAAACAATATGAAGTCAAGCTCTGAGAAATATTCTCCCACTGAGGGTATTCTGGAGCACGACCATATACAATGTCTCCCCATCACCAATCAGATCTAAAACTAGCTGATTACATATTCACCGAGCTTTTCATCATGTTCGAGAAGTTGTTATGTAACATTTGCGTCGGGGTGTGGCATGCTAACAGGGCACACAAACGCCTTCCGGACACTTGTTCCAATGCCGATTGAGATTTGAAATTGTTCGGCATGCTGAGACCATTTTATATCAAATTTGTTGGATTCTAATGGAAAGGGAGTTTCCATTAACCATTGGTACGTCTTCATTTATACTTTATCAATACAACAGGGAAGTCATTTTGACTCCATGGGAGAGCTATATTAACAAGTCGAGATATGTTGATCAAACATGTTTTGATGTCAAATACCCCACCTTATGTAAGACAACCGAAAGTATCATTGAGCTACAGAGACCATTAGCTACATTGACATATAGACGGCAAATTGTATTCACGCGAATATCACGTCGAACTCAGTAAAGTTACATTCACGTAAATTTCATATGGCTTTTACGTGGTTATAATAACATTAGAAATGTTACGTGAAAATGGCAAGTGTTTCCAATCATTATTAGTACGTGATATTCACGGGAAAACATTTGATAATGCATTTCATGTGAATCTAACGTATACTTTGAACTAATGTGAAATTATTTTGTATGCTGCATTGCAATTCCGTGTAGAGACAGGGGTATTAAATATGCCTTGTGTATTACATATACACAAACAACACAAACAGATGACAATATAATTTAATTATAATTTTTAATCTTATTGCGTAATGGCGGTGAAAGCAATTGTGGTGTCAAAATATATAACAGCGAGTCCCGTGCATGAAATTTGTACTATTAAATCATGTTTTAAAGACTTGTTCGATGAATCATATATCAAACGTAATAACTTCTATTCATTATCAATACATTTAAACAGTATTGTACTATTTCAGCCAAGTGATTCCTATGAATTATGATTCTGAAGCAAGATTCCCCCACTCATATCAGAGGAAATATCCCTATTTCAGATTTTCACAAAACAACTTCCGGTTCATTATGATTCTAAATATGTTATGTAGATGATTACCAGATCATCAAGAATACTCTTCGTTTACGTCATTGATAGTTATCGCTTTATATATTTATAAAAAAATAAATTTACACTCAGAACGTTATAGACAAATTCTTGTTTTTTAATGGGTAATGAGAAGTACATATGGAGTCAGTGGTTTTCTAATTGCTATCATTTCATAGCTTTCTACTGCATCACTTAATGATATAAAAGTTTAATTAAGTCTTTATATCTATACATTTTTTAATTACCTAAAACTGTTCCTAAAGAAATAATAAAGTCACTGTAAACTTATTATTTTAATTCAAATTCGAGTTCAACCGTTAAAATCTTATAGATTGAAACGACCATCTTGAGCATTTCTTTTGGCATCTTTTTGCAAAGCTATACTTAAACTATATATATATATATATATATATATATATATATATATATATATATATATATATATATATATATATATATATATATATATATATATATATATATATTTCTATATATACATAACGAGTTAAATCTGCACCTGTTTATGTAATGCACTGATGTTTATTTTTAAATTGGTTGGTTACTTTTTACCCAGTATAAATGTAATGACAAAAGAATCAATTTTGCAATGACATTTGATATAAATTATTAATAACTCATTGTAATTGTCGTCTGCAATTCCATCCATTGTACGCAGACCAAACTGCAAAGTTTAGATCTGTATACAAATTTTGTATAGCAAACTTGTAAATCATATGTCAGTTACATTACAACTACCATTCTGAGAGTTCCATCACAGAGTTGAACATCAAGAGTCGGCGAATGCATGCTTTGACAATCTTACAGTATTTTCGTATGTGTATGTAAATATGGGAACACTTACCAGACATTTGCTGTCAGTTTCTCCATTTTTGATAAACTTTATTTGTGATTTTAACTAGATAAATGAATCGAAACACGTATGCACTTATGTATATATTTGTACTTTAACTTCTAGTCACATTCCTTTAGTTGATAATACGTCATTTGAGTTATTTGAGTGCAAATTGCCATGGAATGAGTGGTATGTAAACTAATCGTATATGTTGCATACTAGTATCTATACTTTCAGTGGAACAAATAACTCAAATTTTATTACCAAGACTTCGAATTTGGAATAAGTGGTACATATGCAGCCCAAAACATTTTGTTTTAATGTCATTCATATTTAGAGTGTAAGGAGATTGATTGCATTGCCAATCACAATTATACCCTTTGCTTACATGGAGCATTCTATCAATTTTTTTGATAAAGCACATGTTGTTTCCAAGACTGCACGAAATCTAGTTTGACACCAGTTTTGTAGAAAACTGAATTTTTCTTCCTTAGATCTCCAAATTTTTCTATCATATGCGCAGACATCTCATTTTCTTCAACGTGCCACGCTCTTCGTGATACGGAGCGTTGCCTTTGGGTTCCGAATATGGCTTATCAAAATTTCTACATCTAACTGGAACAGTTGTTGTTGCTATTGTTGTTTAACCTCCCACTCAAGAATCTTTCACTCATGTGGAGGGCTTCACATTTTGGCCCATGCTCGGCACTTACGGCACTAAGCAGTGCTATTTCTTTAACGTGCCGACACCTACTGTGACACGGGACTTCAGATTTTACTGTCTCATCCGAAAGACAGGAAAAGCCAGCCGCCTCCGCCGATGTTCAAACCCGATACCCTCTGGTTGCGTATCGAGCGCTCTAACGAAGAGCCACGACGCGATTGAACATTCATTAGCTTTTTATAAAGTCCCAACTCGTCCATATTCCAATGAGATCGTTCTACCATCAGAAGGCCATGGACGGTTAAATATTAATTAACGATTTTAAACTAAACATTTGAAAAATAGCATTAAGAGTTGAAGCAATGCATATTAGAACCGGTACATTCCTTCGTTGCATATGAACAGTTTTTGTATTTGGTTTCCATGTGGTTTCAAGCCACTGATTACTCTTAGAATTAATTCATGTTTTATTTGATCACTGGCGACTATAATACACATGATTTTACGAATATCTTGTATTATTTCAGAAGAATGATGTTTAACATTTATGATAATTTATCGACCTAAGTCCTGACTTCCAGCACTCCTAGATTTCAATATATATGCACAACAAGTATTGGTTTTTTTTTACTTTGGTGTTTGGAGATATGGAGGCATTTTTAATTAGTTAATGTCACAACCCTGGCTGTAAACCAACAAATCTATGAGGTATGGACCATGTGAGTAATAACGATAGTATGGAAATAGTATCTATGTTACCTAATAATTGAAATAAATAATTATTTCTGTCTTCATGTAATTGATTCTAGTTGTGTAAACAAATTTACTTATTTCTAGAGTGACCAATTTTTAGATTTATAAAATTTAACTTTCTCAAAAATGTTGCTTATATAATCGACATTTGTTGTTGATGTATACGTCCTTTTTCAATTGTTAACAAATACTAATTCTATTGATTCTTTTGATGTCAATGTAAATGCATTTCTCCTTTATTTATCACAATAATTCATAGTTTTTATATTTCTCAGACACTGTATGTATATATTGTAATTATTTATTAAACTATTTTTCACTTTGAACTTTTAAGGAAAATATCTTTGTTATTTTTACAACTTCTATCTAAAGGGGCGTTAGCTGTGTTTACTCTTTGAAAATTATTTCGATTTTGTACTACTTTTACTACTTGTACTTGATGTACAACAACAAATAAGAGCTATACACAGGTATACAAAACCTTATATTCTTATATATTTTGTGAAAATAAAGAAATAAGGTAAGGTCCAGTGTGGTATACAAATAACCAAATATACATATATGGCACGCCAAAACCACATTAATGATTTAAACCTAGTTGTCTCCAGTTAAACCTAGTTTTTCTCCAGTTAAACTTAGTTTATCTCCAGTTAATTTGGGTAAGAGAAAAATTAGAATTAACTGGAGAAAAATTAGGTTAAACTCGTAACACAAATTAACTGGAGAAAAATAAGTTTAACTGAAAAAAACTAGATTTAACATGACAAAAACTATGTTTATCTGAGAAAAACTATGTTTACCTCATTAATGTAATTTTAAGTATTATATACATATACAAAATGTAAGGTTTAGCGAATCAGTGGCAATCGAAAAGGTACCAGACCTGGGTTTCTCAACAATTTTCACAAAATATATAAGAATATAAGAATTTTCATGCCTGTGTATACCCCTTTTTATTGTTGTACATATATCTAAGTAGTAAATTTTTTTTCAAAAACATTAAAAAAAGAAAACAACAGCCAATGACCTTTTCAGTTGTTGGTGATAAGTACATGAAAATTTAGCAATTGATGAACTCTAAAAAAATGAAATTAACGAAATCGAATTAAAAAATAATCGTTGTCAGGTAGTTATTGATTGTGAGTATTAAATTTTAAGATAAAAAAGAGATTGATAAAGTCTTACACCTCAGAAATCTCAACACGAGGTGTAAATGTCTGATTGTCAATCCAAGGATGTCTTGAGTGTTGACCTTTAAACTCATGTAAAGCAGGTTGAGATTTCTGCCGTTCGACACACGTGCTAGAATATTTTTCTCCCACACTCCAGGAAGATAGAGGAGCAGTGTTTTGTTTACAATTCTAAAATTTGGTCAAATTTCGATGTTTGTTTGTTTGTTGTTGTTTAACGTCCCACTCAAGAATCTTTCACTCATATGGAGACGTCACCAAATGCCGGTGAAGGGCTTCAAATATTGGCCTATGTTCGGCACTTAATGCATTAAGCAGTGATATTTCTTTAATGTGCCGACACCTACTGTAACACGGCACCTCGGTTTTTACTGTCTCATCCGCAGAACAGGGAACCAACCTGCCGCCGACTGGACTCGAACTCACGACCTCACGATCAACAGTCGAGTGCGCTACCGACTGAACCAGGTCAAATTTCGCAATTATTTATAAGAAAGCGTGTTCACCACGACATGTCTACCGTCATTTTTTTGTTTTAATATTCTTAAATTAATTCCGCAAATTACATTGTGTTGACATAATCAACAGGAAATAACGTCATAAACTTCAGAAAACGGTTTGACTCTTTTCAAAATCTAAAGAATGTTCCTATCCAGTTAGCAATCGCGTTTAAATAAAATATACAACACAAAAACAAAAAAAATATGTGTATTCTTTATCTATTTTTTTCAAATTACCACAGTCAGTTATAAGAATCCCTCTAAAGTGATAATTGTTTTAAATATATTTTCAAATTTCCTTGATCAGTGTTAAAAAAAAACAATAGCAACATATTTTAGTTAGGGCAGATACTAGAAACTTATTATAGAACGGACAATAATGACATCAGAGGCGAAGTGGTCAAACTTTTATTTTGCCTAGAATTAATGCCTCGGCGGCAATGTTTCAATATATTGAGCAATTACAAAAACGCCATCATGATTACACTCAAACCGCATTCGAATATCTCCTTCTTTTGACAAGGAAACTATAAATACTCGTTCTAGCATTGGTCAAGTTAGTTTAATCGAAAATAGATTGCATGCATTATTTACAGAACGCGGATTTCAATTGAATACAAAATTTGAATTACAATATCACAGTATATACACATATATAATAAAACAACATATTTTTGTTATTTTCTCTTGTTCTCTCATAAATGATTAATTCTGCATATAGACGTAGTTCTATTGATGACACAGAAAGTGAATAATACATTTTAACTGGCTCACAAGTGGTTGATTGTGAAGTATTTAAATACAGTTCATCAAATGACAACTTGCATAAGAATATTACATTGAATACCGGTTTCAAAATATTTCAAAAACAAAGAAAAATAAATCCAATGGGAAAGCATGGGATTAAATATTTAGAAGCAAACTTTTGTGAAGATGATACAATGAATTTGTCTGTACATGGATGGTGAATATGAAGTAGAAATTGGAAACTCATGTCTACAGATCTGGATTTGAATGTAACACACTTCAGGATAAGAGGATTGTAAGTACATTTTAAAATGAGGAGCCATTGGAACATTGTTGAATTATACAGGATATAAACAAAATTTAATCAGTTCACTAACTGACATTCAATTCACGAACTCTTTAGCTTTATATCAATTTGATAAGTTACACACTAATCGATAGATAAAATTTATAATACTCAGTGGCATTGAACACGTCACCCTTCAAGGAACTTATACGCAAATACAGGTAAAATTTTCAGAACAGATAACACGAAACTATATAAATGATCCTGAATAAAAAGTATCAACCGAAACTTAAATTAGCAACTACCACGTTTCATCGACTGAAATTGTCAGAACTAATTTAAGTGTTGAGTCATCTATACCGATTGTGACCAGGAGTTATCGCGCCTGCTGTTGTGCAGTGGTCTGTATCGGTTATGACTAGGAGTTATCTCCCATGTTGCTGCTGTTGTGTTGTATATATCGAGCTTGACAAGGCATTATCTTCCCTGTTTTTGCTGGGTCCTCGATATCGTTTTTGACCTGGATTTATCTTTCCTGCTATTTGTTTATACCGATCATGACAAGCAGTAATCTTTCCTGTTGTTGTTGAGTCGTCTATACCGTTGTTGTTGTTGTTGTTGAGTCGTCTATATCGATTGTGACCAGGAATTATCTCTCCTGCAACTGTTTGTTAATACCTATCGAGACAAGGAGTTGGTTCCCTTGTTGCTGTCGTTGTTGTTGTCGTTTATACAGATTGTGACCAGGAGTTATCTCCCCATGCTGTTGTCCATTCGCTGATACCGATTGTGACTAGGAGTTATCTCTCTGTAGTTGGTTAGAGGTCTCTACCGATTGTGACAGAATTAATTCTAAATTCGTAATGATCTGACTTCGTATTCATATTAGATGTGAGAGGTGGGTCAGGAATGTTAACTCCATCCCTTGACCCTTTGTTGCAGAGTTGCGTGTTGTTCCAATGCTCACCAAATTTATGTCATAACTCCTGGACTTCCATCGGTTTGCACTTTGTAACATGCACTCTTTATACTATGACTTCATAATTATTTACATAGATATGAAATGGATATTAGTGTTCTTCAAAAGATCAGATTATATGTAAATATATTTGGGCGTTGATTACTATATTATATACATGTATTACACAATTTGGTCACAGATAGTTATTTTCCAAATCTATAAAATTTCATGCATGTCCTGCAACACATTTTCCTATATCCACGGTATCGACACTTCCTTTTTGATGCACTCCTTTTACATATACTAATGCGGTCTCTACAGTTTTCTGAAAAAAGTGTAAAAAAGTCAAAATTAATTTCTGATAAAAAAAACAGAATACTAAAGTAAACAACAGCACACATACCAATATCGCATGTACCAACAATAACAAAGCTAATCATTTTAAACTTAATGAAAATTTAGAAAACACTTAAGTAGAATTGTGAAACTGCATAGAAATTATCACAAAAGTTTATGCTGGTATCCTCGAACAAAATTCAGTCAGAAGCTTCAAGTGATGGCACAGTGCTTCCAAGTTAGTGCAGCCGATAATTATTGGGCGGGACACACTGAAATCACTTAGGGAAAATAAAAATTAATGCATGATATATAAGATAAACAATTTTGCTCATATCCATTTGAGTGATCACCTCAAGTTAGTGAAATCCTTACAATGTACAAAACAGCGAAGACTTTACCTTACCTTAAAATCGTCTTAATATTCTTAAGTCTTCGTTCTTTCCATCAATTATTACAGAATGGAATACACTTTTTAAATTGGAGCTCAACTGATGAAGTCTAATTGACAGAAACGACCGTCTTGAGGATTATAACTTTGGTATTATGTTTATAATATTTATATCCACTAGGTCGTTGCCACTGCTGGTGGACCTTTGAGTCCTCGAGGGTATACATAAACCTTGTACCTGGTATTTCGGTATCAGCTGATAATCTTATACTAAAGTAATATTTTGCACTGATAAAACACCATTTAAATTCCAAAGTTTTTTTTAAATCTAAGAGAGTCATATTTTCACAGTGGCTACTCTTAGACGGATTTCAGCTATACTTTTAGATTTATTATTGGACCTTGTATGATATCACTTTGTCTTCAGAAAATGCATATACATTAAAAATTGTAGAGCAACAGATGACGTCTAATTGACACAAACGATCGTCTTGAGCATTATAACTTTGGTATTAGGTTTACAATATTTCCAATAGAAGTTAGAAACTCGCCCACTTTGAATCAGTTTAATCCAAAAAACAACAAGAGCAAATGGTCCTTGATCCCCTTATTTTTCTCATGGAAGTCGTTAACTTAACCATACACAGTTACGTCACAGTTTCAATCACCTTAAGGACGATCTTTACCGGGTCAATTTAACCCAAATTAGGTAGAGTTCGTGTAGTTCCAGGCGAGAGAGCTCGACTCATTTTTTTTTCACGAAATGTCCTCCATATGATAACTTAAGAATTGAATTTGAACTTTACAGTGACTGCTTACTTCCGAGGGTGTAATCTGTATCATTTATATATACTAGCTGATAATCTTATCCTAAAGTAATATGTCGCACTGATAACAACATTTAAGTTCTAAATTCTTCAAAAGCTAAGATAGCCATCTTTTTACACATTTAGATTTATTATTTGACCTTGTATCATACCACGTTTTCTTTAGAAATTCTATTTTGAATTGGAGCTCAATTGATGAATTCCAATTACCAGAAACGATCGTTTTTTAGCACTTTTTGTAGCACTATAATATATATGGTATTATACTTTATATATATATATATATATATATATATATATATATATATATATATATATATATATATATATATATATAAACGGACAGACTTTGACTAATGTTTTTAACTTCACATATTTCTAACTGCAAACAAATATATTGGAATAAATACAATGATAGTTGCAATGATTAGAATGACCAGAACCATTTCATTTCCTACATTTTCTATCCAACAATGCTTTACATTGTTATCATTTTAAAATGTCAACCAACCTATAGGACAATCACGCTGGTTACAGATCTGTGACGTATTCGGCTTTGTATCAGGACAAAACTTAACGTTGAATGGTTTATCGGGTGGTCCACAGTACAACTCTCTTTTCTGAATCCCAACTCCACATGTCACGGAACACTATAAAAGAAAATGCAATTTTGATAAATTACAAAGCATAGCGATCGTATATAATTTAAATAATTCTATTTATGAAACATTTCCAAAAAATATACTTTGATGAAATAAAATAAAATCAGAGAAGATATCTGTATCATGTTATGAACATTCTAACCTTGCCCCAGTCACTGCTATACCACTCTTGCATACATGTAATTCTGTTACAGGGAACAGTCTCTCTTTGGTACACGATGTCAGAACAAAATTTCATTTCTGTATCTTCTACTTTGCCATCCATAAATTCCTTTTGACATTTATGAATATATTCTTGCTGGCCATTTGAGCCACATGATTCACTACACTCTGTCAAATTAGATGTTCGAGTAATTCGATATTTCCAATTTTGACAAGTTACTCGATTACATGGCCTAGAGTCTAATATGTTACTGTCATTGGAACACATTTTGGAGTCCGTTGGAACGACTAATCCATCAATTGAAACCTTTTCACAAACTTTAATCTGAGTTTCAATTCCATTGTCTCCACAAGTCTCAGAACAGTGTCCCCAGTCAAACGATGAACTCCAACGATATGTTTCACATGGACCAGTATTGCAATCACGAGTGTTGGAAGGTGGTTTAGGATCTTGACAGAATAGTGGATCAACTTCCTTTATTCTATCAGTGAAGTCATATGAATAACAGTTAAATATTTGAAACTGAATACCACTCTTGCCACATTCCACAGAACATTCTGTCCAATTTGTTGATAAAACCCATTTATACAACGTTTTTGTACAATGTGGTAGGATACATTTCTTGGTAAAGTTCACTTTATCTAGCCCTTCACAAAAAGAATCATTTACACTTTCAAGAGAACCATCTGCGTAAGTTTTTTCACATGTATATAGCTGTACTTGAATCCCTTCCTCGCCACAGGTGTGTGAACAGGCACTCCAGTTGGACGATATCCAATTATACGACTCACATGAATGCCTGTTGCAATCACGAGTGTCATTTGGTTTTTTTGATTGTAAACTTTCATCACAAACACTATCTTCCACAAGTTTTGCATCATTTTCATAAGTTACTTCAAAACATCCGTGTGTTCTAGATTGTACTCCGGATTCTCCGCACGACGCTGAACATTCAGACCAATCAGACATGAGAACCCATCTATATTTCCCATTTTTACAAGCTTTGCGGTTACAAGGTTTAAATTCCTTTTCACCTTGCAAATGTTTACACTTTTCATATTCCACTTTTTCAATATCATCATTGGATGTAATTCGATGGCATACATCAATTCGTTCTTGAATACCGTCCCATCCACATGTCACTGAACAAGGCCCCCATTCTTCCGTAGAGTCCAGACGAAACCATTCTCTGACACATGGCTTTCTATTACAAGATACAGCAGATTCGTGTTTGGATTTATCTTTGCAATTGTCATTATCCACCTCTTTGTTAGTGTCTGAGTAACATTTATAAATTTTGGTCTTGATACCATTTTCTCCACATGTTTCACTACATTCTGTCCACTCCGGCATCATTTTCCATTTGTAGTTATTGCATGGTTTCCGGTTGCACTCACGTGTTTGTGAAGGTGGTTCTAATATGCTACACGTCTTCATATCAACGTCTTCAACTTTTCCATTTCGTGTTTCTTTTACGCATTTATATTTTTGGTATTGGACTCCATAGCTTCCGCAAGTGGCATTGCAATCACTCCATGCAACAGACATAGCCCATTTAAATCTGTAAAGAAATATTTTCTGATTAATAAGTTTTCAAGTAATTTATATATGTCAAATATCTTTCAAAGAGGGTATATAAATATTGTTATGCTTTGAACAACAAACAATAGTTCGAAAAGAAGAATAATATTCTGATCAATATGCGCATAACAGAAATTAAAAACAAAATGAAATCTTGCTTATATAAAATACTTATAATCAACAAGCACATACACATAAGATATGATAATCAGCAAAAGTGACTTATTGATTTCTAGAAAGGGATTTATTGTAAAAGAGTGGTACTGAAAAAGACATTATTATACAATATCCTTGTAGTTTATGTTAATTCTTATTTACAAAGACTAAACTGATCATAAAGTTTGATAAATCAAGAAGCTTTTAAATCAGACAAAATATATTCGTAACATTATCGATATATATCTTACATTTCGGCATTACATTCCGTTCTTTCACATTTTATCGGATCTCCAGTGGGATCTTTCAGGAAATGACATTTACTTCTGTTGACTTTTTCGTCTGTTTCTATATTATAACATCCGTATATTAAACTTTGATGACCTGAGAAAAAAATTGCTGAATGTCTATAAAAAAGATGTGTGACAGAAATTCGGTTTTATGGTACCATTTTTCCTTTAGAAAATCTATTTTAAACTGGAGCTCAACCTAAGTCTAATTGACAGAAACGATCGTCGTAACAATTATAATTTCAAGAATTGGTATATTGATACTTTATTTTTATATTTTATTCCACTAAATCAATGAAGCCATGAACATGAACTGTATACATATATTTTGTTTCGATAATTCGTGCAATGCATTTGCATTTATTTATTATTTAACCCTTTCAATCCTACAGGTCATAATAGACTGGTCTATATATAACACATCTCAGATACCAAACTATAAATCTTTAGGATGTTCAGGATATCGATACAAATCTGGTAAAAATGGACAAACACGGACCTCTAAAAATCAAGGGGTGGGATCAGATGCCAGGGAGGAGAAAGCATCCCCTGTTTACCGGTCACACCCGCCATGAGTCCACAGACAAGTCCAAATGAAATACGTGAAGAACGAATCCTCGTCACAATTGGTACAAACTCTCAACAACCGCCAAAGAAAAGGAAACTCAACATTTCACCTAGTAATCGCAAACAGAACTTTTATACTGATCGTGATTTGCGGAAACGTTGACATCGAACACAGTTTTCAATATCCCTGTGTCAATAATTTGTAAGTGAGTAGTTTACATCTGTATATGAAATATTCATATGTTGAACACACCCTGGTATATCGGATCATTTGTGAAATGTAAACTGAGGGATATTACTGAGGGAAAGCTGAAATCGTCGTCCTATAGCTTAGTTATCAAGCTATCAAGAGTGCTTGATTCTGTTGTTTCTTTACTTTCTAGTTCACTGAGATATATTGCATTGACATATGTATGAAAATTTGTCATTATTAATTGACAAAACGTCGTCAATATATCTAAATGTCAAATTACAAGACACTGCTAGCTTTCTTTCTTTTGATTTAGCAGTTTCTGAATGAAGTCTGCTTCATATGAATAAAGGAACAGGTCGGTCAATAAAGGGATACAATTTGTTCCCACAATAATGCCTACAGATAAGGATCACGTCTCCAAACATTAAAATTATATTGTCTTTTAGAAATTCCAGCATGTTTCATATCAACTTCAGTGTATTTATGTGTAGAATCAGAGTGGTGTTTGACAAAATAAGTATCATAATTACCAATCATTAGATATCTAAATTTTCGGATACCTCCTTTAGTGAAAAAAAAAACCAATTGTCTATGATACTAAAAAGTTTTTTTTAATTTTTTTTTCATGTGGAATTGTTGTGTAAAGAGTAGAGAAGTCGTATGTTTTGATACTGTGAATTTCAGAAAAATTGTTTGCCTGTAAATTTTCTAAAGGTTGTTTAGAATTTTTAAGTATCCACATCTGATTTACACCGTTTCTGGAATACGCAACTGTACAGTATTACTGAAGTTTCTCCTTAATGGCCAATGACCGGGTAATATTGAACTACATGAAATATCGTAAAAAGTTATCTGATTTACAAATTATACGAACACGACAACTCAAAGATATACTGTTCAAAACTAGTGAACACATACACTGCAGTTAGACTGAAAATGATAACAACAACGTGATACATACACCCCTAATTAGCGATTCCACGTGTACTGTTCACTGCTCTTACATCGACACCGAAAGCATGTCAAACATAAATATACGTATAATTATGGGAAGTCTTTTATCGAATACAGCAATTATTCATTTTTCTAAATAAAAATATTGTATTTCTATACATATACTTTTATCACTTCAAGTTAAACAGATACAAACAAAACAATGTATTGGTATTCTCCGAGCAGTTTGAGAATCCACGATTGAACAGAAGTGTTATATAAATAGCCTTGACAGATTGAGGTCGCTTCAGAGGGAATTCATTAATTTGTTTTCAGCTTCATTTCCTTCTTCAAGGTATTTCAACCCTGTATTACTGTTCGTAAACGTACAGCACACTTTCTTTATCGATTCTATATCTCTTCTTTTTCTGTTGTTTTTTGTACTTTGTTTGTTTGCTACCTGTTTGGTAACGTGTTTACGTCTGTGTGGAATGTTGGTAAACGCGGACCCATCTCAATTCTTACCCATGTCACTTTGGCTAAATCAAATACGGTTCACTGACTCGTAACCAAAACAAATGTAAGAGTCGTACCCATTGTTTTACTAATTTGTACACAATAACGTAGGAATTATGGTTACACCAATGGCTTAGTTCTCAAGCAATTAGAAAAACTACACGGTCTCGATCATTTTCTACGTATGAATCATGAATACTCGTTACATTTTTTGGTTTGTTCCATTCCGTACAGTTTTGTCGGAATAGCTTGTGTTCATATCATCGGACCTCAACAGAAGGTCGGGCAGGATCCCTTTCGGTTTCTTAATATCAACATTGACAACATTCAATGATATCTTCTCTCAGTTCTTCGCTCTTTCTTGCAACGAATACAGGACAGGAAGTTCTTTGAAGTAGCATATTGTTATGAAAAACGATAACAGAAAGAATCAACTTCAAAAAAGTCTATCGACCCATTACAGTAGGAAAAATTATCCGTTTTCCAGATAAATAAAAAAATATTCAACAGTTAATAATGACCATGTCGAACAAGTTACACGTGTATGGCGTAAGAAGTTTACAACGCGCAATGACGATCCTACTAATAGAATGTTCGTAAAGATTCCTCTAAAACAACTAGGTACTAGGTGACACGACAATTTTCTCTCCTTTCATATAAACAACTGTAAAACCCGATAGAGTGATTCCTAAATTTTCCAGGTAAACTGTAAACAAACAGTATAGGTAGCCCTATTGTCGTAAAACCACGGTCCGGATTCGCTATGCTCTTTCCTTCCATATAAACTGTAAACGAACAATACAGGTAGCCATATTGTCGTAAAACCACGGTCCAGATTCGCTATGCTCTTTCCTACCTGTAGTTTCCTGTGCTTGAAATCACTCCTGCATATTTTTAAATATTCATGAAGCCTCAACCAATGCGAATAAACGGTACTCTGCACATTCGTCAGCTTATCAGATCGAGGCTATAAAACAATTTCAGAATTGTATTAGATCAACGGACTTCGCGATAACTTCCGTTGCCGATCACAACTACTGTGATTAGATAAATTGAACACACTTACTCCTTTATAAATATCTATTAGCTACGAGTGATTTCGGGTACATAAAACCACGGTTAGGCAAGTGCATAACGATTATGACTATGAGGGCGCCCATCTACATGTATATACAAATCTATGTACATTCGGGGATTCTAAATGTCTTTGTTATCGAAACCAAATCGCCAAAAGCTCGAAATTGTAACGACCCTTTTACCTTATATCCATTTAACCACGCGAGATGTAGTGTAGTGATTCATTTCCTGACCCGGACACATTCAGAGTTTAGGTAATAAAGAATAATGACATTGAATTTACAATGACAAGAATAATCGATCTTTCTTGTTATCCAACCTACGAGTATCTAGTGGGAATATATTTTTTTTCCATAAAAATTGTCATAACCAAAAATTTAGTAGAATCATCCGCGAGAAAATCAAAAGGTTAATCCGCCTATCATGTTTTGTGAAGTGGACAATAAATACCTCTGTCAGCGAAGTACTTCTGAAGCCAATTAATTTCCACAGATATAGTTGTATGTCATTTCAATACCAAACTAATTATGGTAATTACCTTGTTGGTAAATACATGTATACCTTCATAAATAATTCTACAATCAAACAGGCAATGAGCACGAATGAGTTATTTAATGGGCATGAGTCAGCTAAAACATGGGTACGAGTCAACCAATTCACTTAGGTACGAGTTTTGATGGATACGAGATAACAATAAGCTATATGGTGAACTTATTCATCTAAGGTTGCCTTGAATATTACGCAACTCCGTTTGTATTTATTGTCGTTACGAGTAAAAATCATTTTTTAATCGTCATTCTCAGATTAGTAGAAAGCAGAGAATCACTCAGAAGCGTAATTAATGGGAAGATAATAACTTTGTATAAACATTTGTATTGCAAAGCATATTGCATGCAGAATGTTGAGTCAGGATTGAAATAGCGCAAATAGAATATTAGGAGCATATGGCTCATACAAGCCAATAAATCTTAGCCCGCTATGGGCATCATATCAGTATCTATGACTTCGAGTCAATGTATCAATATACCACCCTCCCATAGAGACATATGCGCCAAGAATAAAGCTGCCCAAATATTGAATAAGAAATAAGTGTCTACCCCGGAAAAAAAGATCCACATTTACAGTGACATTGACATTAGCGAAATGACCTCATGCCAATCTTATGATACAGCACCTTCTATAAGGCATATTAAACCCCAAAATTAGACTGCATGCAGAACATATATAACAAACTATGGCGCGTGAAAAATCCAACCCAACTAAATAAATATCTTGTCATCAATGGTATGGTCTTAAAGGCATATTGTCGCTCAAAATTTTATTTTTTTCCATTGAAAACTTAGTATTGATATAAAAATAATGAAATGATGTTCCTGTATCGAAAAACATTATCAATATCGCATAAAATGTCATTTATGAGGGTATTCTGTCAGCAAAACCTAATTTATTATACACTGACTCAGAATCAATCCGAAGACACATACGATGAGCTAATAGCCGGAAGTTATATGAGAAAATACAATAGTACAATACTACACAAGTTCTACTCCTTGTTCTTGCAGAATCTATTCTCCATCGCTTTCTTTCATTTTTGAACTACCTGTTTGAACATGCATGAAAATATTTCCGATTGGTTTCAAACTGGAGGTGACTTCTGATTAAACTGAATGTTTTACGTCGATGCCTGATTATTTCTTATGTTAAGACCTCAAAATACATTGAAATACAGTGAGATGTAGATATTTATGACAAGATCCTTTGAATTATTTTAACACATTTCTGATTTTACAGCATTTGAATTCAAACCAAACTTTTTGATACACTGAGCGACATTATGCCTTTAAGCTAGTACATACAACATTTGTGCAAAGAATGTGGTTGCACAATTTGAGCACAAGAAAACAATTATTTTCCAGGTTAAAAAATGTCCAAGTCAACAGTGACCTTGACATCAGTTATATATTGACATATTGGGCTGGACAAAACTTTACGGACGAACAGACATGCTTTACCATTACATGCTACGAGACGTCAAATCACAGGAATTTAAAATTTAAATTTGCAAATGATAAATAGGGATTCCATCTTGAGAACAAATCGTTGCTAAATAAAATAGTCTTTAAAATTCATATATGATATAATTCCTACCTACCTATTCCGCAAGTGACACTGCAGTCTGTCCATCCCTCATATTTATACTTATAAATCATCTTCTCGTGAGTAAAATCATTCTTAGAAGTTGTATATTTGTATGAAATCGAGGCTAGTGAGTAACTATTCTGAGGATACACCTGAAAGAGATTGACTACTAAATAACTAGATAATGCCGTTATAAGATGTAAGGGAATTTTCAAATGATCTTAAGTCTGAAAATATTCCAAATTACTTTGGAAAATAATTATGCTCGATTTTAACACAAGATGTGGTGTTTTAGGCGGGTGACAATAACCAGCAACGAAATATCTGAGGATGGCAGTATTCCTTTAATATACTGTATTACATACTTATACACTATTTGTCACCAGAAATGAACACAAGTGAAAAGAAAAAAAAAACGGTTGATGTATATGGAATATATAGTCATACTTTAAAAAAATTCTTGTTTTTAAAAGTTTCATTAATTTTATATTTGTATTTTATACTTTTATTAAACTTGTTTCAGCACAAACACACATGCGTGTCCACCCAGACACTTACCAATAGATATAGTTTTCTATAAATCGGTCCTTTCGTATATAGTTTCTCATGCCCATAGTTGTTGACATAGGTAAACCAAGCTCCTTTTGCAGCGAATTTCTTTGACCGACCTTGTCGGCTACCTCCATTAATGTAAAATGTGCCGTAACCCGGATCATAAAGCGCTTAATAAAAACAAAAAAGAATTCGTATCTTTTACCAGTATAGAAAAGTTACTTGATGCTAGTAATATTGCTTATTTCCTGTTTTGCTGAAACCTGTTATGAAGTATAATTTTGGTTTGAATATAGATATATTTTAAATCAATTGTTAAAGACACGGAAATGACTCGTAAAATAAATGACCACGTTAAATTTTGATTTCAATCATTTGTCTGGATAGTTTAAGGTGCTGGGTATCAATTTGTCAAACACAGCACTTAAACTTAAATCACAGAAATGTAAAATTATGTAACGCTAAACATTGGTTTAAAGCTTGATATATTCTAACTTGAGAGTTGCATAGAAAAATATGGTGATTTTTGTAATAATTATGAAAATTAAATGTTTGTGTCTACAAACCTAGAAAATGAGGAATGGTAGCTGTCTCTTTAATATCGATATCTCGTGCACCTTGAGGAAGTACTATTGCTTCAAAATACTGTGATTGACTTCCTACAGAAAGAAAAGTGTTATTTAAAATATAAATAAAAAAATTAAGCTTCATATACTTAAAAGATAAATTAGTTGTGAAAAGACAATGCATGAGTTTCCTATATACAATTTATTAATAAAAGAATGTGCATCTGATTTTTGAACACAATCTTTACAGTTTTGATGACAAGGAAAACGTCCAACTATCAATTATGTATAGGAACACTCAATATACTAACCAAGTCATCTGCAGTTGTTATCAGTCAAACTCCAGATGCAGTTTTAAAACAAGTGGTAATAATGGAATACTAATGATAAACGAGGTGTGGATTGGAAAAAGTCACTTCAGCATTCTTTGAAGGGAGTACAAGTCAACAGCATGATATAAAGTACAAATCTATATTGATTGACTTGCCAAATTTAAATTTACCTATGGACTGTAGTAAAGACTTATCCCCGTTTTGAAGTACAAGATCGTTGTTAAGGAAACAGAAATCTGTTCTGTTTTGATAGGTCCAACAATTATTGACTCTAATACAAAAAATATAGCACAAAGGCGACACTTTAACGTACAGAAGAGCGATTGCTCCATTGCTATAATGATAACAATGATTGTCATAATAACAAAAGAAGCGCATGGAAATGGTAACTGAACACCCAAGAAGAGAGGCAAAATAAGAATGTGGAGAACCAAGAGCTGCAAAACAAGGAAGTGGAAAACCCAGGACTATAGCAGGTACTAAGTACAAACTGTGCCGAAGTCCTTCGGTTGCTTATTCAACAATGTTTAGACCTTCCAACTAACGTAATGGAACTAGAAAACGTTCTTCAAAAAGAATGGAACTGTATTCCATTGTGAAGAATAAGAGCCTTAATTCAAATCTTCCCGAGCACTTATCATTTTGGTTTCGCGAGTGGCCACACAAAACTGAAGCATTTGCACCTTTTTCTACAATTTACAAACATTTCAAAATGGAAATTGATAATCAAAATGATACTGATACTCTCTGATACGAAATATGGACTGGGTGTCATGAACTTCTATTAATGAAAGTTAACAGCAGTTATATTGTAGCAAAACCAAACACTTAACAAACATATTTTCTTTCTTGTTCGTTTTTGTGTTTTTTCACATTCCAATACGATTGTTTCAGGTTCTACTGCGAATGTTTCAATTCTGGAGACATTATAACCGATGGGTTATAACGTGTACTATGGATTATGAAAGGCCGATTGGATCACACACGTGATGAACTAACGTGATGACCACGTTATCACTTTTGAACGCAAAAACTCACTTTTTAGTTGATAAACTACACTCTTTGTATGCACACGTACTGGCGTTAGTCATGAATTTTAGGCTTTTTGCATGCAAAACACAGATTATGCACGTAAGTTTCGAGTATGTACAATATTAACATATGTGATAAAATTGACCAACCAGAGACCTTGTTTCGTTTGGTCAGTAATGAAACGGCGCACGATATTGAGACACATTTTAATCATTTTAATTCCTTTGTTTGATAAATATCAGAGACTGAATTGCACATAACACTTTTTTCAGCATAGGTATCTAGATTATCGGATAAAATGAAAAATTAATTCTTGTTTCGTTTGGTAAATATCGTTATCACAAAATCACTTCTCGTCCCCTTCAGGACATTTCTGATTCCTTTTTCTCTGTGTGAAGAATACTGATTCGCTGCTTCCTCTTGGCCACATTACAAACTTGCATGCAAGTGTTTGATAATGTCTTAGGTGCAACAAAATTTACGCTATGCAATGGGTTTTGCATACAGAAATGTCTGTCACGTTAAAAGTCACTAGTTACATGCAACAAGTACGTTTTATTGCGTTCAAAATGACTTTTTGCATGACACTGGGATGTTTGATCATGAAAGTGGTCATCGCGTTAGTTTATCTCATTTGTGACCCTAACGGTCTTTCATAATGGACTTCCGCCAATACCGTAAGAAATCTTTAACGCACCGCTCTTCTGTAGACGACACGATACATTATGTCTGAAAAACCTCTTTTCAATCTCTTGGTGAAGAAAGACACCACCTTTTTAAAGAAGTCATAGTTACAAGAGCCTGATAACAGGAGTTAAACGAGGAAACACTCTAACCGAATGGACCATCACAGTCTTTGTATACGCTAAAGTATTAAAGTGGTATTAGCTTTGTTTTAAAGCAAATGTTTTTTTCTACTTTTACTACTTGTACTTGATGTACAACAACAAATAAGAGCTATACACAGCCTAAAAATCTTATATTCCTATATGTTTCGTGAAATGTGGTATTCATATACAAAATTGTAAGGCTGAGTTAAGCAATTGCAATTGAAAAAGTCGCAAACCAAAAAATATATATGAATTTAAGAATTTTATGCCTGTGTACATCTATTTTTTGTTATTGTATATCAATCTAATAGTGAAAAGGTGAAGAGTTGAGAAAACAAAATACAGCGAATAACCCTTTAAGTTAATTGATCTAAGCAATGTATTAATCAATTCGCATTACAATCGTTACTGGTATAAAAGTTTAGATCTTATCCTAAGTGTACAAACAAAATAATTAACGGGTGCGAGTAAAAAGTGTTTTTGAAGAAAAACAGATAGAAAAAATATTGATATAAAGGAGACAAAATTAGATGCACCAGCTTTCACTTAAATAAAAACATTTTCCACTAAAGTATAAATTCACGTCCACGTACTATAAAAATGAACATTATGATAAATTCATAACCAATTTCAATTTTCCATGAAAATATAACGGCAAATATATATTAAAAGACACGAGTTGAATTATGTGTCCATCCTGTTTTAGATCACATTTTAGCTTTCTTTATCAAGATGTATAGACTTATTTACTTGGTACAAACTTTAACTTTTTCGAAAATACACCGGATACCACTTTGCAGTCAGTCCCATTTCCTCTACAAACGCCACACCTGTCTTCCTTGGCATCGGAATTAGTTTTTCCGTCACACCCCACTTCCTGTAATACAACAAATACATGGAAATAAGCCACCATAGAATATCATTGATGTGTCATAACTTGAGTAACTTATGCTCAGATGTTTGTTACAAATATTCTGTACAGGTATTTCATGCATGCATATATGTATGTATGTATGTATGTATGTATGTATGTATGTATGTATGTATGCATGTAGGTAGGTAGGTAGGTAGGTAGGTAGGTAGGTAGGTAGGTAGGTAGGTACTTGTATGTTTATATTTTGATTTTTGTTTTTGTTTTCATGTAACTAACCTTCAACATAAGACTTTTTAATATTTTGTCTCAACATGTAAATCAATCTTTACCTAACACATGTTTCATCTTCTGATCAGTCCGTCATCACTAATTAGAAAACTATTAGTCAAATTCTTTTCAATTCACAAAAGAGTCGATAATCATTTTGCAACAACATTTTTATCTAGTAACAACTACTTCTCCAAATCTCGGTTGACATTTACATGTCCGGCTGTATCAATAGATATATTCTTTTTAAGATAATAATTGGTGAGAACTTTCAGCGACTGATGAATCATTTGGAATATTTTGTTCCGATTCTATTTGAAGGTGAAGTTCAATTATATCGAACCGTGTTATGGACTATGTCAAAGACACGAGAGATTTAAAAGTGTTTGTCTACTATTATATTTAATATGTATCACGGGAGAGAATATGTAGGACCTAATTTTAAACAAAGATCAATAGTTTGGCGAGTAATTTGTAATTAAAAAACAATTAAGAAGCAATCATCAGGTGTACATTAATATATAAATACAGTATTGAATTTTTATAATCTCCCAGTTGCATAAAAAAATGAAAAAAAATCACTTATTTTGGTCATCGGTTTTTCCCATCAAAGCAGATATAACCATGTTTGTCGTAAGTACAGAGAGTCAAGTGTCTAATATCAGGTCAGTCTTGTCTTTCATCTATGATATCTAAAGAACGTTACCGACATATGCCATCAATGCATATATTATTATGCTTATCGTAACTACAGGGTGTCTAGTATCACGTCCCTCATCTTTGATCTGTAAACAACGTACCAGACATGTGCCTTCTGTTAATATATTATTCTGATTGTTGTATGTACATGGTGTCTACTATCAACTCCTACATCCTTGATGTTTGAAGAAATTACCTGAACTTACCAGACATTTACCATCAATGCAGATATTATTTTGATTATCGTAGGTACAGGGCGTTCCATTATCTACAGGTATATCGTCAAATGTGGCCACTTCACCGGTTTTGTTCGACATGCATGTCAGAACACAATAATGTTTGGCTGAAAAAAACCCATAAAGATCGTAGTTTAAAGTCCCGTGACTGTTTTACCAACATGAAATATCAAACAAAGTTCTCTGACTTTTAGTCAGAAAATGATAAAAACAACATGATACAAACACCCCTAATTATCGATCGCCTGTGTACCGTTCACTGTTGTTACATCGATACGGAAATTATGTAAAACATGAATGCACGTCAAATTGTGGGAAGTATTTTACCAAAAACTGCAATTATTCATTTTTCCAAATAAAAATATTGTATTTCTATACATATAATTTTACCACTTTCAAGTTAAAAATAAAACCAAAGAAAGTATTAGTATTCCCAGACCAGTTTGACTCCACTATTGAATAGAGGTTTAGACTTGACAGATTGAGGTTTCTTGAGGGGAAATTCAAAGAAGGGTGACAAATTATTAATTTGTTTTTAGCTTCATTTCCTTCCTCAAAGCATTTCAACGCCCTCTTTCTGTTTCTACACGCACAGTAAAATACTGTACGATTCTCGATTCTATCTTTCTTCTTTTTCTGTTTTTTGTGTTTTGTTTATTTGATACCTGTATGACAACTTGTTTACGTCTTTGTGAAATGTGGGTATCCTCTTTGGCTACGTCATGCCTACGGTTGATTGACTCATAACCAAAACAATTGGAAGAGTTGTACTCATCGTTTTACCCAATAACGTAGGAATTATGGTTACACCGATGACTTAGTTCTCAAGCACATAGAAAAACCACCAGGTTCGATCATTTTTCTACGCAGGAATCATGAATACCCGGATACTTATAAAAGAATAACGCTTTTTCGGGTAGGTTGTTCCATTCGATACAGTTTTGTTGGAATAGTTAGTTTTCATATCATGGTACTTCAACAGAATGTCGAGCAAGATCCCTTCCGGTTTCGTAATATTCACATTGACAACTTTCAGTGATATCTTGTTTCAGTTATTCACCGAGGATCTAATTGTTGAAAAATGTTGGAATTATTTCTTGTAACAACTACAAGTGTCTTCACTTTCTTGTAGGCTGCTATCTAGATATCTCGATTCCAGGTAATATATAAGATATTAAAAATCGCAGATACCAAAGTATAAATCTTTAGGATGTCTAGGATATAGGTACAAGTCTGGTAAAAAATGGAAAAACACAAAATCAGCAACCTAGTGATAACCGCCGGTCATGTGCCTTTAATGAATATGAAACATCTCAGATACCAAAGTATAAATCAATAGAATGTCCAGGCCAGGACATAGATACAAATCCGGTAAAAATGGACAAACACGAAACTCTGGAAACCAAGATATGAGATCAGGTGCCATGGAGGAGTAAGCATCCCCTGTCTACCGGTCACACCTACCTGAGTCCACAGTCAAATCAAAATAAAATACGTGAATTTTGAATCCTCGTCACCACCCCCATCGAACAGTTAACTCAACATTTCACTTAGTGAAACAGAGTAAACGCAAATAAGACTATTATACCGACCTTAAAATGTGCGGAACGGTGACATCAAACACGATTGTCGATATCCCTGTGTCAATAATTTGTCAGTGAGTAGTTTACATCTGTATATGAAATGTTCATATGATGAACTTGTACCGGCACATCGGATCATTTGTGAAATATAAACTCCATATGCAGGTGATTGTGGGACATTACTACTGAAATGTGGAAACTGTACGGTGGGAAACCCGAAATCGTCGCGTTTGACGTATAGCTTAGATGTAAATTTCCCGTCTGTGTCTATACTAAGTAAACTGTCTAAGTATGAAGCGTGTGTGCTTGATTCTGTTGTACCTTTAATGTCTAGTTCGCTGGGATATATCGTATTGATTGTCGTTATTAATTGACAAAACGTCGTCGATATATCTAAATGCCAAATTAAAGGAAAAGGACACCGCTTATTTTTTCTTTTATTGATTCAGCATGTTTAAGTGGAAGTGTTGCTGCCCGCATTTTTCTATGAAGTTGCATACTGTTTTTCTTTACTAAATTTAAAATTTGTAATAAATTAGGAATGGGTAAAAGACAATAGGGAAAATTATTCGTTTTTCAGATAATTTTTACGGACATAGAAAATGCACGGAAATATTTTTCACCATAGAAATACGACCCAGGTATATTTTTACAATAATAATAATAATGATAATAATGATAAAATATTCAACAGTTAATAATGACCATGCCGTACAAGTTACAAATGTTTTAGTAGGTTGAAATTATAGCTATATACATGGCAGTTGTGTGGCGCTTACAAGCAGTGAAATTTCGTTTGAAAATTACGACGATTTTTCGATAGCATAACAAGATGTTTCTGTCAGGTTTTGCTATACGAAATTTAAGCGATTATGTCATGATAGACGGTTTTTTATATCATAGGCATATGGCATATCGGTGTAATTCAAAGACTCCTTCCAATATTCCTATAAGACGATTTACAACGTACAATGGCGAGCTTAATAATAATATGTTCCTCAAATGTTTCTCTAAAACAACTACATTTGTACACACCAGTTTTCTGTCCTATCATATAAACAACTGGAAAATCCGACATAGTGATTCCTAAATTGTCCATATTTCCGTGCCTTTTCTATGTCCGTAAAAATGGACAAACAGAAAAAAAACCCATGGTTTGGAATCGCTATGCTATTCCCTACCCGTGTTTCATGTGCCCAAAATAAGTCGTGCATATTTTTATTATTCATGAAGCCTCAGCCAATGCGAGTAATTGGTGCTCGCATTCGTCGACCAATCAGATCAAGGCTCTTAAACAATTTCAGAATTGTATTAGATCGACGGACTACCAAATACACTACCCGATCACAAAAAGTGTGGTAATATAAATTAAACACACTTACTCCTTTATAAATATTCATTAGCTACGAGTGATTTCGGGTACATGAAACCACAGGTAAGCGAGAAAATAGCGATTCCGGACAGTGGTTTAACGACTTGGGTGCCCATCTATATATACATCTAAGTACTTTCGGGGGTTCTATTTGTCTTTATTTTCGAAATCAAAATCAAATCGGTTCTTTACCTTATATCGATATAACCTGGTGGGTTGGAGTCGTGCACCCTTTCTTAAACTGGATATTATGGTATTTTAGGTACTAAAGCATAACGACATCATTAGATTTACACTGACAAGGGTAGTCGTTCTTACTTGTTATCCTACGAGTATTCAGTAGGGAATAAAAAGTTTTTTCCCTTAAGACTGTCATAACCGAAAACTGAGTAGAATCATCCGCAAGATAATCAAAAGGTTAATCCGCTCCGCCAAGTCTTGTGAATCGTATAATACCTATGTCAGTAATTCTGAAGCCTATTCATTTCCACGGATAGTTGTATGTCATTTTGATACCAAACGGTATCATGGTAATTACCTAGTTGGTAAGTACATGCATAAATTGATAAATAATTCTACAATAAAACAACCGATGTACACGAGTGAGATATTCGATGGGCACGAGTCAGCTAAAGGATAAAAATTAAGAAGTACTAATTAATAATCTAAGTCCATTAGAACACGACGAATTAGATGTGTATATGGTCATGAAGAACAATTGTGAATCCCAAACGGGAAAGGACCAGGTGTCCGGAAGGAGTCAGCATCCTCTGCTGGCATGCCACACCCGTCGCAAATGTTCCATGGAAACCTTCCTTTCTAGTACGATAAACGGTTCAAATTAGGTAAAAAGGTCAATTTCGGTGAAGAGGTTAAGTTTGGCGAAAAGCACGATTAGCAAAAGGGAGTCACTGTCTGTCAGAATACTGTCTAATCTTATTGAGAGGGAGACTTCATAATGTTTAACAAGATCCCCATATCGACTATAGAACTTATTAAACGACGATTTCAAGCATTCAACAACGTAACCTTGTGTAAATAGTTTATTGGCGAGTCACTTCGCTCTCAGAATAAACATTCATAAGAAGAGCATGCACTGGCATGACGTATAAGTTATGAAATGAAAACGCCATAGGCAGGAGAAGATCGAATATTACTACTTAGAAATGGGAAGTTCGTGATATCTAAATTGAAATCGTGGCGTATGAACCGACACTGATTTTCGGGATTACAACTTGTGATTATGTTAAACAGTGATGTATATGAGGGCTATGGCCGAGATTACATACCACGTTCACGTATGAACCGACACTGATTCACGGGATTATAAAGACAATGATTCATTGGATTATAATGAAAATTGAAGAAGTACCAATCGATAATCAAAACTCAAGTCCATTATAACACGACGAATTAGATGTGTAAATGGTCTCAACATGAAGAACAATTGCGAATCCCAAACGGGATAAGACCAGGTGTCCGGAAGGAGTCAGTGTCTTCTGCTGGCATGCCACACCCGTCGAAAACGTTCCATGGAAACCTTTCTAGTCAAGTTCGGTGAAAAGGTCAAGTTTGGTGATAAGGTCAAGTTCGGTGAAAAGCACGATTGCTGAAAGGGGGTCACTGTCTGTGGGCGTTCTCCAGAATACTATCTAATATTTCTGAGAGGGGGACTTCATAATGTTTAACAAGATCCCGATATCGACCATAAAACGTTTTAAACAACGACTCCAAGCGTTGTGTAAGCAAGTCGTTTTGCTCTTAGAATAAAACATTAATAAGAAGATCATATACTGGCATAACGTATAAGTTGTGAAATGAAAACGCAATAGTCAGGAGAAGATGGAATATTCCTACTTAGAAACTAGAAGTTCGTGATATGGAAATTGAAATCGTCGCGTTTGTTATAAAGGTAGGTGAGAAGTTGACCGTCCTTTCCAAATCGACAACAAGAAGGAAGCAGATTTGTTGCTGTCCATCGTCTTATCGATCTCTAGCTCAACAGGATATATATGGTCGTGGTAATTATGAACTATTTATGGACAGGACGTAATTGATACACCTGTAAGTACAATTGAATCGAGATGCTTCAAAAAGATGTCACCCAAAAGAAGTGCACATACTGTAACCATTGGAATACCGACAATCTGTTGGAAAACTTTTCCCTGTAAAAACCACGAATATGTTGTCCATCAAAACCCAAGCATCTTGATAATATCGTTCTCAGTGTACTTGTTATTGGAATCCGTGTGTTCCTTAACAAAATAAGGTTCCTTATGACCTAACACTAAATATTTATATCTGCGATTTCCAATTTTTCTATACAATGGAGTCTTGTTTTATATACGTTAACCTGTTTTTGAGTTTTTGAGTTTTTGATGAGGAATCGTTGTGTAAAGACTCGAAAACCCAAAAGACTTGATGCTTGTAATATGTTTGAAATTTAGAGATTTTAACGACTTCATTCAGAAACTGCTGAATCAAAAGAAGAAAAAGTTAGCGGTGTCCTTAATTTGACATTTAGATATATCAACGACGATTTGTCAATTAATAATGACAATTTTCATGCCTATGTCAAGACATTTTACTTAATATAAACACAGACGGGAAATTAGCAACTAAGCTATACGATAAACGCGACGATTTCTGCTTTCCCATCGTAAATTTTCCACATTTAAGTAGTAATATCCCTCAGTCACCCGCATATGGAGTTTATATTTCACAAATGATCCGATATGTCAGGGCGTGTACAACATATGAAGATTTCATGTACAGAGGTAAACTACTCACTGACAAATTATTGACACAGGGATATCGAAAACCGCGTTTAATGTCAACGTTCCGCAAATTTTACGGTCGATATAATAGTCTTGTTTGCGACTACTCTGTTTCACTAAGTGAAATGTTGAGTTGCCTTTTCGTTGGCGGTTGTTGAGACGTCTGTACCAATTGTGACGAGGATACACTCCTCACGTGTTTCATTGGAGTTGACTGTTGACTCACGGCGGGTGTGACCGGTCGACAGGGGATGCTTACTCCTCCATGGCACATGATCCCACCTCTTGGTTTCCAGAGGTCCGTGTTAGTCCATTTTTACCGGATTTGTATCTATGTCCTAGAGATTCTATTGATTTATACTTTTGTATCTGAAATATTCCAACAATTCTTTTGAATTCTTCGGATCCACATCTGATTGACTCCGCTTCTTAAGTAGTCCGTTGTATGGTACTTCCGAAGACCTTGTTTAATTTGTGCAAGAAGTTTGGTGAGTAAAATAGATAAAGGCTTGGTGGAACACTTAGATGACCCCGCAATGAATCGGTGTTTATAGGAATTTCTGAGGATCTTTGGAATCCAATAAATGTTTGGCAATTCAAGCTCCACGTCACTTGTGGGTATTCCAAACGCTGAGAGAACGGATTTCTGATTATCTAACACTTCAGATTTACATAAACCGGTGAGAGTGTATGTACGGTTTCCAGGAAGTGTGGTACGAGTCCGCCAGTTCACTTCAGTACGAAATTGGTACGATATGACCATAACCCATATGTTGAACTTGCCTTGAATATTACGCAGCTACGTTGTATTTATTGTCGTTACGAGTATAAATCATTTTTTGATCTTCAAAGGTACTAGAAAACAAAGAATCACTTAGAAGCGTAATTACTAGGAAGATAATAACTTTATATAAGCAATTTGCAAAGCACATTATCAATTAAAACAAAATCAACAACCTAGCGAAAACCGCCGGTCATATGCCTTAATTGAATATAAAAAAACTCAGATACCAAAGTATAAATCAATAGAATGTCCAGGACATCAATAAAAATCCGGTGAAAATGGACAAACACGAAACCAAGAGGTGGGATCAGGTGCCATGGAGGAGTAAGCATCCCCTGTCGACCGTTCACATCCGACGTGAGTTCACAGTCAAGTCCAAAGAAATACGTGAGGAGTGAATCCTCGTCACTATTGGTACAGACGTCTCAACAACGCCAATGAAAAGGCAACTCAACATTTTATTTAGTGAAACAGAGAAATCGCAAACAAGACTATTATACAGACCGTAAAATTTGCGGAACGTTGACATTAAACGTGGTTTTCAATATCTCTGTGTCAATAATTTGTCAGTGAGTAGTTTACTTCTTTGCAATAAATCTTCAAATGTTGTACACGTCCTGGCATATCGGATCATTTGTGAAATATAAACTCCATATGCGGGTGACTGAGGGATATTACTACTTAAATGTGGAAAATTTACGATGGGAAAACCGAAATTATCGTGTTTGTCGTATAGCTTAGTTGCCAATTTCCCGTCTGTGTCTATACTAAGTAAACTGTCTAAGTATGAAGCGTGTGTGCTTGATTTTGTTGTATCTTTAATTTCTAGTTTGCTGGGATATATTGCATTGACATAGGTATGAAAATTGTCATTATTAATTGACAAAACGTCGTCGATATATCTAAATGTCAAATTAAAGGACACTGCTAACCTTTGAATAAATTAAAGGTTAAAGAATTGATAACCTTCCCGCAAGAGCGTTTGAAATATATTGAGTATCACACATGAGACGGCTAATGATCTTACCTTGACCGCGATATATTGGGAAGGTAAAATATGCATTTTTAAATCTAATTGTATTTCCGAAACTGAAGTGATTAAAAACTGTTTTGAAGTGTACAGTACAACTTGGGTATTTGACTACTTACGATTAGTTGTTTGATAAGGCAGCCATGTATGGTAACCGGGTCGTACCGGAACAGAGTTTAGTACTGTGCACTGCAATTTCCTTGTGTCAGTGAAGACTTTACATTCCTAAATTGAGAGAATGATCAATTGTTCAAATGTACATTAGCTGTGTTTTAAAAAAAATCGCTTTTTCGTAGATATATAATTACAATGATAGAAAATATACACGGGCATAAAAATTCTTATAATAGGCCAGGTCTAGTGTCGTAATGCATATACAAATAGCAAGGTCTGATTAATCATTTGCAAAAGAATAATGTTTAAACTGGGTTTCTAAAGAAATGCTGAAAACATTATTTATATATATATATATATATATATATATATATAAATATATATATATATATATATATATATATATATATATATATATATATATATATATATATATATATACCTTATATAATTTAATGTCTGTGTATGTTCCTTTTTTGTTATTATACAACAATCTAAGCATTAAAACAAGAACGAATATTCTTTTGGATTTGATTTGATTTGATTTTTTGTTTTATGCCATACTCAACAATCTTTCTGTCATATGATGGCGTCCAGTTTTTATTGGTGGAGGAGAAACCCTGGTTACCCGGGTAAAGACCACGGACCTTATTGTTCTTTTGAAAAATACAGCTAATACTCTTTGAAACATCATTTAGTTTGCAAATAACGTAATTGAAATTGCCGTAAGAAAGCATTTAATATTTTAACATCAATTGCAATTATTCCTCAGTTAGTTAAATGATTTTATGATGAAGTGACTTTAGCATATCCGAGAACTGGGAGACATTAATGCCAGTTAAATGTATTTACGAATATTTTCTAATGAAACGTTGATAATTGACGATATAAAAAGAAATCATCACTCTTTTCACATAGTTCAATATCGGTTTGGAGTCTACATCTGTATGAAGTAAAATGTGGTATCTTTAACATCTTGTTCGCTGTGATATATTGTGCAACTCGAAGTATGATAATTGTCATTAATCAAACATCGTCAATATATCATTTAATTTCGCATAAGCTAGGACCAGCTTTTCTAATAAATAACATTCTATCAAATATATACTTCTAATAAAAAAAGAAATGGTCGTTTAATAAAGGGATACAGTTGACGCAATTCTGAGCGTTTACTTGGTCTCAAACGATTACAAAATGTATACACAAATATTTTTAAATAGAATTTTCAGCATCGTTTAACATCAACTAAAACAGATGTGTAATTAGAATCAGGCAGTTGGGGGAAATGCATGGCTCGTTATGAATATTTTCGACAATTCTTTAGTGAAAGAAGTCATCAACAATACTAAATATATCTCTGAATGTTTTAGGAATGATGGCTAAAAGAGAAGAGAACGAGTACATTTTGATTTTGTAAATTGAAACTAAATTACCTCGGATCTACATGTATCTATCTCTTCACTTTTGCCTTCACAGTCTTTTCCTCCATATTTTACTCTGTAATATAAAATCAATATTTAGAAGAGAAAATTCCAAATACGACATTCGTAAATGATTAAGGATGGTTGAAATATCTGATATATAATATAAGTTCCATACATATCACACAAACTTAAATGAATAGAGAATCTTTGTATTTTAATATTTTATGTTCTTCCCCGAGATTTTTTTTCTAATTTCCTTTTGTCTTTGTTTTTGTTGCATAGTCAAAATTTAACATGTTTTCCTTTTGTCTTTCCTTTTGTGTCGAAGTCAAATTTTAACATGGCCATGTAAATTTTATTCTAAAACAAATTTCTTAAGTTTAAACAAATAATTACCATTCACGATATAGTCGGTAGCGCGCTCGACTCTGGGTCGTGAAGTAGACAGGTTGGTTTCCTGTCTTTCGGATGAAACGATGAGACAGTAAAAACTGGAGGTCCCGTGGCACAGTAGGTGTCGGTACGTTAAAGAACCCTCACTGCTCAATGGCCGTAAGTGCCGAGCGTAGGCCAAAATTTGAAGCCCTTCACCGGTATTTGGTGACGTCTCCATATGAGTGAAATATTCTTGAGTGGACGTTAAACAACAATAAACAAATAAAAAAACTATTCACGACATTGTACAGGCTTTACATTAATCAAAAGAGATAAGTTTTAACGTCATATAGATTGTATTTAATCACATAACTATGATACGATAAAATCACATTAATGATTTAAACATATTTTTTCTTAGTTCAACTTACTTTGTCTCCCGTAAATTTTATTTTCTCATCATTTCACATTAACTTGAGAAAAACAAAGTTCTGATGAGAAAAACCTAGTTTGTCTCGACAATAATAGTTTTACTGAAACAAATCAACATTACTGAGTATTAATGTATTTTTGTGCAGTTTAACCTAGGTTTTCTCAACACAAACGAAATACTCGACAAAAATATATAACATCTGATTGGAGTTGATTGGAGTTGATCATGTATAAGGTAAATTATCCACTACATAAATATAGAAA
The DNA here is from genome assembly GCA_030159075.1 of Atrina japonica. NCBI lineage: Eukaryota > Metazoa > Mollusca > Bivalvia > Pterioida > Pinnidae > Atrina > Atrina japonica. The sequence goes on along the minus strand of BROG01000341.1, from coordinate 135,665 downwards.
TACAGTTAGTTGATGCGATTTACTTGAAAAAAATCTCGAGGGTAATAATTTCGGAGTCATTTTCGTTCACATGTGAATTTGGTCCATTTCGACTCATTTTTGTTCGCATCATATTACAGAAGTATACGATATCTGCAAAATAAATATATGCTTTACATGGTAGATCCAATTTACCTTTAGCACGTTACATCGGATTTAACTGCACCAAATTATCATTGATGATTTTTTATTCAAATAATTCAAATTGGGTGTTAAAAAAAAATGTTTCTCTATCTACAGCTAGTTTTCCTCAAACTCCCATTAACCGGAGAAAACTTGATTTAACTGAGAAAAACTATGTAGTACTGGAGGAAAACTAGGCTGTAATTAAGAAAAAAATCTAACTTATGAATTTGAATTTGAAGTGTTAAACATAACTATAATCAAACTGTTTATGAACATCGTCAGAACACACGATACTCATACCTCGGATTAGTGCAGCTCCTTGTTCTTTGTTTAACTCCATTCCCACAATCTGCCGAACAATCCGTCCATTCCGACCAATCAGACCATCCGCCATCTACAGCGGAATGTTGCCCAAAGTACACACATTTTCCGGCTTCACACCACTAGTAGCATAGACAAAGATAAGTTTCAACACATATATTTACCACTAAATCAATAAATATCCGAAATCTGTATCACAAGTCAGTCAATATTTTCTGATTTCGGATAAAACCACAGGCTCAAATGGCGCCTGAAATCGCTCACCTGACCTAGAGAGGAAAGAATAATACTGAAACTGATAAATAATTACACAGTTGTCTAGGGGTAAATGTTTGAAAGGGATGTATTCAAAGACCATTGAACGAATTATCGATTCAAATAAATAAGCATTTTAAGTGACTTTAAATCCCTATTATAAACTACAATCGACTATGATGGCCAATTTGGCTGTCAGGCAGTGTGACTGGAAACAACCCTGAGATCAGAAATTCATTTCAAAACGGAAGAAAGTTTAATTTCCCATAAGGTTCTGTGTTAAGCCAATCTAATCAAAACCGATCCCTCATATCTCTACCGTTTATATCGGGTAGATTATCTGATGAAACTCGCTATGGGGTCACATGCAAATGACCTCGTAGATGTGTCACGTTTGACCCATGAAAATGCGGCTTATGCGATCTTGAAAGTTTATCGAAAGATAAGGGGTTGCAAACATAATACTACTCTGAACACACAAGGTTGGGTACCGAAGTACTGTAATAACCTAGGATAGGATCAAATCACCAAAGATGCCACCCAAAGAAAACCTCTGCAGACTGACGATTACTTCATTATAAAATCCCATACAACTCTATACCATTATAAACTTTCAAGATCTCATAGACTGTATACACCTACGGGAGTTCACTCAAGATCTAACAGGTTGTATACACCTACGGGAGTTCACTCAAGATCTAACAGGTTGTATACACCTACGGGAGTTCATTCAAGATCTAACAGGTTGTATACACCTACGGGAGTTCATTCAAGATCTAACATGTTGTATACACCTACGGGAGTTCACTCAAGATCTAACAGGTTGTATACACCTACGGGAGGTCACTCCTGAAGATTCTTGTATGCAATTTCTCAAAGAGTCCTGTGTTACACTAAGTTTCATCGCTTGTGACCATCTTTGATGACTAATTGTCACCAAAGTAACAACACTTGATTAGCACCTTGTAATAGATATTCATGTCATGTTTGGTTTCAGTCATAAAGCATTTCTCTTGGAGATGACTCTTGTATATATTAACCATAGGATGATTTGCTCAACTAAGTCCCCACCCACTGATGATAATCTGGGATGACGGATCGGCAGGGCTTGGCCAGCCAGCACATCATAAGAAATATTCATTACATGGTTGGTTTCAATGCATTTACCAGTTCTCTAGAAGAAGTTTAAAACGTGAAGTGTGAACGTTGGATAGACGACGGACGCAACGTGACCTCTCACACCCACCATGATTACACAGTCAAATTCAAATATAATCAGCATAGATAATTCAACTAATTCTTTTGAACTGCTAAATCAACATTTCAGTCAGTGAAACATAGTAATTGCAGATAATGTCATTATACCGACCGTAAAATTTGCGAAACGTGACATTAAATGCCATTCCTTAAACCCCTATGACTCCAACTTCTCAGATACTAGTTTGACTCTGTACATGAGATACCATCTATGAGGTATAAACAACTAATTTAAAAGCTTCTGATTTAAGTCTGCGTCATTTGAATAAAGGGATGGATCGGCTAATAAAGGTGCATAAATTGATTCCCATGTGAATACCAACGGTTTGCTGAAAGGCCAGGTGCTTTAGTTATATCCACTTCAGTCTTTTATCTTAATAAATGACAGAATAACCAACGATCAAGTATATACATCTGGGGATACCATCTTAACTTAAAACAAAAGTTGTCGATTACAGAACAAAGTTATGTTTTGATTTTTCGTGTGGAATAGTTGTATAGAAGAAGGGGGCGTCTTGTGTTTGACTGTGACTGTTATATAATACGGTGTGTCTTTGAATTCTGCAATAGGAGTTTAAAGTTTTAGCATCCACATCTAGTCTACCTCGTTTCTGGAATAAGCAGTTGCACAATATTGTTGAGGTTCTCTTAGTCGCTGTCAGTATATTGGTGAGTGTCTAAGAAAAAAAAAGTTTTTAATATGTCGCATACCAATGCATAATGAGTACCAATTTGATGATCCCGTAATGACCCAGTTTATCATTCATAAACTCCAAATTCTGACACCATAGATATATTGTTGTCTACATAAAAACAACAACAACAGGAAAATAACAATACACTTATTCTTACCATCTCTTTTCCACAAATTGATCCCTCCAATGGACGTCCACGTTTTGTTTTACATAATCTTGGGCTTCTTTTTTCTGAACACCACAACATAGGACACATATCTCCGTAAAACTACAAAGAAAGGATTCCGGGATTGTGGCATACAATCTCTATTATTAAAATGAACTCTTTGAGCGTTTCTTTTATGTAAACATAATGATTGTAAAACTTCCTGAAATAAACTGAGTATATGCAGACATACCTATAAGAATGGTTTATAATTTTATGTTAAAATTTTATAAAAAACCTTAATTATCTTCTCAATCAACACTGGTGTAATTGATCACACCGTTTGTATTCGAACAGTATATTTCAGTGAAATATTGATGTAAATTACCGTTTTACATAAACCATGACTATCTCCAAATTCCAAACGACACTGTTCATCCAAGGAGAAACTGCGTCCAAGTGGTAATGTAATATCGTCAAGTGAGACGCCTGGTTTGTTGTTCAGACACGGTAATTTGCTACAAACATAGTTTGCAAAAGATTACAATAATTAAAGGAACACAAGCTGTGATTTTAAAATCCTGTATCTTTTTTTCTACTTGTACGTCTTGTACTTGATGTACAATAACACATAAGAGCTATACACAGGCATAATATTACTACATTCCTATACATTTTGTGAAAATTGTAGTATGCCTACACAAACAGTAAGGTATGTTTAGTCCATGGCGAGTGAATAATTGCCAAACTGGAATTCTCAAGCAATTTTCACAAAATGTCAACAATAATAAAGTACTTATTCTTAGGCCCGAGTATATTCCCTTTTTCGTATTGCATATCAATCTAAATACTAAAAAATGTCCAACTAAAAGATGTTTAAATTAACCATATATAATTAAACTACATCTTGGTATATCTATCAACACACATTTTCAACTACACTATTCATTTATCGTAAATTGTAGTTTAATCACGGTAAGACTTGTTCCATTCTGGTGTTGCTACATTCACTCCACCAGTACTGCTGAAGAGTGGACTGTACCATTGTGGCCATTATATTGGTCTGAAATTGTCGACCGCGACAACGATTCCCATGTCCGTTATGGTATAATCCAAATCTACATAAATACAAGATATATAAAACATGATCAAACATTGATAAGTCTAAATCAATATATAAAAATCACAGATACCAAAGTATAAATCTTTCAGGATACAAATTCCAGAGGTGGGATCAAGTGCCATTGACACCCGCCGTGAGTGAAATTCAAATGAAACAAATGAGGACATTCCCTCGTCGACGGAACAAAAGTTACACTGGTGTTTATGTTTGATATTCATGTATGGTGTATGACTGATTTTTTTTCAGGTAAGCTGCCAAACGTCGCACATAATCTACTATTGCTCCATTCAAAATATGCTTCAGTCGAAGATGAGCTGACTGGACACAGACGATGCCATTTTTTAAAGTGCGACACTCGAGTAATTTTGACAGTAATCCTATGTTGAAGTGGCACAAAATAATTTGCTCTTATACATCTGCTTCAGATTCCTTGACATATCACATATCTTTGCACATTATCTTAACTCTATGTCTTACCAAAACACTGAGATTTTGTAATTACTCATTTCCATTATTCAATTAACAAAATCTCTAAGAATTGTTTAACTTAAATGCAGCCCACCCGACATTGACGATCCATCTACACATTCAATGTTATCAAGTGTCTTTTGCGGAATACTTAACCTTTAATAAATTTATGGATAACCATATTAACTCTTTTTCGTTTTGACAAACAGAAATTCTGAGTGAATGATATTTAGATGGTTAGACTTCAGAGCATACAAATCGACGGCAAGACAACCAGCCCAAACAGATATCTCCGACTTTTGATATTTTAAGCATAAATCATAAATATTATGAAATACAGCAAAATTGTATTTGTATGAATTATTATCGATTTCAACAGACCTATAATAGCATATGTAAAAATATAATTTTACAAACTGTTTAATTTTTTATAAACTTATTATTGCATTATTCTATTCTTTGGAATTATTAAGTATTTGTATTAATATAGATCAATATATATATTAGATGCTTACACGTGTGCAATTTCATGCGCAATTATAAAAGCGGAAGTGATCCCTTCATCCTTTACAACAGCACAACTTCGACTTGGGTTACAAAGGCCGGTTATCGGAGCGTAGCCTATAATAAATATATCACAAAAAGGTCACAACAAGCAATTTTTAAAATACAGTGAACAGAGGTTTAGCACTTAGCTAAAGTATAACAAAATTATTACGACAACAAAAAGATATACTTAAAAAGTCATGATCATTTAGATGCTTGAAAAATGAGCATCGATTTCAATAGGATTTACAACAAATTTAGGAGGGAACAGTGGTATTTGAAATTATGTATATATCAACAAATTTAAACACCAGAGTTTGATTTGTAATAAATTCATAACGATCATGAACTACTAACGATAATTAATTACAATCAATCTAATTAAAAACCTAACTCTAATCGCTCCAATTATCTGATATGTAGGGTATAGGATATTACACAATCCGCAATTGGGCCACATTTTGATGATCTCGTAGGTGTTTATTTTCGACCAATGAAAATGCGACCTATGCGATCTCGTAAGCGATCACATGGATGTAAACATTTTTAACATTATAAACAACAACTGAGCATGCAAAATCCGGAAGTACAGAATTATTTTCATATTCTTAAATAGGTTCGAACCACCGAATAGAAAGATATTCCAATTGAATTTTGCGAACTGACAATTTGATTTTTATAAACTTAATTACATCTCTTTGCATTCGATAATATTTCAAGTTTAGTTTTCTTTGGTCAATTATTCCACACCTACAAAAGGCCATCCACACATGACCCCTACAGTAGAGAACGTTAGATCCTCTACGCAATATATCAGAAGAGATAAGAGATAGCGTTAAGAGATAGAATTATTCAGATTTACAAAAGTACACAAACAACAATAAAGACCTGTATAACATTAGAACACCAAGGAAGCATCTGAACTAACAATACCAAGGAAAGGATTAAGACAGCACCACAACATTATATCCAAAGGGAATATTCAAGTTAGTGGTCAAGCAAAGAAAGCAAAAGCTTCACTTATATGGGTGAATGATATTGAAATATGCGATGAATGGAAAGGGGAAATGATCTTAACTTTCACCCAGCGAAACACTCTTGCCATTCTGTAACCCAAGTTTGGACGGTAAACCCACATTCGTTTGATTTCTGGAAGGATATAATTGTAACACTTCTTCAAAATATAATAGTCTAAACTTCAAAGTAGTTCATGTGTCAACTAATATGTGTATTGGGCATATTTGATATATACAGACACTTTAAAACGACCTATACATTGTATAGGTATATCAAGAAAATTGGTACTTAAACTTTTGAATACGACGTCGAAGGTTGAAGAAACTAGGTGATAAGGTAACCACACAATTAATATCACTGATTTTAATCATTAAAATATCTTCGAATTTTGATTTATAAAATGTATCCTTCTAAGTGTTTTTCTCAAAGATAGAATCTATAGCATTTGTTGAAATAATGGAGTGCAAATATTTATCAATAAGATACTTTACTCTTCTTGCTGGTAATATATATATATATATATATATATATATATATATATATATATATATATATATATATATATATATATATATATATATATATATATATATATAATGACTATTTCACATACTGTCACTAGATATACGTTTATTCTACCCGATGGGTCACAAAATCCTGTAAAACCCTCAGCAGGCCTCAGACGGTGGAATGACGTACATCGAATGACAGTATATGAAAGCATATTTTTTTCTCATACCTTTTTATAAATACCAGCTCATATCATAAATGTTAAATGTGAAAAAATATATCTTTTTATTTCGTTACGAATCCTGGAAATTTTAGCATTTTTCAAATCGTCGACCCTGTCAATTGCAACGTCGTTGCAAGAGAATTTGAATATCAACTAGTAATTTTACCTTTTAAAGGAGTTATACATAGTTGCTTGATAGCAGCAGAAAAACGACATATTTAGGTCAAACGGTATAATGACCAAATATTACGCAACAGAAAATAGTTCAAAGCCTAGCCTTTAATACTTTTGAACCACGTGATAAGATATATTTTAGCATTAATGCAATTCAACAATCCAGTTTTGATTGATAAAACGAAATGTTATTCATCCTAGAGAATAGTAAAGTTGAGTTCAGAGATTCAATTCATAAGTGACGTCACATCATACGTGTACATAGGTCAGCGGTTTGTTGTGAAAGACGCGTGGTATCTTTAAATTTGCGCATTGCTTGTGTTGTGATATGCTGTCAGTATCAAAGGCACTACATTTATATAGACGTATTGTATGGGCGTACTCTATATTATATAGGCAGGTATGAGAAATATATATATATATATATATATATATATATATATATATATATATATATATATATATAGATAGATAGAGAGAGAGAGAGAGAGAGAGAGAGAGAGAGAGAGAGAGAGAGAGAGATTATCAATAAGAGTATTGTATGGACGCACACTATATATAATATATGCAGGTATGATGTATATATATATATATATATATATATATATATATATATATATATATATATATATATATATATATATATATGTATGTATGTATGTATATACCTGCTGGTCCAATCCCCGTTCTGGTAAGATATACAGCGACATCGAAGTTGTACCCTCCTCCATAATATCGATTGTTGAAGGCCTGAACCGTTGTCCAACGACAAAAATTATCCACAGTTCGTCTTGCGTCATTTTTCACAATAATCGTACGTTCCTATGGATACAGATCTATATAAGTACTCATTTATGATATGAAGAGTATGTGTTAGACAAAAACAATTACAATATTATCATGCTATTTCTGGCCATCTTTACAGTGATATCATAAGGCGCCTATTCTCAAATGTATGTAATAAATAAAATATTTATAGATATTATGTATCTTCAAATTATACATAGATATTTCGTCTGATATCAATGGCCTTATTCATTTACTATTAGATATCTAGATTGCACTTTTGTGTTACATTAGTATCCACTTTGATGTGTCCAATGTGATACATTTGAGACGTAATAATATGTTTATAAAACAAAACAGTATTTGACATGCATCACTAGCTAGAAAATGCTTTAGATGTATAATTTGTGGCATACGCTTTTAATTATCCGATATAATGACTACAACGACGGTATCAATTGAAAAAGAAATCAAACGTAGTTTATAACCTAATTATTTAATGTTTTGATACACTTATGTTCTATGCCAGATGTTTGATCACAATATCATACACAGATAAATGTCTTCTCAATTTGAGGAGAAGAGAACTTACTAAAATGGTCATCAGAACCAGACAAATTTACATTTATAAATTTCAAGGAATCCCTATTTTATGGATACGTACTGTATTTTTATCAATCTGCAGTATCTTCACCGTAACAACTTCTATGTCGGCAGTCAATGTGTCGTGTTTGTAGACTCTATTCACCTGGACAGAAGCCAAACAACCTCATTAGGGAAAAATGATAACCAGAGTCTCTCAGTGCAACCATCAGACGATACATTTCACGCTTTCAAAATTTCGGTCGTAAACATAAGACATGGCGTGCATTTCATAATTATTGTTTCACACGATTTATGGATCACGTAAGAATCAAGAAAATATTTGTCTATCTTGCAGTTTCTATGTAAAAAGCTGTAACTTAGACTTCAGAATTAGATTTCAAACGTAGATTACTGTGTGAAGTGCATGGTTAGGTAAATACTTGTCATGCTATAGTCTTGTTTGCTCTTTACACCACATTTGCGGCTACGCGGTTCCGTCAGGTTTCAGTGTTGGAAAAGGAAACACTGCTATAGAGTACCGTTTGTAGAGAAGAGAACAGTGTGGCTTAAAGCTGAATGCTGTATGAGGTCTGCTAAAGTGGTCCCCATGCAGAAATAAAAGCCACTAGCAACAAAAGGATATACAGCGCTCACGGAATAACATGGCTGAAACGTTTCGATGGTTTTAACACTTACATCACACACACATACAAGCAGACAAGCGCGTAAACATATGGGCGCAAAAGCATGTGTGTGTGCATGTGTGTATATATGTATATTATGTGTGTAGTATGTATATGTGTTTGTATATTTGTATGTATGTGAGTTTCTGTATGCATGTGTATCTATGTGTGTATGGATTCCTATGTGAGTGTCTGCGTGTTTGTGTATTTATGTGTGCATGAGTGCCTATATGAGTGTCTGTTTGTATGTGTATTTACGTGTGTATGGGTGCCTATTTGAGTGTCTGTGGGTATGTGTATCTATATGCGGATGGATGGCTATGTGAGTGTCTGTGTGTATGGGTATCTATGCGTTTGTCAGTGTACATGTGTCCATGTGTGCATTTCTGTGTGTCTGTGAATCAAGTATATGTGTGTATATGTAAGTATGTATGTCTATTTGTATGTGTGAGCATCCACTGAATTGACCAGAGATAAAATGTTTTCCTACAATCAGGTAAGATAAGACAAGGCAACACCCGCATCATAATGAATTAAAATCCATCATGTATTGTTGTGTTATCATTTACAATTTTATTTTATTTATGGGGTTACAAGGAATTGCTTTGTTGAAAAGAAATGAAAATGAAAAAATGGAATCAAATCTTATTTTACTTTGTTACTCTAGAGCTTGGAAATTTGATTTAGTTGAAGCACTTACTATATTCATTAGTGTCAGTACATAAACGTTGATATTGTTTTGTCCGACAAATTCTGTAACACTTGTATCCACTGCTATTAAAACTTCTAGATATTTTCTTCCTGCTGAAGTTTGACGTTTACGTCGACGAAGGGGTTTTCGCCGGTTATTCTTATGCGCTACAGAAAATAAATTCCTAATGTATAACAAAATCACCTATTACTTTGATATTCAATTGCATATCTATTTATCTAAAACTAGTTCCGTTTGCCACACGTTAGTCAATCAAATCGCCGCTAGGCTTTATTATACATGTTGTATATAACATAAATATGTATTCTGTTATAAATCTGCATAATGCACATATCGTATGATATATAAGACATAAATATGACAAAATATCTTATATCTAAAATTTATACTGATCTGTCGACTGTCATGGTCAATAAGGTAAAACGTATTTACTACTGTATATATATAGGTCTATAATAGTCCTGCTAGGAGAGTTCATAGTTATTTATATTAGTCATTAGATTTTTTCTAAAAATGAGATTAGATAAGTAATAGATGATTGAAGTAGGTAAATAAATCGATGTAGATCAAAATGTTTACCAAAGTTTTTGTATCAACAGTATTTCTGTTTCTTCATTACGATCAGAATGTCCTTCATTTTGTACCATCATACCAAAGTTATAATGCTCAAGATGACCGTTTCAGCGGCATTAACATAAACGAAATATGGCGCGCGAGTGTGGTCATTATCTGTATCAAAATCTACATTAATAATTCTGCATTATTGGGTTAATTCATTTCAATTTTGAAATGGCGTCTAATGGAATTAGAAGTTAATAACAACAAAGCTTATGGTTCTACTACAATCTTATTCCTTAAGACAAATGTTATACAGTTTAACAGTTTAGTACTAAATAATTACCTATGTGGTATTATATATAATAAAATCCAAATAACCTGGCGGATGGAGTCTTGACCTGGACGAGTTTAAATTTTAGGTGAATAAAACATAAGATTAAAATTACACTGAAGCACTGAGTAAGAGTGCAGTTTGTCATAACCAAAAAAGTGAGTAGAATCATCCGTATGATAATTAAAAGGATACTCCGCCCCGCCATCTTACATTAACTTCTTCAAATGGTAGGATAGCCATCTTTTTACAGTGGTTACTCTTAGACGGATTTTGATTATACGTTTACATTTAATTATTTGGCCTTGATTGATACAACTTTCTCTTTAGAAAATCTATTTAAAATTGCAGCCCAACTGATGAAGTCTAATTGACAGAAACGGTCATCTTGAGCATTATAACTTTGGTATGATGTTTATACTTTTATATAAATGATATGTAAAATAAAATACAGGTATGTTTTATGAAGGAGAAAATTGTGAAACATCCCAGACCTAACCGTGATAGTTCAGGGGAATTTTAATGATTATTGGACATAGAAGCTTCAGCGATGTTTATTACTGGACAAGAAAGTTCAGGGGAATTTGAATGATTATTGGGCATAGAAGCTTAAGCGATGTTGATTACTGGACAAGAAAGTTCAGGGGAATTTGAATGATTATTGGACATATTAAGCTTAAGCGATGTTGATTACTGGCCAAGAAAGTTCAGGGGAATATTAATGATTATTGGACATAGAAGCTTAAGCGATGTTGATTACTGGACAAGAAAGTTCAGAGTAATTTGAATGACTATTGGACATAGAAGCTTAAGCGATGTTGATTTCTGGACAAGAAAGTTCAGGGGAATTTTAATGATTATTGGACATAGAAGCTTAAGCGATGTTGATTACTGGACAAGAAAGTTCAAGGGAATTTGGATGGTTATTGGACAAAGAAGCTTAAGCGATGTTGATTACTGGACAAGAAAGTTCAGGGGAATTTGAATGATTATTGGACATAGAAGCTTAAGCGATGTTGATTACTGGACAAGAAAGTTCAGGGGAATTTGAATGATTATTGGACATAGAAGCTTAAGCGATGTTGATTACTTGACAAGAAAGTTCAGAGTAATTTGAATGATTATTGGACATAGAAGTTAGGGGACTTTTGATTATTTTTGGACAAAGATGTTCAGCGGTCTTTTGATTATTTTGGACAAGGACGCTCAGGAGACCTTTGATAATTATTAAATAAAGAAGTGCAGGTTTTTTTATGTTAATTAGTCAATGTAACAAACATAAAAAATAGATCTAGTTATGAAAAACTTCTTATGAAAATGCCAATTCACTAGTCTATCAGTGGTTTTATAATATTAACCGATGATTCAAAGTGGTTTGATTAGCGAGGTGGTATTTTAAATGAGGGTCTAAATATATCCAATATTGATTAGGCAAATCGTAGCACTATGCTGTTTAAATTCTTTCTTTACTAATAATGTAATTCAAATCGTTTAACAACTGTTTGTCTAAGAGTTTTCCAAAATATAAAAGGTGCCATGATATTAAAAGTATTTAGAATACAGAAAGGCATACTTATGTATGAAATGTACCTTTCATTTTGCATATGTGAAGATCGTGAAGTAGACCTTTGACGTCACTGACATGCCTATCATATTTAGGATAAATAGTAAATGCCATCGCCTCCGTGTAGATATGGCCCATCTGCAAAATTTCAAGTAAGTATTGTGCATAAATACAGAAAGATGTTTATACGATATCATATCTTACAAAGAAATTACCAAGTAATTAATTAACGATAAGTTGACTGATGTTCAGTCTAATTAAAAGTACATCTCACAGAGCTCCCGCGTTTTCTGGTAGATCGCCCAGAGAATCTAACGAAAACCTCTTCTCAATTAATTGTAGGTGTTTCATATTCAACCAACGAAAATACAATACGATCTTGAGATTTGATCGAACGTTAAATAGATGAAAACATTATTTGCAAGATTGAAGACACAAACTATGGATGTAGAGAATGCTTTGCATGGGTAGGATCTAATAACCAATAATGCCTTGAATGAATTCAGTGGACGTACGACTTCTTTATCTCATAAATATTGCCATATCTTTTTGCTATTTGATAAATCTTCAATATCTTATTAGTAGCATTTTTATTGTTCAAACATGACACACCTACAAGAGGTCGCATGTGACTCAAAGTGGTTTTCTTAGATTATATTAAAATTGGTTTTCCACTTTTTCAAAGCCGTATTAATGGAGACAGAACATTGAAAAGGAATACTACACACAGTTTTCTAACCCGAATAATACTGTGATCACTCCATTGACCTATCAAAAGAAGGAGAGAATCGGAAACGGAGTGTGCTTGAATTATTCAAGTTAGTTACTGTCAAGGCGTTCTATAATATTTTGTTTAAAACAATTACACGCTCCTCCATAACTGAAGAGCGAATAACCCGACGAAGCCAAACATTTTACTTACCAAACCATTGCAAATAGATACCGCAACATTGCTATCGACGTGACCCGAAACATGTCCTTGATAAAAACAATCATCTTTAAGTGTCTGTAGATATGTAATGTTTTTGTTTGTCCATTCCCTGTGGTGTTCACTTGTGTGGATAATGTGCTTAGATAAAATAAGCCTCATTGATGAGTTTCCCCATTGCAGATTGATATAAACATTTGTTGGAAATGTGTCTGAACTTAAATTTCTGCTTTCCTGGCTATTCCGGTCTTCTAAATTGAAAAATCTTAGAAAACGCCCTTCTGAATCCGAAATATATGGAAAAATTCTTTCTTTTCGTTGATCAATACATTTTTGAGGCAGTAAAGGTTCTGGAAAAAAATATTATCGGTAAAATATACTGAACATTTGGACAAAAACTGAATCTAGATCATTTCTCTATTTTTAACTTTAGCAAAATATCAAAGTATATGTGCAATTCGTAACTGATCCTTTTCAAATAGTTTAATCATATGACGTGGTATGTCAGGATTGTTACAAACAGGAAGACTTAAATGACGAATTAGCATAAAACAAGTTAATTCTAGTTATGTAGTTAGTCGGTATCAACAGAATTGGACACGTATACATGCATACAAAACACAAATACATACTAATATGAACACACACACACACACACTCTCTCTCTCTCTCTCTCTCTCTCACACACACACACACTCGCTCTCACACACACACACACACATTTATTCGAATTATTTGACTGTGTATGAATGTATGTAAATATAAACACACACACGCACACCAATTTATATGTACATCGCTTAGCCGATAAATATATTTTCCTGTAAGTCAATGGCTTTACGGAGCATTTAATGATAGCTCGAATTTATAATATAAATTGTAATTGCATTTTAAATATATTTTCTTTCAACATCGGTAAACTCACCAGTAACAGGCAAAGCTTCCGTCAAATAGATCTGCAACAATAAAAAAAACAACAAAATGTCTTTTACAGAGAACCAGCAGCAGTATGTTAACATGAAAACGAAAATAAGTCAGATGTTTGACGAAGACATAACAGCTGTTTTAAGTTTCACATTGACATTTTCATTCCATTTAACACTTATCTCAGAGTCAATGTTCCAGTTAGTTTTTAATTACACACATTGCAATATTTTGTGTTTAAGCACTTTGTGGGAAATTATGAGAATCTTTGTACCTGCTTAACTGCAAATATCCACCAGTAGCTTATTCTTTCAGATAAAAGTAGCACAATTAGCATGTGCACTCAAATCAACATGTCTATTAACCATATTGTAATCTTGTCAGAAATCAATTAATTTATTTTTCTCACGCACAATGTTTAAAAATAAATAGGGATTTCAACATTTGTGCAAATAAAACCTGTTTAATGTTTAATGGAACAACATATACAAGTAATTTGGCAATATTTCATTCTTAATGTTTTAAAAGTGAGGTAATGATAAGGTACAAAAACACAAGAAAATGCACTGGGGCATTCACAGACTATTGACCGACCTAGTGATAAGATTAGGTAGAGGAGTGGAGTGACCTATACCTGTAAGACGGTCACACCCTGAATGAGTTCGTATCAAGTTAATTTAAAACAAGGACAATGGGTGAAATAATTTCTATAAAGCAATATAGACTATTTAACAATCACTACCAAAAAAGGTTATCACGCATTCATTGTGGAACATGGCATAAATAAATCTGTATTTTTAAATTGTGATAGTTTAACATTTTGAAACTAATTTATGTACAAAAGTAAAACATAAACATATTAAATAAACGTATTGGAATGTAACAAAAACTCTACATACCTGAATCGTTAAAATAACAGCTAATATCAAATTTACTGTTTTCATGTTTATATAGGTATATGTTGGAACAATTTACAAGTCTCCTAAATGTGTCAATCCAAGAAGAAAATTCACAGACTCTTCCAAGTTTTGTAAGTGGAGTAATACGGATATAATTTGCAAAAGTTATATTTGTAAAGCAGTTATCCTTGGCTCTCTGCACGTGCTGTCGTTAAATTTCGCGGGAGGTTGAATCACAGTATGTTACACGTCAAATGACCATTATAACAACAGGCTATATCGTAACGGTCCAGGTTTGTGTATATTTCTTCACTGCACAATGTATCAATAATACACGTTTTATTGATATGCAATTAGCTTCTTGCATAACGCGATCTAGGTTACTTTTAATAGCTTTTGTCATTCTTTGTTTTTTCTCATGATCCCAAGTATGTGTAACCCTAAACACAGCTGTTCCGATCTTAACAGATAAGATGAAATAAGGATTGAGAGGGAAAAGCTAAATGATCCTGAAAATGAACATGATAACAAGACGTTAACAGGTATCGGTTACATTAAACTGTACTCATGTGTTTAAACATGTGATGAGAAGTTTGTGTATAGTTTGTAAATGAAGTATTTTCTTCAGCATCACGTGGATACGATTATTATATGTGTTCTAAAACCTGATTTCAAAATAATTTCCTTGGGTTTAATATAAAAGTTACTTTTATAATATAGTCGTTGGTGAAATTATAAGACGATTTTAAGTTGTCTCTTATTGTTTCTACTGTTACTGTATTTCATTTCTAAACAAACAGTGTAAAATACGTGAAGTGCAAACATGTGACTCGTGTTTTGGACATTTGTCAATGTAGCGATGTTTCTTAACCTGTCATGTCTATCCGAGACACGTGACGCCGTTTTGACTTTTTTTTGTGGATATTTTCTCATTCCTAGGTTTCGGTGTAGTATGACGTTGTACTTGTAAAGGCTAAGGTCGAACTCACACCCAAACAATAATATCTTTGCATTCGAATCAAACAGCACAAATTACACCGTTGGCATTTTAAGTGTGCTTCTATTGAGGTATTTTAAAAAATAAAGATAATTTTTTTTTTCTACAAGGACATCATAAATCAAGGATAGAAATAATCTGACTTTTGATTGCTGTAGGTACTGGTATTGCTATTGTACTGCACTTATTCACTTAAATCTGTAATTAAGATAAAAAAACAAATAAATGTCAGCAACTGAAACGGATTAAATTAGATTGTGTTACATGGTTACGGGAAATGAGTTTGGCTTAATTGCTTTGAATTTTAAATCACTCAGCATTTTAACAATATAATACTGAAAAGTGAATCACCAACATCACAAAATGACCATTATCCAAGGTAGATTCTTAAACAGAACACTTATAATAATAATAATAATAATAATAATAATAATAATAATAATAATAATAACCGAAACACAAAGTTGTATCAAACTAGGCCAAAAAATAACCTAAATTATTTCCAAACCATCTAGTAAGAGCAACGACTGTGAAAAGATCACGGTGATGTGATGTGAATAGATCTTTGTTTTTGAGGAGTTTAGAATTTGCACGGTCCTATCCATTTGAAATATAACAATAATCAGCTGCTACCGGAATATATGTACCTAGTACTGGGTTAATGTATATCCTCGATATCTCAAACGGCCTATCAGCAATGGCAACGACAAAGTGCTGGTAAATATTACAAAAACATAATAAAACAAAGTAAAATGTTTGCCACAAAGACCAAAAAAAATTGCCAAGTCGAATGTTTCTATCAATAAGGCTTCAACAGTTGATTTCAATTTTAAAACCAGAGTGTATTATCTGTATAGCATCACAGCAAAAGTTATCAAGAGCAGATAGGTTAGCTAGCAGCAGCAGCAACAACACAACATCTGCTAGTATCCATTTGTATACTACACACATTTTCACGTCGTCATTCTTAAACTATGTAGATCACAAATGTCTCCCAGACATAGTAATTGCCAGCATTTGAGATTTATATTAGATTTTTTTTTCTACAAGTCAAGAGAGTGCAGTAATATCAAGAATATTGTTTTCAGCAAAAATATCATTGGAAAATGTATTTTGTACGGGATTGCAATTATTTGTGATATGCCTTTACTAAACTAAAGTACCATTCATTAAAATTTATGTCTGAACTTAAATGAGTATACGAGAAAACATTTTGTAGTGTTTGATTTATTTCCGTTAAATCCTTAAGATCTCTGTAAGAATATACATATATACATGTAATATTTAACGTTTCGCAGAGATATGTGGTCTTTTATATTTCTGTTTGCATATAATTTGTTTATATATCTGGGTCTCTTAAATTAAAAAGAGATCTTGGGCTTTTGATGTGGTGGTAACTAAAGAATGTCGCTCGGTTTTCAACACTGAAATTAAAGACAACGAACATTTCTTTCAATTTGACCCACGTTGAAATTCTTTTAAATTATTCCAAAGATCAAACAAATTTAAAGAAAATTGTAAATAAATAATTCACGCGACGCAAATTGCTGAATCATTAATTCAGAAAGTGGATGATTGTTTGATCCCATGTAGTAATAATTTATAATCTCTCTTATTTATTCATACTACCACTTGTGGTCGTCTTGTGGAGAGCGTTCGACTTGCTACATCCCGTGTAAAATTCCATATTCAAGACTTTAAAAAGTTTAATGGCTGTTCCTTCACCAAACAAGTGGTAAAAGAAGTTTAAGTCAGTTGTTTTTCGGATAAATCATTAAACCAAATTTTCTGTGGCCCTAGCACATGTCAAAATATGTGGCATTTCACTCCAATATTCATATAAGTAAAGCTAAATCATGGTGGGATGTATAACAAGAATAAAACTAGTAACACTATGCCAATGTTTAAAGTTCGATAACTCCCATACATCAGATGAATGACGAGTTGAAAAAAATGGATTTTGAAAAACGATTATTTAATCATTTTTCGTTTATGTATTTTGTTTTCTTATAATATCGAAATTACATATGTCTTATAATGTGAACCTTGGCCAAATAATATATCGATCTTGTAAAATTTCTTGCAAAAATACTGCAATGAAACATAATTCAGATATAGTCTGTTCTGCTGAATTCAAACCTTTGGATTTTCACACAAATGCACAAGTCTACCACGGCACATTTGGGTTCTGCCCAAAACCAAAAAATACATATTATTTTTTTTAAAAGGTTGCAGTTCTACAATGTAACTCATTGCACGGATTTCATACAGTACTTTAGCTCTAATATGTTTGTGTCGCCAAGTAACCTGCCACCAATGTGGTGATTTAATAGACTCATTATTTTTGTCTCAATTTAGCTTGGTATAGCAATCAGCCGATACCAAAGGTGAAGACTGGATATATTTCTTCAGAGAATCTTTCCACGTTTTGTGATTGAATAAGGCATTGTAATCGAATGAATACTTCTGAGCTCCACAGTTCTCGGTCAATCTTTTACATATACAACAACACAGACATATGAAAAAAAAACCATTCTAGTTTAACAATGAAATGTGTTACATAATATCACTCCATATATTTCTCTCCATTTCTCTTTTATTATCAAATAGCCATTTTCATAATATCGTGTATTCAATAAAAAACAATACTGAAATAAATTATAGGCTTAATAATTTCCGTTTCTTATCTATCAGTTCTAGCATTTCTTGATAATAAGTTTAAGAATAAGTCTGTTTTTGCAAAATTGTTGTCGATTTCTTTTTCCCCAATTTATTTTGAAATCAATTTTCCAACCTATGATGGGGAAATATTGAAACTATAATCTACTGTATTCGTGCAATTATTGAAAATCAATAAAATGCCGGCACATATATTATTTTATGTTCTTCAATTTCCAACGAGGGCTAACATGTAATCTTGATGTAATGCATTGTTCCTGACATAAATTGATTCGGGACTAAAAGGTATAAAATGTAGAGTCTCAATGATTTAATTATGGCTGTATGATACAATCATGTTGCACGATATTTCAAAAGCAAGTATTATTAGGTTACCTAAAGACATTTGAGTTTGACATTTGTCTTCCGAGAGCCGTCGTGGCTCCGCAGTAGTGTGCTCGATTCGCAACCGGAATGTCGAATTGAAACTTTGGTGGATCGGCTGGTTTTGCCTGTCCTCCGGAAGAGACAGTAAAAACCGAGGTCACAAAAGGTATCTGCGCGTTAAGGAATCCTCACTGTTGAATGGCCGTAAATGCCGAGCAAAGGCCGATATTTGAAGCTCTTCACCGGCATTTGGTGACGTCTCCATATTGTGTAAAGTTCTTGAGCGGGACGTGAAACAACAATAACAACATCAACCCTCGTCTTCCTGTAATACTTGGCCTACTGATAACAGTTTCACTGGGATTGATATAGTCAGGAACATTACCTAAAACGATATTTTGAGGCTGCAGTCCGCCCGGCTCATCTCGGAAATCAGAAAATCTCAAATTTTATCATTTTATTCTAAAAAAATCGAAACACAACAAGAACCAATTTTGAAAAAAAAAAAACGTTTTACATAACAAAAAATAATTCTTCGGTAAATTTCGATATCATTTTGTCTGACAGAAGCTTTTAAGAAAACGAAAGATATTGAAAAAAGTTATGCAACAATTCTAGACATTTATTCAGCCCATTGAATGAAACAAAAATGTGTTTACATCAGTTTTCCGATTTCTGAAATGGGTTACGCGGACAGTAAACTATATTGACACCAATATACCTCCTCTTCGCTTCAATATGAAAGTTACAAATAAAAGAAAGTACTTTGATGGGTTTCAAACATAATTGTTCAATGAACGAATAAAAACTGAAGAAGTACCAATCGATAAACAAAACACAAGTCCATTATAACACGACAAATTAGATGTGTAAATGGTCTCAACATAAGGAATAATTTCGAATCCCAAACGGGATAAGACCAGGAGCGTCTTCTGCTGGCGTGCCACACCCCTTGCAAACCTTCCATGGAAACCTTTCTAGTCAAATTCGGTGAAAAGGTCAAATTTGGTAATAAGGTCAAGTTCGATGAAAAGCACGATTGGTGAAAGGGAGTCACTGTCTGTGCCATGCTCCAGAATACTATACAATATTTCTGAGAGAGGGACTTCACAATGGTTAACAAGATCCCCGTATCGACAATAAAACTTCTAAAATGACGACTCCAAGCGTTCAACAATGTAACCTAGTGTAAGTAGTTTATTTGCTAGTGGTTTTGCTCTCAGAATAAAACATTTATAAGAAGAGCATGCCCTGGCATAACGTATAAGTTGTGAAATGAAAACTCCATACGCAGGAGAAGACGGATTTTTACTACTTAGAAACTGGAAGTTCGTGATATGGAAATTGAAACCGTGGCGTTTGTCATAAAGGGATGTGCAAAGTTGACCGTGTTTCCAATCGACAGGAGTAAATCTAGGTAAGAAGCAGATGTGTTGCTCTCTGTCGTCTCATTGATCTCTAGTGCAATAGTATACATCTGGCCGAGGTAATTCTGAAATTCTGAATTATTTATGGACAGAACATCGTAGATATACCTGTAAGTAAAATTGAACCGATATGCTAACTGCTTGTTTCCTTTGGAGAGCAGAGACTGTATAAATTCCGCTTCATATTAATACAAAAACATGTCAGCCAAGAGAGGTGCACAATTGGTTGCCATTCGAATGCCGACAATCTGCTGGAAAATAAGATGTTGTCTACTAGAAACCCCAGCATCTTGATAATATCGTCTTCAGTGTACTTGTTATTGGAATCAGAGTGTGTAAAGGGTCGAAAAAAAACAAAATTTTATGCTTGTGATATGTTTGAAGTTTGGAGATTTTAAATGTTCCAACAATTCTTTTGAATTCTTTAAGATCCACAAAAAAGAATATAATATTGCCGACAACAATGTATATATCTTCCGGATGTCCAGGATACATGTATAAATCTGGTGAATGTTGGATAAACACGAACTTCTGGAAACCAATAGGTGGGGCCAGGTGCATCCCTGTTGACTTTTCACGCCCGCCGTGAGTCCTCAGTCAAATTTAAATGATATAAGTGTGGATTGTAACGATATTTCTCTGGCTATATATTGAAACATTAGATTACATTTACTTACAATATGGACCGTTCACAGTAAGATACTAATTTTGTGAGAAGTGAGATCACTTCTAACATATGATACTTTTTAAATATAGACGCAAACTAGCTACCGATCCATGTAATTTGTTGTTCCTAAGGTATGATGATCTGGTAATAAAAGTAAACATTTCAAAAGGCCACTGCTATCTTTTAGTTACTATATACGAGGCATTGTATTTTTTCCTCATTCAAGTAGTAATAACCGGCTATCACCTGTATATGGTGCTTATGTCTCACATATCCGATATGCCAGCGCATGTTCAACATATGAGCATTTCATATACAGAAGTAAACTACTTACTGACAAATTATTGGCTCAGTGTTATCGAAAATCGCGTTTGAAGTCAACGTTCTGAAAATTTTACGTTGAGTAACTTGTTCGATAGCGGTTGTTTAGTCGTCTGTACCAATTGTTCCAAGGAGTCCTTCCTCACCTATTTCATCTGGATTTACTCAAGGCGGGTGTGACCGGTCAACTTGGGATACTTACTCCTCCATGGCACCTAATCCCACCTCTTGATTTCCAGAGGATTTTGTTAGTCCAATATCATCATATTTGTATTTGTTTCCTGGACATGCTAGATTTTATATTTTGGTATCTGAGATTTTATACAATTGAACAATCTTTCTCGAAACTTACATTAACTTTAGAAAAACTATATTTAACTGAGGAGAAAAAACTATATTTAACTGAGAAAAACTACATTTAACTGAAGAGAAATTGGTTTAACTAATTATTGTGATTTTGGTGTGATTTTGGTGTGATTTATCAGTTACACCTAGTTTACCTGAGAAAAACTGCGTATAACTGCGCCAAATTCACATTACTGATTACTAAATGTGAGTTTAGCTCAGGTAAACGTTATGGCGTAGTTTTATCCCAGTTAATCTTCAGTTAATGTGCAGTTAATTTAGATCACGTCGCCAAAACCAAACTGATGAATGAAACCTATTTTTTCTCGAAACCGACATTAACAGATAATAACAAGGTTTAATTAAGAAAAGCTAGATTTAACTTGCGAAAAAATAAGTTTAACTGAAAAAAATAGATTTATATAATTTAAATGATTTTTTGCGTGCTACAAAAGAGATGTGATTTAGTTTGTTTACCGATTATTTTATCTACATAACATGATGTGTAGGTCACAATCAGTCAGAGATAATGGGCTACCAAGTGTCACACAGTGGATTCCTGTTTCGCAAATTAATTATCAATATGTGTTTAGTTATTGTGATAAATCAAATTCTTTGAAATCTAATATTCCGATAATGCACTGTATTTCCGAATCTGTGATTTATATCACCAAACTATGAAATAATTCTGACTTTCAAAATTGTTTTATTAAAACTATGTTGTTTCGGGTTCCCAACATGAAGTATGATAGTGACAATAAATATAAATTAAAGAAAGTTTTATGTTGTATGTTTTAACAACACTAGATATGATGGAAATTGACACCAGTGTATCTTTACATGGTATTGATTATATTTTGTGTGATATTTCTGAGAGACAATAAACTTTGAATTTTCACTGAAGGCATGGAAATGAAAATGATACGATATGTTTATTTTCTTCCAAATAACACGGTAAAATATTTTTGGGGTATTTTGAAACATTTTAGGTAAATTTTAATACACAATATATTCTGAAGATAAATCAATTTTACCTCTTTATATATCAATATAATGTTTATATTTGACATATAAAATTTCATGGATTTTGACAATGTCGCTTACATAAACCTAGTACCTGGTATTTCGGTACCAGCTGTTCAACTTATACTAAAGTAATATTCGGCACTGTTAACACTATTTAAATTCGAAAATTGTCTAAAGCTAAGATAGTCATTTTTTACAGTGGTTACTGTTAGACGGATTTCGGCTATACTTTTAGAGATATTATTTGGCCTTGTATGATACCACTTTATCTTTAGAAAATACACATACTTTTCAAATTGGAGCTCAACTGATGAAGTCTAATTGACAGAAACGATATCGTCTTGAGCATTATAACTTTGGTATTATGTTTATAATATTTATAACCACTAGGTCGTTGCCACTGCCGGTGGACCGTTTGAGTCCCCGAGGGTATACGTAAACCTAGTACCTGGTATTTCGGTACCAGCTGTTCAACTTATACTAAAGTAATATTCGGCACTGTTAACACTATTTAAATTCGAAAATTGTTTAAAGCTAAGATAGTCATTTTTTGCAGTGGTTATTACTGTTAGACGGATTTCGGCTATACTTTTAGAGATATTATTTGGCCTTGTATGATACCACTTTATCTTTAGAAAATACACATACTTTTCAAATTGGAGCTCAACGGATGAAGTCTAATTGACAGAAACGATATCGTCTTGAGCATTATAACTTTGGTATTATGTTTATAATATTTATAACCACTAGGTCGTTGCCACTGCCGGGGGACCGTTTGAATCCCCGAGGGTATACATAAACCTAGTACCTGGTATTTCGGTACCAGTTGTTCAACTTATACTAAAGTAATATTCGGCACTGTTAACACTATTTAAATTCGAAAATTGTCTAAAGCTAAGATAGTCTTGTTTTCCAGTGGTTACTCTTAGACGGATTTCGGCTATACTTTTAGAGATATTATTTGGCCTTGTATGATACCACTTTAACTTTAGAAAATACACATACTTTTCAAATTGGAACTCAACTGATGAAGTCTTATTGACAGAAACGATATCGTCTTGAGCATTATAACTTTGGTATTATGTTCATAATATTTAGTTTATTAGTTCATAACTATATAATATATCAGTGCTACAACTTTCTACGAGAACCTCACCTACCGTGAAATAAAATGTGAGTTTTGGTTTTTAATCGAAAAGAAACTACTTTTATTTCTATGTCTACGATAGGAAGTCAATACCTATTAACTATCTATTCTTTTTCAAACTTACCCATCACTAGTGTTTGTTATGTGTAGGACACACACACGTAATATTTAAAATAATTCACAAAAGTACTTAAGTCCAAAAGAAAATATCTTCATCTTCATCATCATCATCATCATCATTATCATCATCATCATCATCATCATCATCAAGGACTAGTTAAATAAAATTATATTAATTACCCAAAGTCACTATTGTCAGGTGGTGTTTGCAGGGAAATTTGCATAACCCCGACTATTTGAAAAAAAGATGCAAAATAAATAGATGCTACTTTTTATCTGTTCATTTCAAAAGTAATGTATGGCAACATTGATTGATTTGTAGCATGGCTGTTTCGATTTGTGTTTGTCACGATCTAATTATTTACTATTGGGGTTGTCGAACTTTGAACAAATGTTTATACAAGACTTCACAAAAGAACCCATGATACACCATTTTAGATTGATATTGACAGATGCTTGCTTTTCTAGTACTACTTTGTTTATTTTCTCATCGGGTCAAAGAGTCAATTAGAGATAAAATCGATTAGAAAGGTTAATATAGTTTATTACTGCTCGATTTCGATGTTTTTTCTACTCAGAAAGCAAATGTACTTTTTGGGGAGATGAAGCGAATGGAACTATTACAAAACAGCAGGAGATATTTATAAAAAACTTTTATTGTTTGTTGCTTTTTGCTGATACTTTTGTACATTTCCATCTGTTACAGGCTTTTTGCCACAATTTATTATACAAAGGAAGTTAGGATTTGTTCCACGCCCATCGTTGCACGAACATGAAAAGGGAATCTTCTTGAATGGTATAAAATGTACAAAACATGATCCGTTAATGGGAATCAAACCTGATACCTCCTAGGCAAACACTCTACCTGATTGAACCGCCACTACCTATGAAATGGTAATGAATCTTGGCATAATTATGTACTTTCATTGCGTCATTTAATGACAAATACAATTCTAAACATTACAATGTTTTCAAAAATGTATTTTTATAATGTGTATTAACATGCCTGCGACACATACTTCCAACGTTCTGGCTCCCTGCAAGGTAAAAAGTCAAATACTTTGATACATATGCATTGAATCAATCTGAAATAGACATGCAATTGTCATATTGTTATATGAATGCCAGTTTAACACGTACATATCGTTCACTCACCCAAATAATTCCTAAATGATGTATGCCCTTCCAGACACCTGGTTCAATCCCTTTTGATATCCACAATAGTTCTTCATATTTAGACCATTAATTTTGTATATCTAATTTGTCGTATTCTAATGGACTTTGAGTTTCGATAATACATCGGTTTTTCTTCATTTTTACTTAACATGTAAAAGAAGATTTTAAATTTAAATAAGAATATATATGTATCAATACTCTATATATATCTTATTTAACAAACAGTTTATAAAATACCATACAGGATATTTGGTACATTAATAAAATTATTTCTTATTTAATTCCCATACTTATACATAGCCAATACCTAATGTCATTGGTACACAACCACAAAAAGATATTTAATGCATAAAATGTACTTTCTAAATGGACATAAAAGATAAACTTGTCTTTTTTAATTCAAATAATTTTATACATGCCATTCAACCAGACAATGGCATAGCTCTCTTGATGTTGTAGGACCCAAAGAATTTAATTTATCACACACACACACACACACACACACACACACACACACACACACACACACACACACACACACACACACACACACACCTGTCTTTTGTACCACAATGGTCAGAATAAAACTAATCCATAACTTTTTGATATCTTAAAATTATTATAGTTCAGTTATTAAACAAAATATGAAAAATGTTTAAAACAATATATATTCAGTTTTTAATCAACAACTATATCACAGTGATTTGACTAAACGTTTATCAATTTTACATACCCAATAAATAACAATTGATGTTATACTTTCGCTATAAAATCGCATACGCATTTCAAACAAACATACTGTAAGCCAGGATGTACTAATAATAATGTTTATCGCAATTTATGTACCTTTGTTACATTTTACACTTCTGTTTCAGCATTTGACACATTTAACTACTTCATATAAGATACTAATATTTCATTACTGTATATATCTACAGAATTGAATATATATATATAGAAATACTCTCATTTTAAAAAATGTCCATATATATATATATATATATATATATATATATATATATATATATATATATATATATATATATATATATATATATATATATATATATATATATATATATATATATAATAATAATAATAATAATAACTTGTTTTACTCATACACAGCTACTATGCTGTCAATTATGTTTTATTTACATCATAGATGCCAATCAAGTGGTATAGCAAATTCAGTGATTTTCAAATAATGTGTAGAGAAGTTATTCTTGTGTGTTTACATTATATGCTTTCTGTCATCAGGTGATTTCGATTTCAACGTAAAAACAGAATATAAGACACAGCTAATCATATATAATCTGTTTGAAGAAAATGAATCTTTCAACGCAGTCTGCAAAGATATTTTTTCTGTAAAATGAATTCTAGCGGATAATATTTTATTAAGAATGAAATATCTATGTAATACAGATAATTTGAATCACAAAAGCAGCTTCTGTTCTATGCCTCTGATACGCGACGACAAATGACCACTTAAAAGCTATTGTCATACGTTCATTGAACGTATATGATTTCATTACTGGGTAACAGGAACTGAAGTTTATGTATTAGGTTATATACAACGACCATTCTTCGATGGAAATTGTGTTGTCCACTTCTCTTTTTTGTACATCCCTTTGACGTATGGAACATGACAAAGTCACATTAGCATTACTCGTAGCAATGATAACGTGCGGATACTTTGACAAGGATAACTGGCGAAGTATTAGTGTGGTATTGTAAACCATACACTAGAAGATACATTCCGTTTTTCTGTATACATACTATTGATTGGCATAAAAAGACATCACAACGTGATAGTAATGGAACTGATCATATGGGATTTGGCCTGCAGATATTGGATAAAAAATATCTAAAAACTTGTGACAAAGTTTGAAAGAAGAACCAATGTGTAAATGAAAACTGTTTATGTCAATATTGATACATGACTTGAATGTATACGGGCAACGTGATATATCAAAATATATCTTGTAACATATATATATATTTGTGTGTGTGTGCACATATTTACTGATCAATGTCAAACATTTGAATTGAAAACTAGTTTCTATGGAGAGTGATCGTCACGTTATATTTGAAAGAATTATAGTTATATAGAATTGCGTTTACAGTATAATAGGATTCAACAAATGTGATAGTGACTATTTGAATTGCATTCAGTTTTTACGTCCAAAATAAAGAGACACATTGTAATTTACTTTAGAAATCGTATTACCATAAGTGGAACTATTTTACCATGGATCGAGACGAACTCAAAAGACAGGTGGAAATCTTAAGACACCATAAAGATCTAGAAAGACTAACAGTTTCTGAGGCAATTAGACAGTGAGTATTTAATTTTTAATGGTCATTTACTAATATATAGTTATCATAATCTATGAAAAAACATCCGCTACAGCATTATCATTAAAAAAATATATATCTAAAAACATATATACAGTTTACAATATATAAATAAGAATTTCCGTTATATCGCCAAAATTAAGGAAAGCAAAGGTGGCATTATAACGGGGTAGAACGTAACGGGGATATATATACATTGAAAATTAGTCTAAATTCAAACACTGGAAGCCTATTTAATTGTCTTTAATTCAGTAATGATATTGGGAATTTCGTTCTTTTTTTTTTTGGCAAATCCAATATTCAAATATATTGTATCATGTATAAACCCTTGTATGAACTTAATATAAGCTAGAAAAGACAATAAGTCATTCAAAGAACTTTATTATTAATAATTATTTATTCATTGTAATACTCGACGCTTATTGAAATGATGCTTGGTTGTCATGACAAATTCGTTAATTTTACCGAGTGGTTGGAGCATCCGGCATTTTATCATGAAATCTCTACCCTCAAGTCAACACGGAATCAAGTCACACGTGAACCTAAATTAATTGTGTAGATGAATGTGATAGTTTATTTGCTGGGGGTTATAATTCTTTCTCGAGTATTGTATGACGATGTTGTCTCCCCACCAGTAAAAACTGGCCACCGCCACATAGCTGAACTATTTTGAGTAAATCGTAGAACACAATCAATAAGATCACTTTAGTTCATATGCAGTAAATGTTATTTTGTATTACCCATAGCTTATTTAAGACAGAAAAAGGGTTATCTTGATCAGACAATTGTGTTATTGTGATGTATTGCTTTTTACTTGTGTGGTAGGCATTCAATTGTATACTGGTCTAGATTATAAATCGAATTTTGGTAGTAGCTGGGTTTTTTTTTTTTTTTTTGGCAAACGTGAATGCCGCCTGCTTTGGTGTTCTAGTGGTAGAACATGTCATTCACAAACGGAAGGTTTCAGATTCGAAACCCGGATATGATTATACCTAAAACTTAAAGAAAAGGTATTGAGTATTGTGTTCCATTGCTAGTTGCTTGGTGTATTAAATGAAAGTCACGTGTCTGTTAAGTTCTAGTTTCATGACATTCGTTGCTCATTATTGGAACTTCGCTGCAGTGAATAAAGGCAACGGCTGGTCAAAATTCGCGGTATTTTCCCAAAATCAGATGACGTCTCCATATTAGTCCATCTTAACTTGATGTAAAAAAAAATAAAACAAACAAAACTAATAAATTGCTGGCATGTCCCTCATAAATAAAAGTAATCAACAATGTAACAGGACGAAATTTAAACCTCTTTGTTAAATGTTTCAAGTAAATGCGAAGTTGTATCTTACATCTATGAAAGACGAAATTGTCTAACACTTCATGGTGATTGTCAGAATTTCAAAGAAAATTTCTGTGGAAGCCGCCGCGCCGGGATAAAATATAATTAAGTCCGGCACACTTCACTACTTTTTCCTAACCTCAGACCATTCTAATCGGAAACAAAACACTTTTTCATGATAACATGTTTTGTAGAAGAAGAAAACTGACTTGTTTCCTGAAATAAATGAAAGTATATTTAGTCGCTTCATTGATTTTCAATCAAGACTCGAAAACTCGAAATTTTAGTTTCAATATTCCTCACACAAAAAGTTGGACAGTTTGTTCGAAACTAATTAGAAATAAATGAAACCGGTGCTTTGCACGCAATTGAATTACCTTGAAGATATCTGTGACAATAAGAGGAAAATTGAAAGGTGATTCTAGAATTGAAACGAAGTATGTCCTGTAACTGATTTAGCTTTTCATTCTTAAGAAAAGAATTAGTCTGTTTTGGAGAATACTTGATTTCTTTTTTTTTTTGTTGCTGTATGATAATAAATCATTTAACGGAGAAGTTGTGTAGTGACAGCGCGCACACAAGTGGAGTCCGTGTGCCGTTTAACATAACATGTCTTTTAACATAGGTTTAAATGATCGCTAGTAGCGTAACCTCATTATAACCTCTACCTCTTTCAGTATTGTTTATATATATTGCAGTTTATTCGGTTTGACCTTAGTAAATTCGAATTTCAGAGTTTCAGTTTCGACTTTTTATTATTTTCAAGAAGTCTTGAATATTTCTTGCATGTACAATTATGCCAAAGGTAAGGATATATTTTAATATAATCAGCAAATGTATTACATGGCTCACTTTTCATCTAGTTTCTGATTGGCTGGTTTCATACTTTCTGTTCTCACTTAACCGTTATATTAACCTGTAAATCGATCCTCGTGGGTTGATATAACAACCCAGCACACCGAGGTCGTACCTATTGATAGCACACGGAAAGTCCTGAACTTTGGCATGCTCGGCGTTCATTGTATAGCCAATCATCAACGCTGTCTGGCTATATTAAGTGTCAAGGAAGTACATTAAAGATGACAGACGACGAGAGTGTAAACAAACGTTTTCGTTTCGCCACTATTGATGATGATAATTTCAAAACATTATTGAAAGACAGTGATTCTAAAATACTAGACTTGCAACACCTTTAGCCGTTTAAACTGTTTATTGTACGTTAGTTATTCAACCTTAATAAGACCACAATATGTGGCTAGACTCCCACATCTTACTGATTTTTTGCGAAATTTACACATTGGTGCCGTGTAATAAAATAACTAACGATCTCAGTTTTGGTTATTACATGGAATTATCAACCCAAAAAACGATATTTTCACTCGACTTTCTATCTCAGGACAATATTGTTTTTCTCGGTTGATAACAGCATATATCAACCTCAAATGAGGTCCATAATATAGTATAATATTCTGGTAATAATTTGTCTATATTGATGCATTGATTACCAATGTAGATAAACAATAAAATGTTCCCTATATATAAAGTATCATCCTTTATAAAGTCTGACAATATCCTCAATACAATCTATATTTCAAAATTCAGAGAGAGAGAGAGAGAGAGAGAGAGAGAGAGAGAGAGAGAGAGAGAGAGAGAGAGAGAGAGAGAGAGAGAGAGAGAGAGAGAGAGAGAGTTTTATGTAGTTCTAAATAGTACAAAAGTTAACTACCTTGTTAATCCCAGAGATATAGTCTTAAAATATGCATATTATATGTACACAAATCATGTTGAGATTATATTTCATAATGTGACTCCTTGATTATGACGTGGCAATATTTGTGACGTAGGTATTCGGTCATATAGAAGTTCATATAGATACCAGTGCTCAATGCAACATTGATGTTTATGACGTAATCATATGTTACAGTCATATACAGACTAAATGGAGAAAAGTTCGTTTGATACAGGAAATTGTTCCACTGAGATGCGTAATCTTTTTAACTCATACGTGATGATCAAGTCAAGCCACTCTAACAAACGAAGTTATGTATATAAGGGATATAAAGAAGCTCCACCCTTTTTCGTATTTAGAGATAACATAAATACAATTTTTCATACTTAGGGAATGTTCTCTATGTATTGTTTAGACTTAACCATTTTAATTGACGCGAAAGTCCACTGTCAGAATTCAGGGGTGTATGAGTCAAAAACAAATAATAATAATAACTCAATAACCTATATTACTATTATATTTATTGAAATTGGTGAGTCTAAAATTGACTTTAATTATTGATGTGTTAAAATGAAAAATAAAATTAGAATAGAAAATGGAATGGATTCTACTTGACCAATAAATACAAGTTTATCTGTATATTTGATTCTGCAATCGATTAGTGAAGCCAACCATACTTGACACAGTCCAGAATATTTTAATTCCATTAGATATGCCCATTAACCTACATGACTGTGATAATGTATTGTTCCGGGCACATGTTGGTCTTACTTCAGAATTGAACGTCAAAGCGTCCTTGTGTTATCGGCTTAATGCTTCTTATTACCTGAATGGGGTTTGATTTTCTATTTGCAAGTTGATTCACTACTAATTTCATCATGATGTTCGCTAGATTTCTATACAGTGTAAGTCATGTAAAATCAATAATGTTGGCCTGATGTGATATAATATAGTTTTCTATACCTGTAATACTTACAGTTTTTGCAATTAAATGCTATAAAATACCATTTGCACTACCTCTGTTTAAAAGTTGACATATTGGACACCGGTTGTTAGTTATTTCAAACATTTGTGTTATATTTTTTGCTCTGACTAAATCATACAAGTCCACAAATATATTTAGAAACAAAAATGTTTATGAATAGAAAGAAGAAAAACAGACTGGCAGAAACATTGCTTGTGGGACATTATATAGCGAGCTAGTAAAGTTTTAATAACTATACGTACCGGTATATAAAAGTCAACAATCGTTTTATGGAAATCAATACATTAGATTCTGCATGTTTAACAACCAACACATTACATACATTCTATTAGTAATTTACTATTTTAATCTTAAATTTTCTAGATTTCGGCTTTTAAAGATAAAAAATACATAAACTTGTATAGTGTATAACCTGATACAGAAAGAATTGTATATAGAATACTTGTCGATTGAGATGTTACATTTGTAAATCGGGCAATATATAGAAACTAAGGCATCAGTACATTGTTATCAAACGTGAACGTCACAAACCTATTGAATACACGAAAATATGTCATTATCAGCGCTTCACGTTTACTGACATACCTCATATTGAAATAAAGCATCATATCAAACGCATCAACTGTAGCTATGTATGTTGTCAATGGTGTATACTAATATCATAAGAACGCATTGTTAAACAACATTAAAACCAATGAAACAATATTAAAACAGTGAATTTAAATCAAAATTTCAATACAATAATATTGTTTCTGATAAACAAAAACTTCAAATGATTGCCCAAAAAAGAAATGCCGAGGGAAAACACATCCAGCATTTTCAGGATAAAAGCCTAAGGATTACTTGATGAATAAATGATCAGTGATTTTGCCATCAAATAACTCATTATGATACTCTAAGCACTTTGAAATTGACATTTGCTAACAACCGTGAGGTAAGTCTGCAAATTGCGCTTATTCCTCGTATACTTGATCGCTATGTATTCAATGTGTATGAGCAAGTTAATTACGGAAGTTGTTTATTTCTACTGGAAGTGATTAATATAACAAAAGCCACAAATTGAACGGAGAAAATCCATTTTGACTTAATTGAACAAATAAATCTACCGTCGATAAAACCTCGTCTCTGATTAATTTTGTGTCACGAAAAGATAGAAAAAGATCACTCACTTGCCACAGAGTTAATTCAATTATTACTCTTACTACGTTCCCAGGGGTGTCTTATCGAAAATACAAAACACCACAAAACCTATATTCTACCAAATAACTGAATTTATTAAAATATTTGAATTTCTCGAAGAACACAAAATCTAAAGGAATTCAAACATCCTAACAGATCCGTAAGATCAATTGATAGAATTCTTTAGATTTATATATACGTTTTATAGACTATCTAATACTGTCAATACTGATGGATGCAGTATAAAATTGTCTGCCTACTCATTCGATCGTCGTGAATGTTTCTGTGACTTTCAGACGCGTTAATCGTTCAAGTCGATTGTCAAAACAAGGTATTATTTTTGTTACAACGGAACAATTTTCAGCTGATATGTGTAGGCAGTGATAGAGCCGTTACGATATACATGGAGGGACTACCTTAAGTGACAAGTGGAAGAATATTGTTAAAGAAAAAAATTATTCATTGGAATGTGTTTCTAGAGTACCATTCTTCATTTCTAAGCTATATGGAAATCTGTGCCAATATGGCATAGGTTTAACTGTGGCTTCTGAAACGCCTGACTGAGTTAGACATACCATTTTGTAAAGCGCAAAACATTCCGAAATTTATTTTAAAGACATTATGTACAAATTTTGCAACATTTGGTTAGCTGTAATGACTGTAAGCTTGTTTAATAATTTAAACATAATACCATAGTTATGGTTTTTCAAAAAGATAACGACAAAGCGAATGAACTTAACAAGAACATGAAAACTATTTTAGTAGGTTTCATGTTATTTAAGTCACACATAATATCATGGATCGCATCGGAACTGAACATATCACAATTTTGACGTTGGGTTCAATGATGTTGTTTGCAAATTTCAAGTTTCAATATCTGGAATTATCTGCAACCTTTATACTCATGTAAAGAGAATTTATGAAATAACGGTGTTGTAAAACATGCAGTTGAAAACGGATGTTAAAAATTATGAATATGTTTAATCCGATTTATATATGACTTAGCATACTAATAAAAGATGTAGATCTATTGCAAATAAATATGAAATTTATCTGAAATCAAATTAACATGCTACCAGAAATAAATTCTAAACGTGTTTTTAAACAATGTTAATTTAACCAGTGGAAATAAAAATTTGATATTTTCTTACAAAGTTTTAAACATGTATATATATATATATATTCTATCATTTACCTTTCATCAGTTGAGCTCCAGTTTAAAATTTTATTCTCTAAAGAATAAATGGTATCATACAAGGACAAATAATAAATCTAAATGCATAACCGAATCCGTCACTGTAAAATAATGAATGTATTAATTTTTGAAAAATTTAGAATTCAAATGTGTTATCAATGTGAAATATTACTTTACGATTATCAGTTGGCACCGAAATAGCAGGTACTGTGTTTATATATGCCCTCAATTGTTGTAGTTATGTGTATTACACTTATTCCTTGAACATACTATTGTGAGAAAATCTTTTATAGTTTTTTTTTATTTTTGTATGTATTGTTTTTATTACATCTGCTACTCAAAACTTTCAGTTTTTAAAGTGTTTTTATGGGTGACACAACAGTGAGCTTCTCCAAAATGGTCGTAAATTACTAAAAATCAGTTCCTATCTATGTATCTTAACTTTGGTCTCTGTGGGAGAACATGCCCGACAAAATTAGGACTTTTCGGGGAATGAGACAGAAAACTCCAAATTAAATTATCGGTAAATTATCAGAATGGCATTGATCAATCACTGGTAAATTTCTAAATCAGATCCGTATGAATACGAATTAACACATTCAGCCTTAAATCCTTATTTTATTTTATCAATGAAAGGCGTGATTCGTAGAGGACTTTATCGCTACTCTTTTCAGCCGAGGATCAATTTCTGTATAAAAATGCAACACTTTTTCCTTGAGCTCATCAACGGATCAATAAATACAGTGCAGTGAATTCGTGCCGTATTCGGTGATGTGGAAAGATGAAAGAAAATAATCAAACATTCGAAATTGACGTCAATGTATAGGCCATTCAATAATAAGAAGCAAATATTACTTTCATGCAACCTTTATTTCACAGGCAAATCCGCTTTCGGGCCGTTGATTTTATTTGGAGTTGAATGGAATAGAAAGGAAACAGTAAATGTGTAGAAAGAACCAATAAAAATACCACCGGTCATGACGTGCCCGCTAAACACTTCAAAGGATGAGAGAGAGAGAGAGAGAGAGAGAGAGAGAGAGAGAGAGAGAGAGAGAGAGAGAGAGAGAGAGAGAGAGAGAGAGAGAGAGAGAGAGAGAGAGAGAGAGAGAGAGAGAGGATAAATAATTGAAAGAGATATTGAATGAATACAAGAAAGTATGTCAAGTAAATGAAACAAATTAAATTTACCAATTCTAAATGGATATATCACATCGTTATTCACCGGTATTTCATATCTATGAATATAAATTAATCATCAAGTCAAATAATTTGCTTGATGAGAATTTTATGTGACGTCCATTCAGAAACTATCGTATAATTTTGTTCAAATAAATCAAAATTATTAATCGTTTATTTATGTCACATATATCCTGAAATTAAGGCTATTTATTCTCCGTTGGGAGATGCAATTACCGACAGCAAATCAGATGGATTTGTTGATTGCACACAACAGATACCAATGAGTTCTGTCGATGTAAGTTGAACGAATGATACAAGCGAGTGAATGTAGAAAGCATTTGTCGTGATTTGTTAGTACTTACAGAAAAAGAAAATAATCATCATTAGAATATATACAATATATGTACAATACATGTCGTCAAATGAAATGGTATCATTTTCAAAAGAACGTTAGATTTTCCTCCACGAGTGATGGCGTGTATCGGTAATATTACGAACCTGTTAATGACTATTTACTTGGGTATTATTTTTTCATACATAGCGCCTTTTTGTCAGTAGTAGGACCATATTCTGCTTCCAAATGAAACGCCATGAGAGCAATATAACCACCTTAAAAGCATTAGTGAATACATTGTAGCAAATGATAGGTGTAGTTTTATCAAGATAAATTGCACATCCTGACCCTGTCACAAACCAAAACAATAATATCTATTTAACAAAATTCCCTGAATTTATCCATTACTGTTTATTATGGTAGTTAAACTTTCTACTGCCCTGTAAAATAATAAATCCGTCACGCAAAAGCTGATAGTACTCGGCAATGGTCACAATAGTGTACCGCAGCGATATTACCTTTTCGGCGTATCAGTGACGTTACCAATGCATATCAACAATTTATCACGTGATGCAATAAAACTTGATTTCTTTTTTGCAAAATTATTCAAATGGACTATTGAAGGCTTCTTTACAATTTATTTTATCATTGTTGTCATTGTTGAATTTCGTTTCTCATTCGTTTGAACAAAGTCAAATAGATTGTCAAATCAAAGAGTTTGTGCTAACTCGTCATACTAAGGCATAAGACCATTTTATTTGCAAAGGCAAACCTAATAATAATATCTTATTGTAAGGTCAAGATTATGTCCACTACGGACTCAGAGCACATATAACCGGTTAGAACCTAATGCTCCATAATACCTTATCTCACCTTGATACTTCCTAATATCCATGTATGTCATGTTTCTCTTTATTTGAAATCACAATAATTTTCATATAAAACTTAAAGAATATATTAGAAATAAATAAGCAAATAATTCAGTGGTATATATATGTATATTAAATATATACACTTCAAAGGATTATAGACATATAGTGGAGAGAGAGAGAGAGAGAGAGAGAGAGAGAGAGAGAGAGAGAGAGAGAGAGAGAGAGAGAGAGAGAGAGAGAGAGAGAGAGAGAAAGGATAAATATTCAAATATTTCTTTTTTCATTTTTCAGTTAATATGTTTCACCAATGCTGATAATATTAACATATATACAGTGGAATAAAACAAATATGAATGGTATCTCACGACGGTTTGATTTAATAATAGGTTGTAAAGGAGAGTATTCTATCTATATTTAGCTACGTGTTATCTTTACCAAATTCAATTTTCTTTCTCCAGACCACTGCCTGTATGAAGTTTAAGTAATATCAAATCTACCAAACGTTGATAGAAAAAAGTGTCGATGCCGAGACGTAAATTGGTTTGCGATGGATAAAATATAATAATGGAAATCGTAATTTGCTTCCAAATAAAGGTCATTGCATTGGCACCAAAATTATTTTTCCATTTGTTTCCATAGTATCAATGTAGTTTCTATTTGTACTGGGTTTTGTAGCTATGCAATATTTCATGTTTTAGCAGGTAGATATCAGTTTTTATCATGTTACATAGTTATTGTACAATATTTACATAAAATTCCCAAAATAATTGACGCTACTGGGAGACCCTTAGTCTCTATTTATTATTATTATAGGAAAGAATTATGTTTCGTATGTTTTATGACGCCGTGACCATTAATGAATTTCAGGATTGCTTTGTCCCTGTCTAGTGCATGTGTAAATATGTTATATTATTTCACCACGAATCTATATTTTCTATCGCTAGGTTTGTAAAGTGCATGCCTAGTGTATGGGTAATATATAGAGGATACTTGACAATTGTTTTTGAATAACATGTTTATAACATCGAGTGAGGCAGGAGAATACATATTTAACACGAGTGCGTAACACGAGTGTTAAATATGTATTATCCTGTCTCACGAGATGTAATAAACATGTTAGTTAAAAACAATTGCAAAATATTCTATTTATTACATTTCCAGTTTAGTTTCTTTAGGCCCTAGATTTAACCCATATTCTGTGCATGTTTGCTAGGCTAGTCTACAGATTGTGAAATGTAAACAAACCACGTTTTGACAGTCACAGGGTCTCGGAAATCTTTTTAGAGCGTAATATGCTCAATGAAAACTTGAGGAAAATATTACGCTCTAAAAAGATCTCCACACCCTGTGGTTTGGATTGAAATACATACATCACTTAGTGCCTCAAAGTTCATGCCAAAGTTATCAATTGACCAGGGCAGCAAACTCGCTTCGAAGTTAGCCTTATTTAAGTTCATTTTCTGAACTGTATCTCCAGTGTCACTGAATTTTTAAAAAAAACACTATTGAACTGTAAACCTAGATAGTGGATACAATGAACTTTTCCATTATATTTCGACCACTTAAACCCACTCCATCAAAATGTCGCTTGCTTTTCAGTCGAGACAGAACAAATCTGTGCGGAGCCATTTTGTTTAGCTTCAATACGGCGTCAAAATCCCTTCTTGATACGTCATATATACAGTAGGTGTTCAAAGGTTTTTGCCATGGCATCACTATTTATTGGCATTTGTTAGCAATTGTAATCAGTTTAAATTGAAACAATGAATTGTTTGTTTGTTTGTTTGTTTATTGTTGTTTAACGTCCCACTCAAGAATATTTCACTCATATGGAGACATCAAATGCCGGTGAAGGGCTTCAAAATTTGGCCTTTGCTCGGCACTTACGGCCATTGAGCAGTGAGGGTTCTTTAACGTGCCGACACCTACTGTGACACGGGACCTCCAGTTTTTACTGTCTCATCCGAAAGACAGGAAAAAAACCATTCGCCGGCGGGACTCGAACACACGACCTCACGACCCAGAGTCGAGCGCGGTACCGACTGAGCCAGGCAGGCGCAACAATAAATAAAACACTATCATTGCATTATAACAGATGGGAATAATTAATCAAATTTCATGAGTGACCTGGCACTGCATTTTGATTGGCTTAATAAAAATACCATATTTTCATTAAGCCAATCAAAATACAGTAAAATCAATGAAAAATAACAGTGCTTTTATTTAATTGATCAATTTAATAAAAAATGTAATAAATTACGTTATTCCTCCGCGGATCAAGAATGTGTACAGTTAGATTTGTAGAGTGTATGTCTAGTGTATGGATAATGTATTACGTTATTCCCCCTCGGACCTATTACTTGTACAGTTAGGTTTGTAAAGTGCATGTCTAGTGTATGGATAATATATTACATTATTCCTCTGTATAGTGCGTGTATGGGTATGTATTACGTTATTTCACTGCGGACATGGAACTTGTACAGTTAGGTTGTCTGGTGCATGGAAAATATATTACATTATTTCCCCGTGGACCTAGAATTTGTATCGTTGGCTCTGTAAAGAGCATGTCTAGTGCATGGATAATACATTACATTATTTCCCCGTGGACCTAGAATTTGTATCGTTGGCTCTGTAAAGAGCATGTCTAGTGCATGGATAATACATTACATTATTTCCCCGTGGACCTAGAATTTGTATCGTTGGCTCTGTAAAGAGCATGTCTAGTGCATGGATAATACATTACATTATTTCCCCTTGGACCTAGAATTTGTATCGTTGGCTTTGTAAAAAGCATGTCAAGAGTATGTATAATATATTACATTATTTCCCCGCGGACCTAGAACTTGTACCTGTAAAGTGCATGTCTGGTGTATGGAAAACATATAGAGAATAATGGTCTTCGGGCTGATATTGGAGTCTTGGGATGATATGGCATGCGATACAGATTTTGTCATGTTTTGTTGTTGTTATCTTAGATCTAAAATCAAAAATATGATACAAAAAGTCTGTATTTGGTAGTAAAGATATGATAAATTACATTATCATATACTTACTTCCTTTATCACACACCCTGAACAGCCCTCCCTTTATCACACTTCTGTAACCCTTTATCGCACCCCAATTTGAACATTTCGTGTAGTTTTATTATTCGGCACACCTCGATTGTTTTCCCCACCAGGCAAAAATCTATAGATTCTTTAGCAGTAACTGCGGTCCTGTGGTTGGCAAAATGATATATACCCGCAAAAAAATAGACGCCGTTATAGTAATTGATTGTTTCTTCGTTTTCCGGGAATCTGTATCATTTTGCCAACCAAAGACTGGCAAAGTCACAGGACCGCAGTTACTGCTAAAGTGTCTATAGATCTACCTTGCATAAACACCAGTCTAAGCACATTCTGTGAAATATTAGGCGTGGTTGTAAACATTTTTAAGGATTGTTTAATGAAAATGTGAAAGAATCGTTTGATTTACTAAACATTCGATTTAACAAGTGTAATGATATTTCGTAGGTAGGTCCAACATACCATGAATAGTTGTGCATTTCGTACTTTTAGATACGAATACACGGGGTAGCCTACTGTAGGGCTATTCCCTTCAACACAATATTCGGTTCTGAACAGCCTCAAAACAGGCATTCATTAAAATGTTCTTTTCAAAGTTCCTGTAGGCCTAACATTATTTCAAATATATCTTAATGACATATTTACACTAAAATACTAATTATTTCAGCAAAGAATCTTGAGGAAGGCTAATTTTAAGTTGCATAAGCAGTTTGTGTGCTCCGTAATTTTACCGAGATCTGCCTACATAAGAATTTCCATTGAAGGGCGCAAGTCGTGATTATAACAGAAATTAAAACAATTTTTTATCGTTGATATCTAATATTTGTCTATTTACTACTAGCTCTGAGTAGTAAATATCTAGTCCATGGGTTATATATATTATGTTCTTTTACCACTGACCCAGAGCTTGTATCACTAGCGTTGTATAAGACATGTCAAGCGTATGATTAATACATCATTTTTCACCACAGACAAAGATTTGGTATCACTATGTATTGTAGCTGTTTAATGTAGGGACGTCCAGTCACTCCCTTTCAATGCAGAACGGGAGCGTATATAATGCTTCTGTTTATTACAATGTTATGCTAAACATATGGGATAATTATATTACTTTTGTTTACGCAATGTCGGAGCTTACAATTCTGACTGTATATATCTCGGCGTTATGGGAATTCGACGATTATCCGTTTTCGACGGTCGTTCTA
Organism: Atrina japonica; assembly: GCA_030159075.1. Classification (NCBI taxonomy): domain Eukaryota; kingdom Metazoa; phylum Mollusca; class Bivalvia; order Pterioida; family Pinnidae; genus Atrina; species Atrina japonica. The sequence continues at coordinate 95,091 of BROG01000341.1, read as the reverse complement.
TTCCCAGGTCCCAAGAGCTGTGTGTCATTGCTGTTTGTTTTTTGTTTGCATGTCAAAATGTTTCAACTGGAATGCTTATATTATTGGACGGGTATTGTTAAGAAAATAACTGGCTATCGTCAGTACATAGCGTTTATGTCTTTAAATCGTCAAAAATCAGTGACGCCGGGGTACAACACATTCAATATAAAATAAGTCTGGAAGTTCACTTATTCCCTTTACTACAACATCGGTGCTAACATTACTATATCTGTATATGATATGTCTAGTATAAGAGAAATCCATTTCTTCTGCAGCAACGTATAAAAACCACAGATACCAAAGTATTAATCTCACAGGGTGTCCAGTAAACAATATACAAATCACAGATACCAAAGTATTAATTTTCAGAGTGTCCAGCAGACAATATACAAATCACAGATACTAAAGTATTAATCTTCAGGGTGTTCAGTAGACAATATAAAATTACGTGTAAAAAGTCTTTTTTTCAGGGTGTCCATTACACAATATGAAATCACGTGTACCAAAGGTGTCCAGGATACAATATAAAATCACGTGTACCAAAGTATTAATATTCAGGGTGTCAAGGATACAATATAAAATCACAGATAACAAGGTACTTATCTTCAGGATGTCCAGCAGACAATATAAAATCACAGATACCAAAGTAATGATCTTCAGGACGTCCAGTTGACAATATAAAAGCACGTGCAAAAAGTATTAATCTTCAGGATGTCCAGGATACAATAAAAAATCACAGATACCAAAGTATTAATATTCAGGGTGTAGACAATTATATACAAATCTGGTGAATATTGGACAAACATGCAACTCTAGAAATCTAGACGTGGGATCAGGTGTCACGGAGAGATAATCATCCTTTGTTGACCGGTCACAAAATTGGCATCAAACGCGATTCCCTATATCCCTGTGACACCAACCTAGAAGCAAGTAGTTTGCCTCTGTAAATGAAATGCTCATTTTTTAAATATACACTTGCACTTGCGAAATTTAAACGCCTTATGCAGATGATTGTCGGATATGACGATGGGAAAATGGAAAATTGACGATGGGAAAAAAACAACTGTCGCGTATAATCTGCTTCAGCCCGGTTCAGACATATGAAAATAATGAGTACATACTCAGTTATTTTTATCAGATGAGGGAATCTTAAATTTGATTCGATCGTTTCATGCGAATAAAGACAGAATAATGTGTTTCCTATTCCATAAAATCCAGAAGTTTCACATATCAGTTTATAATTTAAAAAGAAGATAAACATTTAGATTTGGAAATGAGTAAATTTGTGACTTCAGACTCTAATTTGATTGTGGTAGAAAGTTTTCAATTTCCTCGCCGTAGGTAGATATAATTTTCAGGTACATTCTCACCATCTACTAAATGTGGTATGTGCGGTATCACAAAACTCTGAAAAAGACAAAAAAGTAAAGAAATTTAAATTTCACAACGATCTACTTACATTGGAACAACTACTACCTATCTGTTAATGTAAATGCAACCTTTTAATGGATTGCAATTGTCACAATTGATTTGTTCCAAAGAAAAAATCAATATTTCCAATCAACATGATTGATCACTCACTCTCAATATTGCAATTCAGAAAAATTAATTTTCCAAATAGACATGCACAACAAAACAAAAACGGTAATTATGGATGTGAAAACGGCAGAAAGGTGAGGTGAAATGTCATTGGATTAAATCTATTCTTAGTAAATTGGAATACAGCTTAATGAGAAATTGAAATAAGTTAACATCAAAGCAATAAACAACGAAGATAGGTGTTTTAGGAAACTATTTCAAATTTTACGCGTTAGTTAATAACAAGAAAGCTGTTATAATCAAATAAGTTGAAAATCAATGGGAATGTGTTATAAAAGGAAACTTGACTTTATCATATGTGGTTATGTAAAATAAAAAAGAAGAACATTCATTATGTGGAAGATCTGGAAAACATTTTCCTACTGAAAGAACATTAAAATGTTTCTTCGGATGCTGTTGATTATTGGATAGTGCAACATCAGCAAATTACATATATAAATCGGAAAGTTACAGAGACATGAATGCACTTTACATATATTGACTAAACTTAATACTTAGAGAATACGTGTACTAATTGTGAATATTACAAACGTCATCAGAAAATGTAAATACATAACAAATATTGCTATTTTGTTAATAAACATCTAACAAATAGATTGGTTGAAATATTCAAAGCTTAGGTTGCGTTACGTCTGGATTTTTTTTGTTATATCTACCAGAAAATATTAGATTTAGCAATGACTTTCTTTTTAAGTGTGGTTTTTTGTATATATTTAAGCTGATGTCCTTTTGGCCATATTCCTTAAATGTTATACGTTAATTAAATGAAGAGAGATAAAACGCTATTCATGTAAGTTGATGACGTACACAAGAACAGATACTACCTATGCATATGTATAAAAAATCTCACTAGGATGTCCATGATATAGGTACAAATCTGGTAAAAATGGAAAAACACGGACCTCTTGAAATCAAGAGGTGGGGTCAGGTGAAGAAGTAAGTATCCCCTGCTGACCGATCACACCCGCCGTGAGTCAGTCAAATTAAAATTAGAATTCGTGCGGAACGAATACTCGTCATAATTGGTACAGACGTCTGAACAACCGCCATCGAACAGGTAACTCAACATTTCGCTTAGTGAACCAGAGTAATCGCAGACAAGACTATTATATCGACCGTAAAATTTGTGGAACGTAGACATCAAACGCCATTTTCGATATTCCTGTGTCAATAATTTGTTAGTGAAAAGTTTACCTCTGTATATGAAATGTTCATATATTGTCACGCCCTGGCGTTTAGCGATCCAATTGTCCTAGTTTCATATTCTATTAAAGCATGTGTACATTGGTGTGTGCGTGTGCGTGTTTGGATTTTATTGTGGACAAATTTTGATGCTGCACTCTACACCTTATCTTTTATGTATCATAAATTTCAATTTATCTTTATCCTTCATTTTTGACTTTGAAAAAAAATAAAGTTTTGATATAATTTTCATAATGGTTACTAATGTAACTTGGTGTTCAGAAAGTACATATATATCGCACAGTCTTGTAAAATTAAAATGAAAAAATAATTATCTCGTGTATTGTTAGCCGTATCTTATCTCTTTGCTCATGCATACGATATAAAATCCTTCGTGAAATAGAAACCAGAAATGTATTTTTTTCAATGTAAGTAAAAATGAAGAAATACGAATGAATAATCGAAATTTAAAGTCCATTAGAATACGCCAAATTAAGTATAGAAATAGTTTCAACAGGGCGGAAAATTGCGAATCCCATACGGGATGAGACCAGGTACCCGGAAGTAGTCAGCGTTCCCTGTTAGCACGCCGCACCGAAATGTTACATGGAAACAAGTGACCGAAAAAATAGCATTTTTCACATTACAATCACACTGTTCATACATCTTAATTCAAGAAGAAAACAAATAGTGTAAACACAAAGATAAAATTCAGCTCATCAAAAACGAGATGTTTAAAAATATCTTACCGTGATTTAGTTGTTGTCCTCATATTATTCAAACGATGGTCATGTGAATACAATGTAAATGCATTCTGCTTTCTTTTTCCGATGTCACAGCTTTTTACTATATATTAAACAAACCCCTAACAATGCCGAGCCACAGGGTTTTACTCTTTCAAACTGGATGTAGTTTTATTCAATACAAAAGTTACAAAATAGAAAGATGCCAAAATATAATGTTGACGCCACACGCAACCTTCTTTGAAAGAAGACATTTGAAACTTGTTCATAGTAAATTGTTGACCAGTTTATTTTAGTACCAAATGCTTGTGCTTGGCTTCTAAGTTCCTGCTAGAAAAATTGAATTAAATTATTTGATAAAGCCCTGTTCATGTGGCTAATTTAACTTCAGGGGTAAATCTGCATGGCATGTATATTAAATCACATTTGCAATGCGTTCATATGCTCTATTTCAATTAGCACAATATCTTACTAAACGATAGCATTCAAGATAAATGCTTAGCAGCGGCCTCGAAGACAATTACTTGTTAAATATAACAACAACGATAATTGGTTAATTTGTTGTGAGAAAAAGGCTTACTTTTAAACAATTCCAGAGTCAAAGTTACGAGTTGACATAGAAAAGAACAGTTTCAATATTTAACAATAGATTGTCTGATGAGATAATTAACTTTTCAATTTTTCTGCAATAGGCAAGATAGGTAAGTGGCAGAAAACAAGCAAAGAGTTATCAAAAGTCCCCTAGATGTAAACTACAATATAGTGATAGCATTATGGCTATGGTCAGTTTTCTTCTTCATCTAGCTAGCTAGTGTTTCCTTTCTCAAATTATACAAATTCCAAATACCAAGGTTTACTTCCTCATGTATTTCATTTCAATTTGACTGTGGAATCACGGCGGTTGTGATCGGTAGACAGGGCATGCTTACTCTCCATGGCACATGATCCCACCTATTGATTTCAAGAGCTCTGTGTTTGTCCATTTGCACCAGATTTGTTCCTATATCCTGGACATCCTAATGATTTTTACCTTGGTATATATATACAAAACATCTCAGGTACCAAAGTACAAGTGTCAAGGATACAGATACAAATCTGGCAAAAATGGACAAACACGGACCTCTGGAAACCAAGAGGTGTGTTCAGGTGCCATTGGGGAGTAAGCATCCCTTGTCGACCGGTCACACCTGCCGTGAGTCCACAGTCAAGTTCAAATTACAAATGTGAGCAACGAATCCTCGTCACAACTGGTACAGACGTCTGATAACCTCTGGGTACTACCTTTAGTGAAAATCAGTTGTCCATGATGCTAAAAAGTCTTTGTTTTAATTTTTTCTGTGGAATAGTTGTGTAAAGAGTAGAGAGGCCGTATGTTTTGATACTGTGAATTTGAGAAAAAATGTGTGCCTTTAAATTTTCTAAAAGTTTATTAGAATTCATAAGTATCTACATCTGATTTACACTGCCTCTGGAATAAGCAAGTGTATAGTACTGCTGAAGTTTATCCTTAACGGCTGTTAGTGTATAACTAAGGAGTAAAGATAAATATTTTTTATAACATTTGCTGGATCGTGATACTTTTTATATTTTATACCAAAGTATAAATCAATACGATGTCCGGGATATAGGTACCAAAGTGTAAATTATTAGGATGTCCAAGATATAGTTACCAAAGTATAAATCTTCAGGACGCCCAGGATACATATAAAAATCTGAGATACCAAAGTTTAAATCTTCAGGACATCCAGGATATATATATATTTCAACTAACATAGTATATAGCCAGACCTGGAAAAATTGGTCAAACAGGGAACTCTGGAAATCAAGAGGTGGGAAATGGCTAACAATAGTAAATGTACTAAGCATTCACGTGTTACAATTGCATAACGTGCAATTTTATTTATAAGTAAATTTACTTTGGCACTACTTCCGAGGTCAAAACAAACTCTAAATTACTTAAGGAGAACATTTCATGTGCAATATTTGCATACGGGAGTAAATTTACCGATATAAGTATTTTAGCCAGGCTTTCCAATTGCGATAGCTGTCTATACTACAGTCAACTACTGCGCAATCGCTGTAGTATGTGGCCCCCATATTACAGTCAGTATCAATTCAGATAGTTTGCTAAAACGATTTTGTCAAAAAGTTTACAACTCCAGATAGTTAGATGGAGAACGAGTACTTTTAACCTTAGCTTTCAAAGTTTGACCAACGAATTGTTATTAAAACTATTTTTTACATATTATTTAGATTATGTTGCGGTATCAATGATAATGTAAAATCATATATATATTGGTTTATTATTTTTATTATGTAAAGATTGTTCTTACCGAAATCTTTAACGATTTAAATTTGGATAATAACAATGGAAAACGAATGCTAGACCATTTATTTACATGGGGCATTCAAACACTTTAGTTTTTCCTTCAGTCAGTTTTGAATGTACATGGAGTTGGCATAATACCAGTCTAAAACACTAAGTCATTGCAGTGTGGCAGACATTTGTCAGAACTTCTAGATTTAATAACATTTTGCCAAAAACATGCAATTTTATTGCTTGCATATTCATAAGCCCGGCTTTCAGTTGTGTGCAAATCTTGGCACATGAACGGGGCTTATTTATTTAGCAGTAGGTGTTATCAATACAATTCGAGAGTCTTTATTGTGAAGAAGTTATTTACCCAATATGTATCACAAAATTGAAACAAATAAACAAATTATAACTATACAATTTATTTTCTTGCATTTGCATTGCAATTTCCAATTTAATGGTATTTTTGTATATTGCTTCATTTTACTGTAGTGTTCCCATGTGTGTTTTTATCATATTTTAAATTAATTGAAATGCATCGTTATTTAACGAAATATGAAAGTAATGACATCACGTTCCTCCCTACTGTGAAATATTTCAATATTTATATCACCACAGACTTTTTAAAAATGTTAAATGGATGAATTTAATATGGAGAAGTGTCATGGGATTTATCACAAGTCCATGATTTTAGCATTGTGCGTCTGCTACAGGGTATTGTAAATGTCATATGTACTTTATGCAAAATAAACGTGCTTTAATTGACTTCATGACATACATAACAGAGTAAAATGAAGAAGTACCAATGGATAATGACGCAAATGCAAATCAAAAGCAATGTGTCAATTGCAGCATCCTACTCAAATAGCATGTTATAGCGATAAAAATGTGACAATGTCGTACAAATTGAGAGAACTGTGTGAAGGCATCATACTTATGATTTATGATATGAATTTTCTTTCCTGTCAGCATTTCATTTTTGCGCTTTGTCGTGAAGGATTGCTGTGCTTTAATTGCAATCATGACCATCTATGTTTTACTTACTGGACCGGGTTGCACTATACTTTGTTAAATTTAACTTGAAATTAACCAATGTTAAACTAACAGACTAACCATAGATCAATGTATTGTGCAACTGGGTCCAGGTGAATTGAAAATATAAAACATGGGGCAGCTTGATGTATCATAAATGTGATATAAATGGAAACTCGTGATAGCATTTTTTTAATATATGGTCTAATATATATAAACTTTATAAGGCATACTAATCATAGATCAAATTTAAAAATGTATTGTGCAACTGGGTCCAGGTGAATAGAAAATATAAAAAATGGGGCAGCTTGATGTATCATAAATGTGATATAAATGGAAACTCGTGATAGCTTATTTTTATATATGGTCTAATATATATAAACTTTATAAGGCATTTTCTGATGACTGGGATGAAAATTTATATTTTCCTTTCTGTGGAACTGGCTAAATTGTTCCAACTACGTCTTAAATGCTACACACAACGGACATATGTACGTCCAGATAACATTTGTTAAAGTTAAGTGGAAATCGGATGTCATTATAAGAACAAAATAAATTTGTTCTGTATGTTTTATTTATTAACATCTCTAAACAACCAATTTAATAAGTATTTTGTCCGGGATGTATGACGTATAGCTTCAAAGTTCATCAAATCATCATCAATACAAAAATACAAAGTACAATTGAAATAAAGGATACCATTATTAGCATTACTGCCACCATCCTTCAAGAATTGCCAGTTCATTGACCCCAAATATAGTATTACCAGTTCATTTTTATCATAAAGGATTTTTTATATCGAGACTGATGCCAGACCTTTGATAAAAACGGAAGTATTTTTGAGATTTGATATAATAGTTTTGTATATCAATTTTCAGAGCATCCATTTCCTTATTAAGGATCTGACCAGAGTTAACATCTAAGATACAAAAAAAATGCCAAGGTTGCTGTTTTCTGTCCTCTAAATTGTCGATAAAGGCAAGGAAAACTGGTTTAGAACCAAAGCAAAAACATTAGCAAAGTATCGGTGTTTACCATATGATATTAAAGCACTCTTAAAAACAACACTGAAGTTGAGAAAATGATGTATTTACGGGGTTAATAAGAGGAATTTTTAACTTTGGCATCTACATACGTCTATGCTCGTATGATGGCATGCCAAAATCACATTACAGAGGTTTAGCTAGTTTTCGCTAGTTATATCCAGTTTTATCGCCTAAACTTTTTTTTATCAAGTAAATTCGAGTAAATGAGAAAATTTGATAATTTTGCGTACCAAACGTATGAAAGTAACATACTAGTTTCTCCACTTCTCTACCACAGACACCTTGATCGTGTATGCTAAACGAGTATACAATCTGTCATTGTGAATAAAATATGATTCAAAGGGACATGAAAGAGTTCTCAAATGTTATTTAGATGACCATAAAGGAAACGTCAGCACATGACACATTTCAATATTATTATCGTTTCTGCTATGAAAAAAATAATAGAACTTCATTAATTACTGAGCTATCGTAAAAAAAAACTGCGTTTAAATCATCTGAATCAGTTAAAAATAATAGTTCTCTCAAAATACAGTTTAACTCAGAAAAACCTAGGCTTAACTGTTCGAAAATCTCATTAATCAGTATTAATATGATTATATGTCTTTTTCACAACAGCCAATTAGACTTCTCAACAAAGATATGATAAATCTGATGGGAGCTGATTGGTAGTGGAATGGATTATTATCATGTGAACAAACATATAGATATAACGGAATGGTTAATGAATGCGATTTTCATATCTCGTAAACATTTATTTTTTAATCAATTAGTTTGGCTCATTTCAAGTTAAACTGGTTTTTATCAAATAAAAAGGTAAACGCTATCTGTCCAATAAAACTGGGCTTTACATGTGTCTCACCTTGCTTTAGGCGCTATGCCAAAATTACATTAAAGAGTTAAAACTAGTTTAACCTCCAGTTAATTCAAATAGCAACATCAAAATAATACAAATGAGTTTAAGGCTGTGACATGTTTAACGTTCCAAATTTGATTCGAATTCCGAGCGTAATGCCTTATTATTTAGTCATCTAAAGCGATCTCGTTCTTTGATTGAACATAAATTCTGAGAGTGCAGTGTTCAACAAGTTTAATTAGAAGATCAAGCTGTTATATTATGTATCTGACTTATTTACGGTTTCAAGAACGTCCCTTACTATATGTAAATGCTTTTAAATAATGTTTCAAGCTAATAAATTTCTAAAACTAAAGATATTACAGATAAGCATTATTCTACCGCATTCGACTGTAATAAACATTTTCACGTTCTGTTTTGATAAGATTGCCACTGAACGGAGTTTACTATCGGGGGGGGGGGGGGGGGGGGGGGAAGCACAAAAACATTTAATGTGCTGAAGATTCACTACAATGTATTGATAAAACTGAGTATCTGTAAGATATAAACAAAACCCACAGAAAAGTATTATCACAATTGATATTTCGATAATGGTGCTAAAGTAATATTGTTATCGATCTGGAAAAAGCATATCAGAGTGTTAACGGTCTAGAAAATGTAAATCTGCGTTTGTAATTGATACCGTGTGTCCTGAAATTTAGGAAAACTAAGAAAACGATATTATCGATGGTACAACATTCTCTCAAGTTTGATGACGTCCCTATATAAACTAAAATGATTGATTACAACAAAATGCATAATATAATACTCAATATTCCAGAAATTTCTGTATGTTGTTGGATAAAAAATATAATTACATTTGTCCAATGAACACAGCACCTGCTATGCTTCTAGTGTGCACGTACTATAATTATTTACAGTGATCATCCGCCGAGCAGGATCTTTAGTAAATCAATATATCTATCTATATTTTATTTGAGGGGTAGATGCATTTCATTTGTTGTTTTTCTTTCAAAGTTATGTAGAATATCATCATCTTTTGTTGATAGTCAATAATGAATACTTAATTATCAAGACAAATACTAAAGTAATACAGGACTATAAAACTTTAATTTAGCATAGTTATTTCAGTTCCTATAGTAAATATATATAGCAAAGTCTTTATTATTATCTGGATTGTACTTAAAATAAAACGGAAGTGACGTGTAACAGCAGATGTGACAAGAACCCTCACAACAATGCATTGACATGAAATAATAAATTTAAATATTTAGTGAAAATATACGTAATGGACAAATAATAACAATACAATTTCTGGTTATATATAGTAGCATTGCAATGGAAAAAAAACTATAAACAGTTTAAAGATGGCGATTTGTAAACGATTAGTGTTTGAAGTTGCTGGATAATTTCGTAATCATATCAATGATAATAAAAAACCAAATTCAATATATGTTTGTCAAAACAGAGAAAGTTTATAGTATTTCTCCATGAAAACAATTTCGTTGTTAGCATAAATGGAAATTATCAGTCGAAAGCATCCTCACGGGGATAAGAAAATCGCCTTTAATTATTTACAATCCTAACAGCAACCTTTCCGAGGGAAAAGAGTGTTTTCATTAAATCAGTCGAAACAAGCCAGTAGACTAATTTCTATTGCTATCTTTGTGTTGAGAGACTCTGGGACTTAGTAATGATGAAAGTCTTTACAGTGAAATACGCACAATTTTTCTAGAATAATCATCGGAGACATTGAAGTAGTTTCCCAAACATCTCGATAGATGCAATAATTATTAGATTTGCCTCGTCAATATTTATATAAATATTATAAATAATATGATATAAAACAGTATATGATTCTTCTTTGAGATGTCAATTAAAACTACGATACAATATTTTCCATAAACATTTCCTAGTCTGTGTAAGACATATACTGTGATAACTTAATTGTTCCAAAGAAGCTAATATTGTATAAAACAATAATAGATAGATAGATGATAAATCAACAAAAAGAAAGAAAAAGACGTGTGATGTTAGTCACCTTCAGCAAAGCCAAACATGAAGTTAATTGTGAATTAGTCATTGACATAGCGTTTTGAAATGAGTTACAAATTAACGCATACGTCATGGAATATAGTACCATTATAGCACAGAAGTCATGCAATATAGAAAAGAGGGAAAGAAAGAAATCTTCAAAGAAGAAAAGATCGGTTTAACAGTTTTTAAATTGTATACATTGTACAAAATTTGTATACATTGTAGAATATTTCCCAGACTGGAAATAAACATGGGGATGTGATGATGATGAATTGCACCATGGACACATGTAGGAATAAATTTTATATGTATTAATCATACTTTCAGTAATTTTGGGTAAAATATTGGGTTACAAACATTGGTTATGTAAAAGACAAATACAAATTACCTGGTGGTTATATTGGAATAATGAAATACAGTACGAAGTTGACTATTCCCCAATGGTATTTGTCCTTTAAGAACAAGCCTTGCATTTCATATAGCTGTACACCTAGTATCACATCCAAGCTATTAAGATACAAACGCCTTTTGCAGTGTCTAGACATCAACCATCTTCTACATAATACCCTCACATGTTCATGTGCATCATTACCTTTCATATATAATCCTATAGGGCATATCACCTCCGATAACGTTTCTATTGTTTACAATCTTTAAAAATCTTATTTCAAAAGGTCCAAAATACATTGAAGTCCGTTCCTTTAATTGATGACAGAATATGAGTTAAGTTATGATATATATCGAGGATTATGAGAGACATTTGTCTGAATGGTTCAAAACTATACGATGGTTGTTAAAATTTCGAAAACTTAAAGGAACTATGAAAACAAATTTTCCTTCTGCATTTAGAGACCCAGAAGTGGTAACCGAGTTGGATAGATTACATGACTAATATGTACTGGTTCCAGCAGACAACGCCTCAAATGATACAGTTTTTATTTGCAAGACACATTACTATAATTGTTATTAGAAGAACTAGGGTTTATTGCAAAGTCTGGTAATCCTACATACACACGTAACCCACTTTAAAGGCCTTTGACCGGCTTATATTGAACTACATGAAATATCGAAAAAGTTTTCCGATTCACACATTATACAATTTTAAGACACACCGATCAAAACTTGTGCACACATACACTACAATTACTCAGAAAATGATAAAAACAACGTGATACAAACACCCCTAATTTGCGATCGCACGTGTACCGTTCACTGCTGTTACATCGATACGGTAAGCATCTCAATCGGTGTCCATCTCATTTCGGAATAGTTAGTGTTCATATCATGTGACCTCAACACAATGTCGGGCAAGATCGCTTCCTGTTTCTTAATGTTTACATTGACAACGATCTTGTCTCAGTTCTTCTCCTGGGATTTAATTGTGGATAGATGTTGGGATCCTTTCTTGTAACGACTACAAGTGCTGTCACTTCCTTGTAGGCTGTTTTTCACATATGGTATCTAACACTGCATGGTATCTAGATTCCAAGTCATATATATAAGATAAAATATTTAACTGGTTCTCTGAAGTTTCCCACTATAATGACAAACGGTAACAGAAAGAATTAAAAAAAAGAACTCCGAAAAGGTCTATTTACCCATACCAATAGGAATAATTACCCGTTTTCTAGACTTTTTTTCACGGATATAGAAAAGTCAAGGAAATGTTTTTCACCATAGAAAAATGACCCAGGTACATTTTCTACCATAGAAAAATAATCCAATTATATTTTCACAATAGAAAAAAAAACAGCTGATAATTACCATGTCGTACAAGTTACACGTGGTTTAGTAGGTTGAAATTACAGCTATATACATGCCAATTGCGTGGTGTTTGCAAGCAGTGCAATTTGTTTGAAAATTACGACGTTTTCGATGGCATAAGATGTTTACAACGCGCAATGACGATCCTACCTAATAGTATGTTTCTTAAAGGTTTCTCGAAAACAACTTCTAATTGACACAACAATTTTCTGTCCTGTCATATAGACAACTGAAAAATATGACAACTACTGTGATTGGATAAATTGAAAACACTAACTCCTTTATAAATATTCATTTGTTACAAGGGACATGAAACCACCGGTAGGCAAGTGCATAGCGATACTGGAACATGGTTTTACGACTATGACGGCGCCCATCTATATAAACATCTATGCACATTCGGGGGTTCTAAATTTCTTTGTTTTCGAACCCAAAATCAAATCGCCAAAAGCTCGAAAATTGTAACGACCCATTTACCTTATATCCATATAACCTGACGATATGTAGTCTCGTGAAGCCTTTCTTAACTAACCTGGACACGTTCAAATTTTAGGTAATAAGGAATAACGACATTAAATTTACACTGACAAGAATAATCGTTCGTTCTTGTTATCCTATCTACGAGTATCCAGTGAGGAATAAAAAGTTTTTTCCCATAAAGATTGTCATAACCAAAAATTGAATAGAATCATCCGTAAGACAATCAAAAGGTTAATCCACCTATCACTTTTTTGTGAAGTAGACAGACAATACCTCTGTCAGCGAAGTACTTCTGAAGCCAGTTGTGTTATTTCAATACCAAACGGCATTATGGTAAATGCGTTGTTGGTAAATACATGTATGTAAAATACAGCTACATACCAGTCTTAACGCCTATAGTTTAAATATTCAAGACATTTCCTAAATCAGTAAGATTTTGTTTTTGATTTGTAAATAATTGAATGCTGAGCAGATCTTGTTTAGCATAAACGTGAACGGTTAGATATTCAAGTGATAGTGTGATACAAAACAAATTTGGACAAGATTTGGGTATAAATTGGAGATAAAATTTCTTAAAACAAAAGTGACTCTATGCAGTTATTATTATAATACAAATACTACTGCATCCATTAGACACATTTTCCAATTAATAAATCAAATTTTGTAGGAAAAGCATTTTCCCGTTTCATTTCACGTTCTAATTTTACAGATCTAATAAGTTAATGTGTAACTTGAGTTTTAATTATTTCCTATCTTTATATCATTCCCTAATTATATCACATCGCATAGAAACGCACTAAATCGGTATATAATACTATTTTTCTAATTATATAAAAGGAATTTATTGTTCATATGGTTGATTTACATTGATCTTAGATGTCGTTTTCACATTCCGTCACAATCAGATGAGTCAAACGATAAGGCGTCTGCCGATTGCTTGTCCACAGCGTATTTCTCAGACACAGAAGAACGTTGTCAGGCATAACATTTGATATAGTGAGACAGTAACACTAACGACCGTGGATATATATATATATATATATATATATATATATATATATATATATATATATATATATATATATATATATATATATATATATATATATATATATATATATTAGCTGTTCTATTTATTGTATTTCTCGATAAAATAGTTAGGTTCCTTAGACACGCCCACTTCCGGAAATGCTCTCCGATGTTATGACGAGGATGTCGTCGCACAAAATCAAATGAATGAAACTCCCAAGCCTTCTCTTTCACCTCTGTCGCTTCGCAAATTATAAAGTATGGACCGCCTCAAACCATATTATTTCTCAATACAGTGCAACATTTAAAAAGTTAATCCTTACATATATATATATATATATATATATATATATATATATATATATATATATATATAATATATATATATATATATATATATATATATGTATAACATGATACCAAAGTTAAAATGTAACTGATGTTTACTGGATTGAAAATTAGACGTCTAAAAATACCTGCGTACCGCTTTAATTAGCTTTAACTGAAAATGTAACGATATTGGGAATTATATGAACACCCCGGTTTACAATTCTTATTGTTGGGTCTCAAAATTCAATATTATAATCCAAAATTCTTCGAAACGAATTCTTTCTTGAATTTCATATTCTGAATTTTGAATATTAAAAATTCCCCAAATAAATATACCATAGTCCAATGCATATAAAACAGAAAACCAGGATATACATATCATAAACATGATACCAAAGTTACAATACTCAAGACGATAGTTTCTGTCAATTAGACTTCATTTGTTGAGCTCTAATTTAAGATATATGTATATTTTCTAAAAATTAAAGTGTATCATACAAGGCAAAATAAGAAAAATAAAAAATTTCAGATACCAAAGTATAAATCTTTAGTATGTCCAGAATATAGATATATGTCTAGTAAGAATGGACAAACACTGACCTCTGGAAACCAAGAGGTGCGATAAGGTGCCATAAAGGAGTGAGCATCCCCTGTCGACCGGTCACACCCGTCGTGTGAACACAGTATAATCCAAATGAAATACGTAAGGATCTAATCATAATGCATGAAATCTAAATGCATGATAGCAAAATCCTTCTAATAGTAAATGTAAAAATATTACTTTAAATGGTATTTCTGTGGTATATCAGCTGGTACCGAAATACCAGTTTAGGAAGCTAGACTATATATTTATGTCACTTGAATTTTAGTTCAAATATTGCAATGTTATTTGGTGTGCCATGTTATCACGCGTACGGATCTATAGTTATTTTGGAGAAATTAAATTAAACATGTCATGAAACATCGGGGTAAATTATTCTTACTATATTTTACATTTTCTTAAAAACTGAAAATTAAAATATTATAAAGTTGTAAAAGTAAATAACTATAATTTCTTATCAAATAAGTAAAATTACATTTATTAAAGTCAACATAATTGAATGCGTACATGTAATTCATTTATGAAGAAAAAATTAAATCAACAGCGAAAGGAACAATTGTATTTCCGTGCGTAACGACTCCATTAGCGGTAATTGACGATGCGGTCACATGTGCTCCAGTAACCAATGGTATTACAGGAGGTAATTCACGTGTTAGCAACCAAACCATTATGAGCATTAACAGATGCGTTGTGAGTGTGTAAATTCATATCAGTTATGTTAGAAATAATGGTTGATAAATCGGGACATAGAACATAAAACTAATTGAATATGAATTGATTTACTTTCAGATTGGTGGTCTACATAGAGGAGAAATCTCCAGACGACGGGTTGGTTGTTACACCTGATAAGAAGAAAAATCCATGGGCCGAAAACCGGAAGTGCAATATACTGTAATTCTTCCAGTGAACTATTTTTTGTTTGAATTAATGCATTCCTTCGGTGGTGTTACTTGCGGAGTCACTGTGAGGATGTTACCTATCATAATAGCATAACCAATGTCACTCCATTCCAGTAAAATTTTGTTTAATTATTCAGTGGAAATATTCATATAAAAAAATCAAGATGTTTGTAATAATATTTACAATATATCTATATATATATATATATATATATATATATATATATATATATATATATATATATATATATATATATATATATATATATATATATATATATATATATATTCTATGTCGCTGTATGTTAAACTTAATTTCAGCTATATGTAATCGGTTCTTGATTTTCAACACGTCAATTTTACACGTGGTTTACACGGAGTAGTTATGTTTATAATGAGATACATCAATTGATATGTAGTCTGTATGTGTGATTGTTATAGTCAGTTGATAAGTTAAAATGTTGAAACCTGTCAGTAATAACGGATATTAATTAAATTACATTACCGACTTAAATGACAATGAAACGGAATTGTTATTATCTCTATCTGATTATATACACGACGTCAGTGGAAAACAAGATAAAACCACACGCAAGATTGTGTACAGTTTAGAAATAATTCAATAATTTACACCATATTTCAAAGTGGAGCTAGGGCACATAGCAATTTGGTATTTTGTGTCTATATAGCTGAACGTTTCGACCAAAAGTCATAATCACTTGCAACACCTAAACCTATTCGTCCATTTTGATCCAAACTATCTAAATGTCATCATTTGACTAACTGATTCAATGGAATTGAAAAACGAATAAATAAATGAATGAATAAATAAATAATAAATAAATAAATAAATAAATAAATAAATAAATAAATAAATAAATAAATAAATAAATAAATAAATAAAATAAATAAATAAATAATTTAATAATTTTTAAAAAGATAAATAGACTGAAGGTGTCGGTTTATATGTAGGATTTTATTTCAACCCTAGACATGTAGCAGACATGTAATATTGTTACCGGTAAAGTCATTACTGTTCTTCATAAATTGTATAAAGTCCGAAGTCAAAATATAATCATTAGGTCGATAATAAGCCGTATCGACCTCATACAAAAAACTTAGTGTATACTATTAGATAATTGTTAGCCCATGCTACAGGAAATTTAGTTGCTTAGTCCTTATGTTTATGATTGCATGTCTGACTTAATACTCATGTTGTTCACTCTGGATATTTTACTAAAATATCAAGGACGAAAATATATAAAATGAAATTCCATAAACACTACAGATATAAACGCCCAGTCAAAATTATCGCATCAATTTCTACAAATACAATTATATCAATTTCCCTTAATAAGTGATAAAGACTGGTCCAACATGTGTATCGCTTGGTTATTTCAATATTGGTGTATTACTGGGTAACAAACAAATTGAAAAGCTACTTTTTAAAGACTCGGTTACATGTACGTAAAATTGATATTGTTCTCGAAATATACGGAATTTCATGGCAGAATGATCAAGGCAACGCGCTACTATCATGCCTTTACGGAATTTATGATAGCAATCCGTTCAACCGTTTTCTTTTTTCAAAATTAGCAGGCATTTTTCCGTAATTTTCTTTGCATTCATTTTACAGAAAACAAATAGAATGCCTTTCAGGTTTTGTCAACTTGATTTTAGAATATAACAATGTAATCATGACTATGCATCATTATGTACATCACGTGATTAATTCAGTTTTTATTTAAAAGCAATGATTTACATTCCATTAATCGTAATAAAAGTACAAACATTTCCTGTTTTCTTTATCCTTGATAATGCAATTAAGTACAAACACACACGCTTGGAGAGAGAGAGAGAGAGAGAGAGAGAGAGAGAGAGAGAGAGAGAGAGAGAGAGAGAGAGAGAGAGAGAGAGAGAGAGAGAGAGAGAGAGAGAGAGAGAGAGAGAGAGAGAGAGAGATGGTAGGAACCAATGAAATCGACCGAGAACTGATCAATTTTCATTTTGACTGCCACAGTAGATAGGATATAAGAAAAGCACAGTTAGTTGCCTCTGTCATAATCCAATACATTTTCTTGAGTTTGTATTGAAAACATTCTCTGTTCCTTATCTTTGTTTAATGTTTACAAACAAAATATGATCTGACATACCATATTGTCTATGACGTCAGAGCCGTCTTTGCCGGTATTGCATATTTCGATCAAATGGCAAAAAACTATTTAAATTCTGCAGGCCTCGGACATTTAAATGTGTCATTTGTAGCAACAGGATAGGATAATACAAACGTTTTTTTTTTTAAATTTGGTTAATATGACAATTGATTAATGTACTAAACGTTTTTATATCGGCTTTAAAATATGTGCATGCACATGCATTTCCTGTCAAGATAGAGAAATTCAAGGGTCATTTAAGCTTAGTACTCATTCCCGTACATCTTAATTGGGAATTCCAATTTTCAAACAACGTAATGAAATGTTAATGATAAAAAGAAAAAAATTAATAATTATGACGTTCTGGGAAATAGCGCCTTTAATCATACAACATAATGTCATTATACCGATGTGTAAATTTTATACTTTAAAGCTATAAGTTCATTTGTGGAGGTACCATTTTACGTTTCATGAGAGAGTAAAATCGGTTTGGAAATTCTGTAAATATCGCAGATACCAAAGTATTAATTGACGGGAGGTTTGGGAGACAATATACAAATATGAAGAACATTGAAAATACGGAAGTCTGATATTTCAGAAATGTGATCAGGTGTCATGGAGGAGTAAGCATTCTCTGTTGACTAAAACAATCTGCCGTGAATCCACAATAAAATTCATTTGAAATAAGTTTTAACTACTATCGAACTGGTGAATCAACATTCCATTTACTGAACCATAGAAATTGCAAAGTCAGTCAATCGACCGTAAAATTTAAATATTGATTGACATTGATTTGTGATGTCCTTGTTAAAGCAACTTAGCACTGAATAGTTTGCCTCGATATATGAAATTTCCATATGCTGAACACACTATAGAATATTTGATCATTTGCGAAATATAAACACCCTATGTAGGTGAAAAAGGAATATTTCCACTTAAATGTATTTTATAGTAAGTAAACTGTCCATATAGGAAATTCCTGATGTTTTGTTAATCTGTTGGGATTTAGTGCATTCATATACGTATGCGAATGGTCATTATCAATTGACAAAACGATATATTTCTAAATGTCAAATTCTAGCGTTGGAATGAGGTGTGCTTCATATAAGTAAATTCTTTATCACGAATTCAACATAAACACATGTGAAAAACTGCATTCATCTTCTTCGACCATATGGAATGTATCGTTGAATTTGAGACGAATTCTGAAAAGCGTTTAGTCAAACGTGAATTGTAGGTGTTACTTTAAACTATAAAAGATAAATAATCACTCATTTTTCACGCGGTGCTATACCAACACTACAAGGTATATATACATATTATATCAAAAGAAAAGAGAAAAACATTTTGAATACAACAATATAGGCCTGTACATACTTTTTCATATGCCGATTCATCAACCGAAATAGTCCTGTAGTCCGGACTATAACGATACTTTTGAAAAACAGACTAGGGAATAGCATTATTTTAATTGACAAATATTATATTCAAATTCTGTTTATATGAATTTTTTTTTCGAATGTAAACTAAAATGTAAAATTTCAATGTACTTTGTATCAATAAAATATAAAATTCATGTTTTATTTCTTGTACGAATACATGGTTAATGGTGTTTTGTGTGTCTTTGCCTTTTATAATAAAATGTTTGTCATTATATTAACCATTACAAAAAATACTGACATACACATTGTCTAGAAAATAGACACTTTGTGAACATAATGTCAGTTATTTTCAATCATCAGAGTTTGGTCATTTTGTAAACACAAATTACAATTGAAGGTACAATAAATAACTTTAATTTCGTGACAGGTTAAAATGAACTTTAATTAGCGAATAGTTTTATTTTAATTTGTGTTTGTAAAATATTGGTGAATATACACAATTACTTTGGAGTTAACAAGTTATTTCTACAACGAGTGTTAGTTGATAATAATGTGTATCTGACTCAACGTAGTACATCACGTCTATTCTGCATCCCTTTTTGTTAACATTTTCCAGATTGCATCATCATATTAACTGTAGGAATCCAACATTGTTGGAGACTTCAACAGCTTACCACAATCTCCCAGTTAATTGTTCAACATTCCAAGTTTGACCGCCAGCAACAAATAGGTACTAGCATCTGTCGTCTTTCTTTAAAGAAAAATCAAATCAAACAGCAGTTTTTTCCGTGATCTTATAAAACAGCACAACTTTGGATATGTGATTGTGTTTATTTTGACAATATGTAGGTCTTGGTAACTACAAAGTTTAATTGAAGCAGTGCCAATCAATAATTGATAACCCGACGAATTAGATATCTAAATGGTCTCAACATGAAGAAAAATTACGAATCCCAAACGGTATAAGACCAGGTGTCCGGAAGGAGTCAGCGTCTTCTGCTGACATGCCACACCCGTCGCAAATGTTCCATGGAAACAATTCTAGTTCGATGAACGGGTCAAATTCGGTAAAAGGTCAAGTTTGGTGATGAGGTCAACTTCGGTGAAAAGTATGATTGGTAAAACGGAGTCACTGTCTGAGGTCGTGGTCCAGAATACTATCTAATATCTGTGAGAAGGGGACTTCATAATGTTTAACAAGTTCCCCGTATCGACCATAAAACTTCTTAAACGACAACTCCAAGCGTTCAACAACGTAACCTTGTGTAAGTAGTTTATTGGCTAGTCGTTTAGCTCTCAGAATAAAACATTCATAAGAAGAGCATGCCCTGGCATAACGTATATTTTGTGAAATGAAAACATCATTGGCAGGAGAAGACGGAACATTACTACTTAGAAACGGGAAGTTCGTGATATGGAAATTAAAATTGTCTCGTTTGTCATAGAGAGATATGTGAAGTTGCCCGTCTTTTAGAGTCGACAGGAGTAAATCTAGGTAAGAAGCAGATGTGTTGCTCTCTGTTGTCTCATTGATCTCTAGCTCAGCAGGATACATCTGGCAGAGATAATTCTGAAATTCTGAATTATTTATGGACAGAACAGAGGAATACTAGCATCTGCGGGTAATATACGCCTGGATGTCAACGATATGTCAGTGTGTTTATATAAATGTGATAGTCTTTACCAATATGTAGATCTAGGTAATTGCAATTAGTATACAGGTCTGTGTTATTGCAATATAGCATTTCATATCTCTACGGTAAAAAAAGCAGATATTTGTAAATCAAAGCTGTATGAAATAAATCAGGCGAATGACTGCAAATTTTAAGAATGTGTTCGGACGAAAGAACGAATTGGGAATTTGTTCTAAGTACTAGAATGCGTTTGCGATTGCAATAAATATAAAAATTTCAGATACCAAAGTATAAATCAATAGAATGTCCAGGACATAGATACAAATCCGGTAAAAATGGACAAACATGGACCTCTGGAAACCAAGAGGTGGGATCAGGTGCCATGGAGGAGTAAGCAATCCCCTGTCGACCGGGTCACACCCGCCGTGAGTCCACAGTCAAGTCCAACGAAACAAGTGAGTAGTGTATCCTCGTCACATTTGGTACAGACGTCTCAACAACCGCCAACGAAAAGGCAATCCAACATTTCACTTAGTGAAACAGAGTACTCGCAAACAAGACTATTATACCGACCGTATAGTTTGCGGAACGTTGACATTAAACGCGGTTTTCGATATCCCTGTGTCAATAATTTGTCAATGAGTAGTTTACCTCCGTATATGAAATCTTGTTGTGCACGCCCTGGCATATCGGATCATTTGTGAAATATAAACTCCATATGCGGGTGACTGAGGGATATTACTACTTAAATGTGGAAAATTTACGATGGGAAAGCCGAAATCGTCGCGTTTATCGTATAGCTGGACAGACACCACCAAATATTTCCCCATAGGCCTCAATGCTAATTTACAAAACTTCAGGTCACTGTCACTCCCATGTTTATTAAATCTGGGTCAAATAAGAACCCTGTGCTGAAAGATCAATATTTTTGATAACAAAATATGCAATCAAAAGTATAGGTTGCCGTTGCATTTCTACCTCAAATTTTCACTTGTTTACAACTCGTAGTATTCCGCACCTAAAAGAAAAATATCTATTCTCATATGACCCCTCCCTTTCAATTTTCAACCGTCAGTGTAAACCCTGATAATTTCCAAAGTACTACCAATATTCATGTATCTTTTTTATCACCTTAATTTCACTTATTAATGGGCAAAACTAATTTTTTCATTTAATGACCAATCAGATCTCTGGGGCTCATTTTACCCTCCGCACAACTTTGGGTGTCCAAAATGTCTGCGCCCATGTTGTAAACAAAGCAGGTGTTTTTCCTATAGATTTATCCAAAACATTGCCAAAAATGGTCATTTTTGCATTTTTTGGAAATCTCATTAACTGTACAGGTGCACCATGCCCCCTTAATAATGAGGATGGGAACCCAACCTGAAGAGAAACACAGTCTATAATGTGTCACACTCCTACCTCTCAATCCCATTCATTGATATTAACAAATAAATACATTATATGAAGAAGTTGTCTGTTTTTCTTTCATGATTTTCATTCAGAATTGTCTGTAACACATACACTTCATTATTTTGAATGATTTCAATACCATTATTTACCAATATTGACCATGATATCAAATAAGGGTAGACGGTACCCCTTAATAATGGAAAAAGTGACAAAATATACCATTTTCTTCACAAAAACTTAAAATTTGGATCATTTCTTAATGAGCATGGAACCAATTAGTCCTCCACCAGAAGTAAAGAAGAATTTCTGAAGCTCACTTAAAAGCAAACCATGTCATTTTTTATATCATCAAATTGCTTTAATAATTGACAAGGAATGAAGTGCACCCTTAATAAAAGTGTAAAACGTCTGGGAGGGGATACCCTTACATACAACACATTCCAATAGACTTATTGTGTTCATTTATATCAAATATGTTATGTAATCATTTTCAGACATGTCCATGTTTTGTTTCATCCCTTAATTACAGTCTCATGATGTAACTAATTAAATACAGAGGGCAGATAACTGAGTCTGACTTTAAAATGACTGTCACTTAAATGGTGCAAAATGCTAGTCAAATTGCTTTTAAAAGGATATGACATATTTATAGTTCTGTTTCAGATGAAAAACTAAGTCAAATTTTAATTATACTAAGTTTTGAAACCAGTAAAAGTCAATATCAGGTGTTAATTTTTGTCTGGTATGACCCCAAGAGAGTGTTACGTGACATTTGCTGGAAGGGGGGGGGATGTGAAAAAAGTGATTCAAACAAAAAATGCATGACTGAAAATTTAGAAAACTTATGAAAACATGCAACGTGAATGAATATTAGATTAGTTAATACAGAAAAAAATATAATTGATACTTTATAATTATCTTTACAGGTACTTGAGTATGATAATTAGATAAAAATCACTTATTGGACAATATTTCCTGGATTTAAGAAATTGAAATATTCCTTCTACAGGTTAAAATGTTGATAGATTATGAAAAAAATGTTAAAACGCCCTATTTCTAAAGAATTTTTTTATTTACAAATTATCTATTACCCAAATTTAACACAATATGACCTAACCACAATGTGGAAATTCTTGTGTACAGATCAGGATAAGGGGGGGGGGGGGGGGGGGTATTTAAATTAATTTTTATACTGTTTTCAGTGTATATGGCATGATGAAATATTTTACTGATGAGACTTAAATGCTGAAATGCAGTTTAATACAATTTTCTTAAAAATGAGAAGGTTCTTACCCTTCAGATACAGTACATATATACAGCTAAAGGTACAAAATACACTGCACGAGTAAAATGACATGGTCCAATATGTAGATTTTGCCCTCAAAAGAAGAAAATCAACCATAGTCTTTACCTCAAAAAGGTCTGATTTTAATCCAAATGGGTTAAAAATTTACAATAGAAACATCATTTCCAAAATATTTTGCTAAAATTAGTCACTATGCATAACCATAACTATATGATTTTTTATAAAAGAACATGTGCATGTTTGTAGGAGAGGGTGGGGGTATACTTGAATGTTCCAAGTACAGATGGAATTTTGACCAATAAATGATAAAATATTAGTTCTAGGTGTAATATAAAACATACAGACAAAAATTAAGAGATCTCAATATGCAACAAATGCATAATAATGTGTGTAGAGGCAACACACCTATTAAATTTGCACCTTGTGGACCCCCAACAGGTGCCCCAATTTAATAGAGACCCTCAAATCTGTTTAAAAGTATGAGTAAAAGTGAATGAATTGCAACTTAGGCGATAAAAACGAGAGAAATGACTTATTTTAAGGCTTCATCCAGCCTACATGTGTCAAATGTGCATTTCTCTATAGGACAGACACCACCAAATATTTTCCCATAGGCCTCATGCTAATTTACAAAACTTCAGGTCACTGTCACTCCCATGTTTATTAAAATCTGGGTCAAATAAGAACCCTGTGCTGAAAGATCAATATTTTTTGATAACAAAATATGCAATCAAAAGTATAGGTTGCGTTGCATTTCTACTTCAAATTTTCACTTGTTTACAACTCGTAGTATTCCGCACCAAAGGAAAATATCTATTCTCATATGACCCCTCCCTTTCAATTTTCAACCGTCAACCCTATAATTTCCAAAGTACTACCAATATTCATGTATCTTTTTTTATCACCTTAATTTCACTTATTAATGGCAAAACTAATTTTTTCATTTAATGACCAATCAGATCTCTGGGCTCATTTTACCCTCCGCACAACTTTGGGTGTCCAAAATGTCTGCGCCCATGTTGTAAACAAAGCAGGTGTTTTTCCAGCTTAGTTGCTAATTTCCCGTCTGTGTTTATTTTAAGTTAAATGTCTAAGTATGAAGCGTGTGTGCTTGATTCTGTTGTATCTTTAATTTCTAGTTCGCTGGGATATATCGCATTGACATATGTATGAAAATTGTCATTATTAATTGACAAAACGTCGTCGATATATCTAAATGTCAAATTAAAGGACATCGCTAACTTTTTGTTCTTTTGATTCAGCAGTTTCTGTATGAAGCCTGCTTCGTATGAATAAAAGAATAGGTTGGCCAATAAAGGAGATCAATTGGTCCCCACAGGAATGCCGATAATTCGTTGCAAGACCACGTCTCCGAACATTAAAATATATTGTCTATTAGAAATTCCAGCATGTTTTTATATCAACTTCAGTGTATTTATGTGTAGAATCAGAGTGGTGTTTGACGAAATAAGTATCCTGATAGCCAATCACTAGATATTTAAATTTTCGGGTACCATCTTTAGTGAAAAAGCAGTTGTCTATGATGCTGAAAAGTCTTTCTTTTATTTTTTTTATCTGGAATAGTAGTGTAAAGAGAAGAGAAGTCATAAGTTTTGATACTGTGAATTCGAGAAAAATTGTGTGCCTTCAAATTTTCTAAAAGCTGTTTAGAATTTTTTAAGTATCCACATCTGATTTACACCGTTTTGGAAATAAGCAACTGTACAGTATTGTTGAAGGTTCTCCTTAATGGCTGTCAATATCTTGGTAAGGAGTAAAGATAAAGGTTTGGTATAACATTTGCTGGATCCTGCTATGTATCTTTGCTTATATGGGGTTTTATGAAGTTTAGGTATCCAGTATAAATGTGGGTAGCTCGAAATCGGTATCCGTTGTAGGTATATCAAATGAGCGTAATACGGACACGTGATTTTGAAGGATCTCGTCCTTTGAAAGTGAGCTACGCGTGTATGTAGGATTTCCAGAATTCGTATTAAACCCGAGTTCTTCTAATAAACAATTATAGTAATGTGCCTTACAAATAAAAACTATATTATTTGAGGCTTTGTCTGCTGGTACCAGTACATATTGGTCATGTAACCTATCCAGTTCAGTTACTACTTCTGGATCATTAAATACAGAGGGATAACGTGTTTTCATAGTCCCTTTAAGTTTTCGAATACGAGATTTTATCAACCATAGTATGGCTTTCAGCCATTCAGACAAAGTGTCTGGTTCTACGTTTTCATGTTTGGCCCATCGTCTGGCATAATCTTCGACAGAATCCATAACTAAACTGAAATTTTGACGCCAATTAAAGGAACGGGCTTCCCGGTATTTAGGGCCCCTTAAAATAAGATTTTTTAGGCTTTCATTTTCAACAATAGAAACGTCACAGGTAATGACATGCCCGATAGTATTGTATTTGAAAGGAGATGAAGCACATGAACATGTGACAGTGTTGTATAGAAGATGGTTGATGTCTAGGCACTGCAAAACCTGTTTGTAATTGAATAGCTTGGATGCGATGCTAGGTGTATAGCTGTATGAAATGGAAGGCGTGGTCTTCAGTTTAAAATATGGTGGAATACAGGACTGAACTTTTTTGTGATTTAGAACATTGCCAATGTTTAAAGCGTCTATGCCTTTATTTGTGAATTTAAGTTTAATGAAAAGACGTTTCTGTTCAGAACAGTCATCGTTTGTGACGCGTGCAGGCTTAAATAGTCTGTGATAAGCGATGTCCATTATAATGGAGTTCAGTATGTATTCTGGGGTTGAAGAATCCGTGTAGGGGTTCATTCTTGCTTGTTGAAAAAGTTTATTGAGATTTGTAAAAGGAACAGAATAAAGTTTGCTGCGAATGTGATGAAGACCCAATTTTTTATTAACGTAAGGTAAAAGAGATGAAAAAGTGACATCATGTATGTAGGATCGGTTGTATGAACGATGTCCGTGACTTCGTTTAGGTCTTACGTTAGAATTAAAAAGTTCCATCACATTAACACCATTACACAGTGGGCTTGATGGATTGCCTAAACTTTGGATATTATCGTTACATCCATAGGGATATGCAGTGCCAAGCTGTTTAATCCAAAATTCTTCACGTTGTCTACGGAAGGGGGTACTCAAGGTGGGATTGTTGGTCCAGTGGTATATTTTTTCAATTATACGCACTCTCATAGACAAGATGGAATGGTAAGGAGAGTTGAAATGTCGATAGAGTATCTGGTTACCCCATTATTAATCTCGAATCGAATAAAACGTCTTATCTATTCTAATACAGAATATATTGTAAAATAATTGCTTTAAATGGTCGATAAATGTGCTAACTGTCCATGCAACAAGGCATTTCTATGTCATTATGTGTAGAAAAAATAGGACTCAGTGATTGCAATCATTTTATGAATTTTATTATTTTCTACGGAAGGTAGGTGGTCTGTTCTTGGGTACATGTGAAAAATTGTTGAGTGTGACGTAAAACAAAAATCAAGTCAAATTAAATGGTTTTTCTAAACACTGTTCAAATCCACGAGACATGTTCCTACTCAGCAACAAATATGCAATTTGTAACACCTCTGTTTATATCTTCACCCATGATTTTCGTTTTACTAGGGAGATTTGTGACATTAATTTAGAATATGAAACACTACTGCTGTTTACTAGTTGATTAAAACGGTCGCAACGGGATGGATCCCCAGTATTGGTTATGCGTGAAACATTTTATATAGGCACCTAACTGTTGCTTTGTCAACAGCTAGGAACACGAAGTGAAAGCCATGTGTCTTCCGGAAATGTCTGTAGCAGACGTCAAAATGTGTGATAATTCACTTAAGCTGGTCACGTGTATCATTGGTGTGTAAAAATATTGACGTAACAGAACAACAAAAAGCTAACTATCCTTAAACTGATAAACGGATATACACATTTACAATCTTTACACAGCTTTTATAAGAAACTAGTCTAGTTTCAATAAAAGTAAGTTCTTGTCATTAAAAAAATAGGGGGATCTATTTAAGTCACATTCCAAATATATTTTAGCTGGATATAAGTGGATAAAGTATTGAAGAGCCTACTTGCGTTAAGAATAGTTTACGATAATTTGGAAGTCATTCCCTTCGGATGAAGTTTCTTAATTCTGTAGCATAGCTAACTAACCAAACAACATTGTCAGAATAATCAATATAAAACACATACAATATAAAAATATCAGATACCAAAGTATTAATCTTCAGGATGTCCAGGATACATATACAACTCTGGTGAATATTGGACAAAAACGGACCTCTAGAAATCCAGAGGTAGGATCAGGTGCCATGGAGTATCATCTGTTGACCGTCAAAACCCGCCTTGAATCCACAATCAAATTCAAATAAAATAAGTGAGGAACAAATCCTCGTCACAGATGACTATGAGAAAGGAACATATGTTTTAAATGTACGAAGCATGACGATCACTTCTAGTGGCACAGTCGATCATTTAATTTTGCTTTGTAACATTCACTAGTTTTGACATGGCGAAGATTCAATAATGATAACTGTCAACTTACAAAAGTATTGATCGGTTGGTTCTTTTCCTTTAATTAGTACTACGTAACCACAGTTACGTAATAGAATCCCAACAGTGTTCTGGATACTGACTATATCTTAATGTCATTACTCCACGGTCGTACTTTTAATTTTCACTTGAAATGTTTTAACGTGTTCATTACAAATTGCCCTATGTAGACAAGCATTCTTATTTACGTGTAAATTGTTTTGTGGACAAAATAACTTAGTCGATAAAGCACCAGGGCCTGGGTATAGCACCATAAAGACTCCAGGTCTAAAAATTTACTCAATTTGGCTAAACCTGAAATCTGATTGGTTAAGTAGGCCAAGCTGACAATATTCTCAGACTAAAGTAATTCATCAGTTTTATGGTGTCAGACGCAGATCTTGAAGGTCCCTTGATCGATTCCAAATTATCATAGGTGAAATTTCATCTCATTTTCGCACACCTTCATTGGATTGTGCAAGCGTAGTGGTACTTCAACACTATTGGAAATACGGACCACTCAAGAACACACGCACAACTCCCCCTGCTTTACAGGAACCTGGTCGCAAGGGCTTTCAGTAGTCACACCGCTTGTGAAATCAAGTTAAAGCAAACCACTTATGTTTTGGGGCTTGATGAGTTGAACATAAAGCAATGTGAATAAAGAATAGGACTATAGTTCAACATTTTCCTGGATGACTTCTTTATGTATAGGGGACTCAAAAAGCGACATAAATGTTATATATGTCCTGGAAGACTTTTCTTTGTATAGGGAACTCACAACGCGTCTTACATTGTATAGTTTTTTTATTCACTTGCGTCTGAATTGACAATACAATTTTCAAAACAATAACGAACATCATTTCAGAAAATGAAAACATTCTGACAGAAAAAATGTTCTTTCTGTGAAAAACACTTAAGAAAATATCATTGCAAAGTGTTTCAATTCAATATTTAACTTAATTAATGTATGATGACAAAGTACAGGTAATAAGATGATGAGATTATACCCTGGAAATGTCACGTTGATAGTGCAATCATAGGATTCTGTCACCCCTTTCTTTTGAAAGCTTCGGGTCTGACTATACTTACTCTATCTTAGAATTTTCCACTTACATTTTTATTCATATGTCCTTTGCGCCTCATTTTGTAATTCTATAATTGTATGGTTTTGTCAAGATTTCAATATTGAAGGAGAAAACCCAGTTACAAAGTTCTAATATAAAAATCAAAGATACCAAAATATTAATTGGTAATAGATCAAGGAAACAATATACAAATCTGGTGAATATTGGACAAACATGGTCATCAAAAAATCCATCGGTAGTATCAGACATCACAGAAGAGTAAGCATTCGTTGTTGACCGGTCAAATCCACTGTAAGTCAGAAGTGAAACTAAATTGAATAAGAGAGAAATAAAAACAAATCCTAGTCACAATCGATAAAAAGCCAATATAAAACAGGTAACTCAAAATTTCATTTAGTGAAATTAAGAATTTGCAAATAAGGTTATTATACGGACTGTAAAATTTTCAAAAAGTAAACATTAAACATAATTTCTAATATCCATGTGCCAACAACTTATCAGTAACTACTTTGCGTCTATATATGATATTATATAAATATAACATTCCTGAGAGAATGGTAGTGGAAATTGTCCCGAGGAAATACAATGTCAACCGAGGCGAAGCCAATGTTGACAATAATTTTCAAGGGGTGACAATTTCCACTACCACCCTCTCAGGAATGTTATATTTATTATATTACACCGATCCACTGTATTGAAGCATATATTATCCATTGAATTACTTAAAACACAAAATAAACTGCTTCAGCAGTATTATTTTTATACTTTATTCATGCAAAAATCTACATGTACGTATGTTCATCACATTCGTAATACAAACTGCCTTCGATACACAAACCGTTCTTAGTGTCGATTTTGAAGCGGGCATGTCTGTTTGGCTGACTTCAGAAAACATATTTATTAATGATATATCAACTCTGTCAAATCATTTAATTTCCTTTGTAGTTTTTTCCATTCTGCGTCAAAGAAATGTATGTTACACAACTCATATACAGGTTACACCTAATTATTACAAAGGAAAAACAAACGAACCGTACGCACATCCATTTCTGCGCATGTGATATTTTTATTGAATATCTCCCTGCTGAATATCACCCTGGAATGACCAAGACAGTGAAATATACTCAACACTTATTGTCCAATGAAGTCGCTAGATTTTATGAAGAGATATAATATATGAAATGGTCATATGTTGAACAAAATCTAGCATACTGGATCATCTATGAGATATAAATATTAAATGCTGGCCAAAATCATCATATATGTTTTATAGATTGAAAAAAGAATAATATTTGATAAACAAAACTTTAATAGAAACCAAAATATTACAAAAAGAAAGGACAAAACATATATTCCTCTGATTTTTTATCTGTGGAGCATAAATTGTTATGTGGTTCATATTTCTTATCACTTCACTCATAACGATTCAAATACCCAGTCAAGATGTTGAAATTGTGTGAAAGAAAACACAGAAACACAAAATCAAATAACATAAATAATTTATTGACAACAAACTTTATTTTCACTGTCTATTCTGCGTTCATGTTACCAAAGTCAGACTTGATGTCCACTTACAACTGCTACAAATGTAACCTCAAATAGTCATTTCCTCACAAAATTTTCTTTTACCATTTTGAAAAGAAGTCTTCACGGTGGATATCAAAATGAGAAAATCCACAACTACTTGCAATATTTATCACAGTTTACTTTTCCTTGTATAAATCTTGTCAGCACTTACACAGAGATTTAAATTAATTGTAATAGAAGACTCTTTAGCAGCCTTGCTTCATATGTAACAGTATTTTTTCCAGGATGCATTGGTTCTGCCTCGAGTGGCTGTTCAATCAAAGCTTTGACGTCTTTACCATACACTGTAACACACAAAGAAGATGTAATAATTATAATTATGTCATTTGAGACATATACAGGTCAAAACTTGACAAATAAACTGAACTACAAAACATGATCTAATGCACTTAAATGATGCTGATCAGCCTTTTACCTTAATGCTGGTAATATACAGATAATTATTCCTACGATCATGTTTCCTAGGAACGAAAAAAAAATCAGATATGTTACCTAGAGATAGAAGCTAGAAGACATATGTAATTAAGAAATATATGAAGGATTTCATCACTCTTGTCAGTAAAATCAATTTCACACAATGGAGGTCTAGTCTTTTTTAGACATGATGGAAAATTTGTAAGCTCTTCACGGCTGCCATGTCACATACTGACATCGCACACTTGTCATTCATGTGTGATTAGCCTGTCAAATCCTTTATATCAATAGGCTACTGGTTAGCAAATTGAACGTAAACGTAAAGCCAAGAAGCTGTTTTTAAATATACAGTGCATATTTGTTTTACTCTAATAGCTTTGAATGTTTCTTGTAAGTTTTTGTAAACACTAGTGTTTTCAGTTTTACAAATGTATGTCAGAATCCAGTGTATCATGGCAGAGTAGTATCCAGTCACAATACAACAATTAAAAGTCAGGGACATTCTTCAATTAACAGGCCAACTTTGAAGCAAAATTCTTTCATAATCAAAGTAGATTATTTCATTTCATAAAACTGACCGATGCATTTCAAAGCATACAGGGTTCTTTGTGCTAAATGCTAATAAAGTAGATAGTCCTCTGATCGCAGCCTTTACAAGGAGACAAAGTAACCCCCAGGGTCACAAAGTTGTTAATCATAGGTAGCTTGTACTATCAGTATTAGAGTGTGTATAGGCTAAATGTAAAACTACCTAATACAGGGAGTTTGATGCTACTTAAAGGTGGTGTTTGACTTTGATGTTTAATGTATTTTTGCAAATATCTTAAGTTTAAAGGTTTAATATACACACATATAAATACCTATGCACATTTCTAAACACACACACACACACACACACACACACACACACACACACACACACACACACACACACACACACACACACACACAGTACATATATGTTCATTTATAGTTCATAACAATAATAATAAAAACAATTTTAAGACAATGACTTTTTCACTGATGTGTAATGATGCATCTCTGTTTTACATATAGATTTCAGTTCTCCAACTAATCAATTTAATTTTAGAAACACAAAAAATATAAAGTTATATGACTAAGAATCTTACTTTCACAACACTCTAAGAACTGTATGCATTCTTGGACAACTTGGTCTTTCATCATTATCATGTGTTTTGCCATATTTTCAATAAGTGACAGAAAACAGCGTTTGGCATAATACCAAGTGTCTGTTCCAAGTTTTTTATTGTACGGCTCCAGTGACTTGATCACACGTGATATTCCAAACTCATAGTTCCCTTTAGCACAATATAGGGTTCTGAAAAAAGAAAACAAACATATTTTATATTATATGCAAAGACATGTCAGAAAAACTAACCAAACAACAACAAAATAAAGAATGAAAACACCCCCCCCCCCAAAAAAAAAAAAAAAAGAACAAAAAAAGAAAAATGAATAAAAATTAATTTATCAAAATTTAAAAAGTAAACAAATCAATCCTAACTGGCAAATACTGATATTTAGGTATCAAAGATGATGCTCCGTGATATTAAGTTAATTAAATTTGAGATTATACAAAAATATATAAAAATTTCACTTTTTGAGAGATATCTAGATAATCACTCACATATATAGACCAAAAAAAAAAATTCCATTCAAAATACCAAATCAACAACAAATTAATCTGTTCACACATTTTATAGAAATACACTGATGACTCTTGTATCACAAAACCTAAACAAATTGTAATGATATATGTTGTATTGACTCTTTCTCATCTGTTTTTTAACATAGTGTATATCTCTCTTGATAGATTTATGAGGATGTTGAAAATCAAACACAACAGTTGCCGATTTTTATTGATCTTTGGGAATTGTGTAGTTTGATTGCACTGTTTAACACAAGACTTTCAAATATTTGATACATTCTTTGACATCCCCAGGATAATTTCTTTTGTTACAAAATATCATACATTTTGTTATTTCTGAGATTTAATTATATAGCAAATTAGAAATGGAGCCAGCATAAAAACTCACTGCTAGCTGAAGTTGAATATCACCACTGGATCTAGAAATGTATGTAAACTTTATCATGTTTATGCAAATAAAATACAGAATCCCCAAGGCTTTATTAAGTGATAAAAATGTTTACTGTCTGATTCATTTATATGCTGTACACTAAATAGGATTTTTAGCCTAAAATATCAAATGGAATTTAGCACCGATTGTAAATTGCATCTTAAACATGACATGTCCAGTGAAACATTCACAACACAGCCGGAAACTGTATAACAGTAAAGTTACAGTCTTTTGATGAGCTTTGAGAGTCCATTGCTTGATGCTGATCTGAGACGTTAAATACTAAAACACAAGCCTCTTGTGAATATTGCCCTCACATCATGAGGATGGAATCTTATATTTAAATAAAGAAGAAATAAGGCAAGTGTGTTTTATCATCAGACAATAACAGAGCTTTGTAAACTGTATGCTATGAAATTGATAACAATCAAAGCATAAATTGTTAGTCTTCTTTGTTTCGCATTTCTGAGTAATAATATATATTATTTTTTATGTTTATTGCATTAATTAAAAAAAAAATAAAAAACAGCATCCCCAGATACACATGGGATAATAAGAGTTATTGCTTGTTTTGTTTCTGTTTTATGCCACAATCAACGATTTTTCAATTAAAAGGTGGCGGCAAATTTTTCAATTTTTCAAGGTGGATAAAAGAATTCTCTTACAATATACCTGGGAAGAGTTGACTGCCCTCCCACAAGTAAACTGGCAAACTTTCTCACAGAGCGTGAACTTGCGCTGACAAGAGTTGAGAGACTTAATGGTTTAAAGCCCAATGCTTTAACCACTCGACCACGGAGGCCCCAAACAAACAGAAAGACACTTGTTAGTTCTCTGCATAAGTTATATAAATACATGCTGAAAAAACTGCTGAATCATAGGACCTTTACTTATTTTGTTTTAATTCCAAGCTCATATGTTCAACTCCTAAACATAAACAAGTAGGCTAATAACTATATAAAGTTGATACAAAAATAAAGTGTTGGCCTAACTACTTAAAAAGTACCTACAAGTATCCTGTAGAAATAATACAATGTCACATGTATCTAGTCGACACTGGAATTTAAAGTCCACTACTCTGAATTCATGACAAACTAGACCAAACTCTATACAACCTACTTTCAAGCATTATATTTCCATGCAAATAGCATCAATATAAGTCAATTCAATTACAATCTCAGCTAGCATCAAACAAAAATAAGCACCTGAGAATATTTATGAATCCATACAAGTTCCCTATATGTGAAACTCTAAGTATTTAATAGTGAGTTATTACAAAACATTAACATAAATCTAACCAAACTCGAACTGGACAAACAGATGGACAAACAGTTGCAGACAAAACCTTTAGTTACCAGTTTCACCAATATGGCACTGCTAATTAGTTTTTAAAATTATGTACAACTGCTAAAACATGCATATTTAGTCTCTGCATTTCAAGTTCAAATACCTTCAGGTTGGGTGAGGTAAGATGTAGGGACTATGACAAATTAAGTAACACTCTAAATACAAAACTCTATCAATTCTGTAACAACAATGTACTGATTATATAAATATCAGGATAAAGACATTCTTTGACAGTATTTATGTCATTGAAATGACTGAAAATATAAACATTATTCACGTCTAAATCTAAGAAGAGTCACATGAAGTCTAAAGGGATTTCCTTTTCTTTATCATACTGGCAGCACTTAAATCAATTTTCAACACTTTGTATCTTTTTTTCTTTTATAACACAATCACAGAACAATTGATTAGGGTTGACATCGTTGAGGACAGTGGGGTGAAATGCATATAAAACAGATACATATAGTTTATCTGTTTATCTGAATGCAATTGATCAGGAAATGCATATGAATCAGTAATCTGTTATATTTTCCAGCAACCATTTGATGAAATTTACAATCATATGACAAACTCTATTACAATGATGATGATGTAAACACCAAATTGAGCTCAAAATGAAGATATTCTGGCACAACACTGCAAAATATGATATTCAGCTGGGAACACAGTTGATATAACAGTATCGGAGGAAATACAAATGATACCTCAAAACCAAGATTGTATTGTAGGCTATTTGTAATGATATCTCCATCTAAGTGAAACATTTCAGGGAAATGTAAAACACTGAAACAAACCATAACTGTAGATAGAAAGGATGCACTGAGTCTTAACAAAGATTATGTTTTGGGCATGAACTTTTGATAAATCTATGTTCTTAATCCTAATAAGGACACATCAGTCACTATTTGGGTCCAGGCACCATAAAAAATGATAAAGAATTATTTAAGTCTAAATATTTCACTCATTTTTGGTAAATCTTGAAATCAGATTGGCTATGCTGGCCAAGTTTAGAATAAATTCAGTCATAAGTCATTTTGTAAGTTTAATGGTGCCAGACCAGGTGTTGAAATGGATCTTATGCTTAGTTTAATTTTACAAGTTTGTGTTGGAAAATGGCAATAAAAAACAAACCAAAAACACCAACAATAAAAAACATAAAAACCATGAACCATCACTATATATACCAACACTATTACTATATATAAAGGCGGCTAGGTTGAACCATCATTATCAAATAAAAAGTTTCTATGTAGGCTGCTAGCTTGAACCATCACTATGAAATCAAAATTTGCATATAGACTGCTAGTTTAAACCATCACTATGAAATCAAAATTTGCATATAGGCTGCTAGCTTGAACCATCACTATGAAATATAGGCTGCAAGCTTTAACCATCACTATGAAATCAAAATTTTCATACAGGCTGCTATCTTGGAAAATATCATTCTTAGGAGGATTATGATGCACATAATTATATTGTGAAAAGACTAAAATTTAGGTTTCCCATCCTTGACAGTCAATGGCAAACTATAAAAGCTTGAATAGATGTTGTTCCTACTTACCCAATGACAAGATTTACAATACATAAGTGATAGATTTTCTTGTCAGGGTCATCATATGATAACTGTTCTTCCTCTTTTTCTATTTTCCTCATTAGTTCCTCTGCCTAAAATATAAAAATACATCATCACGTAATTAACTTCTACATCAATATAGAATATCTGAGACTTGCAGGGGGTCATAATCAATGTTCTCAACAAATATTGGTACTATAGCACTTTAACTTAGACTTGCAGGTGATGTCAATATTTTGACCTTTGGACTCTAATATAGACTACTCTGGCAATTGGTAGGCAGCAGCTGGCAATTTTGTACAGAAGTGAAATGAGCATACATCTTTAGTTTACAATAATGATGTGGACTTAATTACCAGGCGCAGCAATGTATTTGAAGGAATGAACATAACTCTTTAAAGGGTGACTGTGTGTCATGCTATTTTTTCTACAACCTTCAGATCTCCCACATACTAAAATTTCATTCTGCAACCCTTTAAGGGACATTAGCTGTGTTTCTAACATATTTTGTCCTTCTTTACTACATGTACTTAGCTTGATTTGCAATTACAAAAAAAGAAATATGCCCAGGCATACAAAGTCTTAAATTCCTTTTTTGTGAAAATTACTTGAGAAACCCTGTTTGGCAATTATTTGTTTGCAAATGATTCATTCAACCTTACTACTTGTAAATGAATATGACGCTGGACCTGACCTTATTTTCACAAAATATATATAATATATATATAGGAGTATAAAATTTCATGCCTGTTTATATAATTTATTTGTTATTTAACTTAATCTAAGTAGTAAAAGAGAAGTATTTTTTATTTGGAAAACACAGCTAATGCCCCTTTAAATCTTTCACAACGATACAAGACCATCTAGTATTATTACACAGCATCACACCTTCTAGTCTTCAACATATATTCATTGATTTTAGATCTTTGTTGAAGTGTTAGGACCTACAGTGTCATTTAAGGTTAATCAGATTGTTACTGCTTTGGACAATTTCTGAAAACACATAGAAGATTATGACTAAGCTGCTGCCTCGTGAGGTTTCTGACTGAAAGCAACTAAATATGCAGAAATTCTAACAAGATGGCGATTTTAATTACTTAATTGCATCTTACCAATCTGACTGCTACCAGCTTAATTGACAAATGTCAGAATGATGAAAGATCTGTTGTTAATTTCATTTCTTTAAAGAAATACTTTATCTTTTTCTGTCGTTT
Organism: Atrina japonica; assembly: GCA_030159075.1. Lineage (NCBI taxonomy): Eukaryota > Metazoa > Mollusca > Bivalvia > Pterioida > Pinnidae > Atrina > Atrina japonica. Next base: position 57,412 of record BROG01000341.1, on the reverse strand, counting down.
TTTTTTTGTTTTTTTTTTTTTTGTAAGACTCAGGCAAGGAGTAATCAGTACATGTGATTTTAGAGATTAAATCCCATGATGTTTACAGTATTAAAAAACACTTCTTATCTTAATTAATCAATCATTCAATCAATTTTGGAAATAAATCGTGTAACTTTCCTTTGAACTATGTAAGCATTAGGCTTAATGAGGACTGCTACATTGTAACTGCTGGCTGCCAAAGTAGCATTTTGAAATTAATTCCGCAAACAAGTAAAAATAATCAGCGTTATGCATACAATGATCAAATTGAAAACCATATCATTAATCAATAAATTTCATAAAATTAATGAATTTGATAAAAAATATAATTTATTTGTTTGCATATCTGTAATTTGTTAATATGTCAAAAAACATTGAAAAAAAATGCAAATGAAGAAATCAAAAGTCATGCTTGAATAGGAAATACCATTTAAATGACAGAAATAGAGCCTGTTTTATCTATCAACTCATGCACAAATCTGATTGCCCTTATTTATGTAAATGTTTGAGCAAGTCCTCAAATGTAATTGATAATTCTATTTGCTTTATGCAATTCTAATAAAGGAAGTTTTTACAACATAATATGTGTAAAATCTTTATAACCTAAGTAAATCAGGTGAAGTAACCGAAACGTTGACCTGTGTTACGGACTGATGTCAATACAATGAGGGCTCCTAAACATGCAATAACTACAGTCATTGTCTGACCAGTTTTGACCCACAAAATGTGTCCTATCTATTACATTCAATATGTCGTATTTTCCTTTCAAACCATGGTACCTAAGTATAGAATTTGAATTCTTAGAGTCAAATTAAAGAAAAATTACATTCAATATTGACTACAAACAGTGCAAGACTTTGGAAACAAAAATATAATTATATTTCAAAAAGATAATATTTACTGTAGATAATATTATTTAGTGAACGGAGCTTACATTGCTTACATGTGTATTTCATTTTGACAACCAACATGGATCACTTATATACAAATCCTTTACTGTTCAGAAGACAACCTCTCTGCCCACGCTACCAAAATTATCTCAACATAACTATCTCAACCAACATTGTGGAATTATCGGAAATATATGGATCTGAAATAGATGTCATTTGTCTTGTGCTGTTAACTCAGTCAATGTCATTATCATGGGAAATGTACGACCCACAATTTTCTTCTCTGACTCTGTCATATCAGCGTATTTACATTACAAATAATATATCTTTTATTTCTTCTGTTTATATTCCACACACATACCTCAATTGTTAAGTATGTCTGTCACATAGGCTTAACCTAATTTGGAGTACATTATATATATATGTTGACCAGACCTAGGTTTTTCTTTTATGTTTTCTAAAGACACGCTGATATTTATTACACTTACCAAACTTACCAGTAATAGCTATCGTCAGAACAGTCTGATGAAAACATGAAAGATGTAAGCCAATTTCACCCAAGTTCAGTCATTTCACAAGTAAGTCAAGTTCATATGGAGTTGATTTATCACTACTGTTTTGTTCAAGCAAATGAAAAAAGTGTTTATAAAATTTGGTGTTGGAACAGCAGGCTACCATGCTATAAACAGATACAACCATGGTCGTAAAAACAAAACTTGCAGTTTAAAACCTATTGTAAATGTCACTGATAATCTCAGACCTTGTCAGTATTTCTGAGACACAGGAATCAATAGATTTATGAAACACATATGTATGTAAGAAGAAATATGTCACATGTACATCTATCTACCTTGTAATAGTAACCATCTCAAAATAGAGCAACCGCCTGTGACCTACCATGAACAACAAGAAAAGGACATGCAATCACATGTAAAACCATACATGTGCATTCAATGAAAGGTAAGCATTACTAATACAGTAAGAGCCAAAAGTCAAGTAACCCCAACTTTACCACATATGCCTGAAGTGCTAGTACTTGTTAGATAAATGAAAATGATCCTACAGAAAACTGTGTCCTTTACAATTGATCTGTTTGAAGTTGTAAGTTCATACCAGTCAACAGGAAAGGTTTTTTAGGTCAACATGGGAGTAGAAAGATGTCAAAGTCAATGAGGCATAGCATATGATATGCTGACATAATACTGAAAAGGAAGTCCATAACTGTTACATGTAAGACTCATGCTGACTTCAAACACAAATAAAGACTGCAACATCCAAGATGATTCAAATAAAGCCATGTACAATTTGAAATGGTTCAAGTGATTTTCTAATATTCTTATTATTAGGCAGCTTGTATCAAGATGAAGATTTTATAACATACCTCTTCATTCTGGCTGGTCATGATGTAGGATACACATAAATTGGCAAGCACAATAGCACTAACACTCAGAATCTATAAACAAATGAAAAATTATAAATAAACAATTACATTGTATATGATTCACAATTATTATTTTGATTCTGCTGGTTTATGTCAGAAAATGTTCTTATATATGGTGTATGTGATTTGATATATGGTGTATGTGATTTGATGTATGGTGTATGTGATTTGATATGTGGTGTATGTGATTTGATATATGGTGTATGTGATTTGATATATGGTGCATGTGATTTGATATATGATATATGTGATTTGATATATGGTGTATATGATTTGATATATGGTGTATGTGATTTGATATATGGTGTATATGATTTGATATATGGTGTATGTGATTTGATATATGGTATATGTGATTTGATATATGATATATGTGATTTGATATATGGTATATGTGATTTGATATATGTTGTATGTGATTTGATATATGATGTATGTGATTTGATATATGTTGTATGTGATTTGATATATGATGTATGTGATTTGTCATATGATGTCTGAGAACAGCAATTTAATTTGTATACTGTAAGCTGGGATTAACAACAATTTAAATCTGGGGAACAGCAATTTAATATGTATACTGTAAGCAGAGGATTACCAACTATTAAATGAGTATATTGTACGCAGGGGATTAACAATAATTCATTGAGTATACTGTAATCTGGGGAACAGGAATTTAATGTGTATACTGTCAGCTGGGGATTTACAGCAATTCAATATGTATAATGTAAGCTGGGGGACAGGAATTTAATCTGTATACTGTAAGCTGGGGATTTACTGTAATTTGATTAGTTTATTGCTTCTGATTATTACAGTTTGCACTGTTAGCTAAAGATTCATGCTGATCTGATTAATAGCTACAATTGATTTACTGTAGGATAACATGTCAGCTACTGAGCACAAATAACTGTCATCTAAATCTTAAATGTTTACTACTGATTGATTTAACTTTCAGTTTTTTTAAATCTTAAGTTCAATTTGATACTTCAGCATGACAGTTAAATGGTGTGTCACATTGGAAGAAATCAATTCTGGTAAGTTACGAGAGGATAAACAAACAAAAAATATCTTACATTGTCGTAATTTTTCTTGACGATTGGTTCATAAAATCCTGCTGCCTCTTTGTATTTGTTTTCTTGCATAAATAATACATGTGCAACATTCAGCTTCCAGATATCATGTTCATTACAAAACTCTACTGATTTACGGAATATTTTTTCTAGGTGCGGATAATTTTCCATATCCCAGTAGATCTTGGCCTGCTGCATCAACACTGGAATATACCTAAAATAGTCAAAGGAAATGGATTTGATTATGTTTCAACATTTTTATCCAAATTTAGATATGATCATGTCAACGCAATCATTTGGGGAATTCTGATTGAAATGATAAGTGACTAATTACATGAAAATGAAATAAAAGCAAGAAATTGACCATTAGAAAACAAGACTAACCCTCCAAAGGCTGACCTAAATAAAGAAGTCAAAATGTAAGCTGATTTCAAAAGCATTGTATTTCAAGGGTAATGGTTAAAGGTCAAGGTAAAAATGAAGGTCATAGTCCATTAACTGCATAATGTTCTAGCATCGTGTGAAGTGACATTGTCATGATACTTTAACAGTTTTTCCACAACAGAATGAAATGTGACAGCTTAAGAAAATTCTTGACATGGACAGACAGACAGGCAGACAGACAGACAGACAGACAGACAGATAGATAGATACTTAGATAAATAGACAGACAGACAGATAGATAGACAGACAGACAGAAAGACAGATATTGCCAACAAAATAGAATTGCAAGGTCAGCATATTGGTTTTCTACTAAGACCATTCCAAGTTTTTTTATGTTAGCAAGCACCCTAAAGTCAAAAACCTATATTTCTATCAGGAAAAAACCCACAAAATGACAGAAAAACACAAGAGATTTTTATGAGTACAAATGCAATTTCATGAACATTTAAGTATTTCCTAAAATGTTAACAAAGGAAAACAAAATTACACTTATAAAAACCATGTCTTTGGCACATATTAATAAATGACCTATGAAATTTTTATTTTTACAATGATGAAATAAATTTTCATGTTTACCTGTTCACTTAAGGGCTATATTCCATATTTATCCCTAGATGTTTGTGTTTTTTTTTTTGGCTTTTAATCCGCCTGCGGACACTAAACAGAGAAAAAACTTGGAATGGCCTAATCTATATTTGGATTCCAATCAAAATTATCTGGATTTATATTCTGGTTAGTCTGACTTCACTTCCTTCTTTCAAATTGCCAGCATTAAGTGAATATGAGAGCCATCGTGGCTCTGCAGTAGAGTGCTCTATTCATAACTGGAGGGTCTGTCTGTCTGTCTGTCTGCTCCTTCTTATGAGACAGTAAAATCTCAGGTCTCGTGTCACAGTAGGTGTGGGGACATTAAAGAACCCTCACTGCTCAATGGCTGTAAGTGCCAAGCATTGGCCAAAATTTGAAGCTCTTCACCAGCATTTGGTGATGTCTCCATATGAGTGAAAGATTCTTGAGTGGGATGTTAAACAACAATAAACAAAAACATCATCATCATGAAAATCATTTATTATTTACATGTATATAATAAATAAATAGTATTAATGTGAAAAGTAAATTGACAACACTCAACTGACAACACTTTTATGGATATAGATACATGTAAGCACAAGTCTTTGGCTTGTGTTATATAAAAAACCCAATTTTTCAACATTTTGTCTTAAGTAACCAGGACCTAAAATCTTTATCATTAAGGACCCAAAATTCATGTAGAAGGATTCCAGATTTCCACTTCTATGTCACTTAGACCTCCTACTTCTGTGGCATCTATGCCACCTAAATATCCAACCTGGTGATTCTACCAAATACAAATCAAGAAATAAGCCAGATTAATATTGAATTAACTATGATATTGCAGTACTCTCTTTGACAATTAAGTACATATGCAAATTCAATACAGAATTTCTACACGTTCTAATAAAATAATTTTCTAATCCTATCATTGTTCACTGGAAAACAGTCCATTAATTAGATTGCAAATCAACCTCCAGTAATTAGATTGACTGAGTATGATATTGACATCCTCCAGGAAGATTGACACTCTGCATTATTGTTGGTCAATTTCTGAATTAATCAGGGTTTGAACAATACTTTTTTCAAAGTCATATTGTAATATCTTGTAGTAATTCTAGATAAACAAATTACTTCCAGCACATTGTTTGTATTCAAAATATACACATAGCAATCAAACTCCATCAAATCCTTGGTAATGATCAACTATTTTGTCCAGGACAGATGTGCAGTTTTGGCTATTGACCTGGAGACAGACATTTAAAAGTCAGTACTACCTCTGAACTGTAAAGAAACTGTTCAATCATAGGTAGGACAACAAGTAAGAACGACTACTCTTGTGAGTGTAAATTAAATGACGTTATGCTTTATTATCTAAAATTGGAATGTGTCAAGATCAAGAAAGGGTTCACAAGACTCCAACCCGACAGGTTATATGGATATAAGGTAAAGGAGCCGTTACAACTTTGCAAGTTTTTGGCAATTTGATTTTGGTTTCAAAAACAAAGAAATTTAAAACTCCTGAATGTGCATAGATGTTTAGAGGGGCACCCTCATCGTCATAAAATCAAGGTCCTGAATCACTATGCACTTGCCTACCAATAATTTTATGAACCTGAAATCAGTTGTATCTAATGGTGGAGTAAATGTGTTCATTTATCCAGTCATAGTAGTTGTGATCAGCAATGGAAGTTATCGCAAAGTCTGTTGATCTAACACAATTCTGAAATTGTTTTAAAAAGTCCCGATCTGATAAGTTGATGAATGCAAGCACTGTTTACTCGCATTGGCTGAGACTTCATGAATAATAAAAATATACAAGAGTAATTTCGGTTACATGAAACCACTGGTTGGAAAGAGCATAGCAATTCCGGGCCATGGTGGTTTTACAACGATTGGGCTGTTTGTTTACAGTTTAATTTAGGAATTACCATGTCAGATTTTTCAGTTGTTTATATGACAGGACAGAAAATTGTCGTGTCATTTAGTAGTTGTTTTAAAGAAACCTTTAAGGAACATACCATTAGTAACATTGCCATTGTACATGGTAACAGTTTTATATGGATATTGAAAGAAAATCTACCCTGACATGATTGCATTAAACTTACAGAAACATTCTAATGCCATCAAAAACGTCCTAGTTTTCAAACGAATTTGCACTGCTTGCAAAAACAACACAAATATTATGTACAAAGCTATAATTTCAACCTACTAAAACATGTGTAACTTGTATGACAGGGTCATTATTATTGTAAAAAAATACCTGGGTTATTTTTCTATGGTAGAAAATATACTTGGATCCTTTTTCTATTTCTATTCCACGCCTTTTCTATATCCGTAAAAAATATCTGGAAACGGGTAATGTTTTCTACTGATATGGGTCAAGAGACCTATTTCGAGTTTATCCTTTCCGTTGTGGTATGTCATAATAGTATTCAACTTCAGAGAAAATGTGGGCAGCACCACTTCCATTTAAACATTTTATCTCATATATATGACTTGGAATCTAGATACCATGCAGTGCTAGATGCCAGATGTGAAAAGAAGCCTTCAAGGAAGTGAGGACACAAAATTAAATCCTAGAAGAACTGATACAAGATATCACTGATGTAAATGTAATGTAAATATTACAAAACCAGAAGCGATCTTGCTGGACATTCTGTTAAGGTCACATGATACAAACTTTAAGTATTCTGACAAAACTAAACAGAATGGAACGATCTGAAAAAGCTTTACGGTTATTCTTGATGCCTACATAGAATAATGACCGAGCCCGGGTAATTTTTTTATGTGCTTGGGAACTAAGTCGTCAGTGTAACCAAAATTCCTACGTTATTGTGTACAAGTCAGTAAAAGGATGGATATGACTCTTCCAATTGTTTTGGTTACAAGTCAGTCAATCGTAGGCATGACTTAGCCATAGAAACTACAAATTGAGATGGGTACGAATTGAGATGGGTCTGAGTTTACTGACATTCCACAAAGAAATAAATACGTTGCCATACAGGTAGCAAATAAACAAAACACAAAGGAAGAAAAGAGATAGAATCGATAAAGAAATTGTGCTGTGTGTTTAGGAACAGAAATAGAGCTTAAAATGCTTTGAGGAAGGAAATGAAGCTAAAAACAAATTAATAATTTGCCACCCTTCTTTCAAATTCCCCTGAAGAAACCTAAATCTGTCAAGGCTAACACTTCTGTCCAATCATGCAGTCAACCTGGTGGGAGAATACCAATACTTTCTTGTGTTTTTATCTTTCTAAATTGGATGTGGTAAAAGTATATGTATAAAAATACAATATTTTTATTTAGAAAAATGAATAATTGCAGTTTTTGGTGAAATACTTCCGAAAATTAGACATTCATTCATGTTTTACATACTTTCCATATCTCTGTAACAGCAGTGAACAGTACATGTGCAATGGCTAATTAGGGATGTTTGTATCATGTTGTTTTTGACTAAATGCAGTACATGTGTACACAATTTTTGTTTAGTATGTCTTTAAATTGCATAATGTAAGAATCAGAATTTTTTTTTCGATACTTCATGTTGGTCGATTTAAGTGGCCATGGGCCTTTAAAATTCTCTCTTCTCAATTATACATGTTGCAAAGGCATTTAACTGTCTCTGTATAGATCTGATGCTCTACCAATTGAGTGTTAACATCACTAGCAAAGCTACATGTAGTAGGAACACCAATTAACCACTGCTACATTCTGTACATAAGTTACTCTAATACAAAACACAGTATAAACTTTGAAGTAGATTTGACTACACCTATAAAAGATAAATAGAGGATATTTGACAATTGTTTTTGAATAACATGTTTATTACATTGAGTGAGACAGGAGAATATGCATATTTAACACAAGTGCATAGCAAAAATTGTCAAATATTCTATTTATTACATTTTCCAGTTAAGTTACGTTTGACCTAGATTTAACCGATGTTCTGTACATGTAGGCTCTGCTTGTCTATGGCTTTTGAAATGTAAACAAACTACATCTTGACACAGGGGGTCAGAAATCTTTTTAAAGTGTAATATTTTACTGTATATTGATTGGTGTAATATCATGTATTTTTCATTACACCAATCAATATACAGTAAAATCAATGAAAAATAACAGTGAAAAATAAAGCTTTTATTTAATTGATAAATTTGATAAAAAATGTAATAAACAATAGAAATCTCATCAATCACATGTAATAATGTTCTCTGAAATACTGCATCAACAGCTTTGTAAGATAACAACTTAATCATATGAAATAAACAACACTGACTATAGCTTTACATGTAAAATAACAACTTAATCATATGAACTAAACCACACTGACTATAGCTTTACATGTAAAATAACAACTTAATCATATGAAATAAACAACACTGACTATAGCTTTACATGTAAAATAACAACTTAATCATATGAATTAAACAACACTGACTATAGCTTTACATGTAAGATAACAACTTAATCATATGAAATAAACAACACTGACTATAGCTTTACATGTAAAATAACATCTTAATCATATGAATTAAACCACACTGACTATAGCTTTACATGTAAAATAACAACTTAATCATATGAAATAAACAACACTGACTATAGCTTTACATGTAAAATAACAACTTAATCATATGAATTAAACAACACTGACTATAGCTTTACATGTAAAATAACATCTTAATCATATGAATTAAACAACACTGACTATAGCTTTACATGTAAAATAACAACTTAATCATATGAATTAAATCACACTGACTATAGCTTTACATGTAAAATAGCAACTTAATCATATGAATTAAATCACACTGACTATAGCTTTACATGTAAAATAGCAACTTAATCATATGAATTAACTCACTATGACTCTGTAGTTTTACATGCAAAATAACTTGATCATAGGAATTAAATCACAGTGACTATAGCTTTACATGTAAAATAACAACTTTATCATATGAATTAAACCACAGTGATTGTATGCGTGTATCAGTGTGCATGTTGTGTTAATGTATATTTCAAATGATCAAATAACAGAAAGAGAGTTATATTTCTGTCACATTTATTTAGTGTACATAATGATAAGCAGTCCGTGTGAGATAAGTTACAGTTTCAGGGTAATTTGTTAGTCTAATTCCAACAGATGATGAAATGGAATGACAGAATCGACAGTAAGCAAATAAATGACAGTAATGTGATATGCTGTCTGATGACAAATATTTATTGACACTGGAAAATAATACAAATGTAGGTGTCAAGATTTTGGTATCTCTGACAGGCAAAAATAATGTAATATCCTGTAATTTAGAAAAACATTGTTGTAATGTTTAATGTTTGACAGCTTGTGGCATCTGAGAAAGACATAATGGCGACAACGATAATGATGATGAAGATGATGATGATGATGATGATTATGACAATGAAGATGAAGATGACAATAAAGAGACAATAGATATGGTGACAATGAAGATGATGATGACAATGATGATGATGGTGATAATGATGGTAAAGATGATGGCAACAATGAAAATGATAATGATGATGGAAATGATGATGATGATGATTTTAATAACTTTTCATATACAAAATATTGTTATATTGGTCTGCCTGTAATACATTTTCACATGAACTGGGTAATTTTTATGAAATTGGTTATCCAGACACCAACATAATAACTGAGTATTATAAGCTAATCCACTTAAGGATAACATAAATCAATTTTGTATCACAAAATCATTCTCAAATTATATGTGGACACAGTCCAAAACTTTTCTTATGCAATTTCCTTTTCAAATTAATTATATTGTTCTGTAGTAGTGTTACATCTATCATATACAAAACACAAACAGTTTTTTGCTATGCTTCCCCACCCAAAATCCAATATGGCCTATTTTATTATGAAACAAATATTTCTAAATTTTGTTCTTGATTTACACAGAAATCAGGTTTTTCCTAATAAACAAATGGCTGTGATAATAATATTTAATGAGCTAATTTGGGAAATTGCTAAAATGTCAAGTTTTTTGTACATTCAATGATTTCCATTTTTCTAATGACATTGTATGTACAAGTAATAAAGTGAGGGAACCTGCAGAAATTTGTCATATACCCTGCCTTGGCTTATTTTTGGAGAACAGTTTGGTCAGTAATTGAATTAAACAGATAAAGAATGTTTAGTATATTCATAATAAATGCAGAAGTTTTTTTTACCTTAAAATTAATTTTATATTTATACCATTGTTTTCTGTACTTTTACTCACAAATTAACAACATATATCCATGAACCAATAGATAAAACATTGATAAAAAAAATGATGATTTGATACAGTGAAGCAGTATCTTACAGGTATCTTACAGGTGTGTTTCAGTGTGTATGAATAGCTGTATAAATAACTGTATTGACAAGCAAATCACTAAATATGGATACAACAAAAAACTTATAAACACAAAATATGAAGTGCAGACAGGACTATTATACAATTATTGCCCTTGTTTTGGGTTGACATGAATATTTGTCCACCCGAGAGGTGTTATATCACCCAAGGGCTCTGCCCAAGGGTGACATAATTCCTCGAGGGTGGGCAAATATTCATGTCAACCCAAAACAAGGGCAATAAAGGTTTTAATATACCGAAAGGCAATAAAACTTAACTAACAAACTGACCTACGGCTACGTAAGTTCATAATTATTGTAACATGTGTGACATAGTGCCTTCGGTACTCAACACTATCAATATGTTTTATCGTTCTTTGTGTCTTTTTTTTTTTAATCTTAAGCCTCCATCAAGGTTGACTCCAGAAAATATATTTGACAACGATGTATCAATGCTGTTAAATCATTAAATTTTGGCTGTTGTTTCTCTCCATTCCAGTCTGCATCAAGTAATCTATGAGTTATGTAATGGACATTGTATGTGCTAGAGGTTACACCTACATGTGTACATGTAATTACCACATGGCCTACTAGGAAGAAAAAAACGAACCGTAGGCGCATCCATTTCTGTGCGCGAGAGGGTGACATAAATTGCCATTGAGGGTGACAGAAATGTTTCAGGGTGACATGAAGAAATGTTTTATATCACGTGATACAATTTTGATTAATCAGAAGTAAAGATACATATTAGAGGTATAATAAAAAATACTGGATTACAATTGTAATCATTTCAGAAACTATTTACCTAGCACCAACTCCATGATAGAAGACTGTTAGCTAGCTCAGCTGGTAACTGCAGATACAAGTATTTACTTCATGTCCGTATTGGTTTGTTGATAATTTGAATTATATCAAGGAAGAATGGTAGCTTAAATACCGATATTTCCAGTATGTACTATCCACCATGGATACTGAGCTATTATTCTATTATGTATATGTGCATCTTTTAAATCTTTGTAATAAATCAAATAAAAGTAAATGAGGAATACATGCCTTGGCAATCACAATTCTCTTATCTATCCTGAATTGTTTATGGCATAGAGTATTGATGGTCGTGTTAGGGTCAATTGAGTTTGTAATAGCATCTTTTTGTTTGTCTGTTTGACTTTGTACAACATAAGCCTAACACATGTAATAATTTGCCTATCTCAGCATTCTACACTTTTTCTATAGACTGTAGTTTTTAAGAAGCGGTTCTGAATTTCCTGTAATTTTGTATTCAAGCATACATTTTAGCTTTATCACATTAATAGTGTAAATTTTCAATTTACTCCAAATTTTCAAAAAATACCATAATTTCTATTCTAGAATGTGTCAGTTAACAACTACATTTTACTATCACAATATGGATTGAATCAGAAACACTGTTTAGTGAATTATCCTAATTCACAGTTCTTTTTTGTCATTGGAAAACTTTTACAAAACATAACAGAAGTGCCCCCTTGTAACTTATTTATAGACAGAATATTCTTTTCTTTTGTTTTCAATTTTTATCAACAATGGCCAAAAGATCTTAGAAATAAAATTGCATGTAATTAAATACAGACTTATATCTGCCTTGTTGTTCTTGAGAAGGTATTGTTTAAAGAAAAAGTTTACTAATTGCCAGATAAACAGATGGATAGATGATTGACACAGTTGATCCATACAGATAAACTTTCAGATAAAGTGAGCTGAAAGTTGATGCTTTTTCATTTAAAGGAAATTGACAATTTCAGTCCTCCAAACAGTAGGTGATGTATGAAATATGACCCTATGAAACTTTAATAAACAGTTTACTGTTCTTCATGTTAGATCCTGCAACTTTCAAATGTATATAGCAATCCAATGTGATGATGACTTTGACCACTGGAGCAATGACCTTAAAACTTTGTCGAACTATTTTTTCAAGACAGATCCTACAACTTTAAATTTCAACTCAGTATATACATTGTTTTTATTTTTTATTTTTATACATTTCCATTTCTACTGTAACCTTGAATATTCACTGTACATGTATGAAATCAACAAACAAAAATGCTCAGTTGCAGCATAAATCCTGTGCATTTTCATCTTAAAATCATTTAAAAATAATTGAGTTTGAGAACTGAGTAAATTTGGTGACTTGGGCCCTGGTGACCTGAATAAATTATCATAGATTTGACCTAGATTTGAACCTGAAAATTTCCTCCGGAAAATGCTTCGAGACAAAACTTCGTATTCAGTCACTGCTTGAATTTAATAACATTTTGATGTATGGTGCAGAATTAATTATATAGTAAGTTTTATTTTTTTATTTTGAATAGTGTTTTATGCCACACTCAACAATTTTTCAGATATATGGCCGTAACTAGTATTTAATGGTGAAGGAGAGAAGCCACTTACAATGTACTTGGGAAAAGACCACCACCTTCCACAAGTAAACTGGCAAACTTTCTCACAAAATTCAGCTTAGGATATAGTAAGTATTGATGCATCTGTATTTATTACAACAGAGGCAAAGCTTCTACATATATGTATAAAGAAATATGTATATTTCTGTTCTACTGTTTATCAAAGGCAAATTCTACATGAAACATGATTAGTCACAAGTCAAGGCTTTTGAAATATGAATCTACATGTCTTATTAAATGAACCAAATATTTGAAATAGACGAGATATTACTTGTTCACACTTTGCTTCTGAAACCTAACACAGCCTAGCCATAATTTCTTTAGGCAAACCAGATAGAATCATATGCATAATGATCATGTTTATTTTATCAATGAAGAAAAGCAATAAAAAATCCATAAAATGCAAAAATGAATGATAAAATTTGACAAATTTGCAAGAAAATCTAAGATATCATTCAATTAATGGTGCAATAAATGAATGTTATTGCAGTGGATTGGAAATATCATTTGAAATCTGATTTACTTGCTATGACTGGTCTTTTTTCACAGATTCAACTGATGTTTTTATATCCACATGAAAATAACATCAATTTTATCAGTAATATTAACAATGAAACATCATTAACCAGGGCGACACTTCTCACCTTGTTTGGAATGGAAATTGATTTCGATAGTGAAATTAACCACTTCTCTATCAATCAAATTATAAACAGGAAAGATCTGGGGCATTTCTATCATCTCTATTAACTATTTACTGATTTCTATAGTTCATTTTTTGTAAATTTTATTGATTACACAGAAGCAACATGAAAATAAATACAAAGATAATTAATTTTAGATAAATTAAATTTCATTTGAAAAACTACATAATATGGTTAAGGGCAAGTAAATAAGAAAAAAATAATCTGAAATTATTCTGTTATCTCAATGAGACAGGTGGAAATTGATTATATATTTTTCTGTCTGATACACAAATTTAAAGAAAAAATAATGAAACATCTACTGTTAAAAATTACAATGTTAATTTTTTGTTATCTTAATCCTATAGATGATACACTCAAAGTTTGAAAATAATTGGTCAAATGGATTTTGAGAAATTACAAATATTGTAAAATGTTCCTGCATGGCACACATCCCCCTCGAGAGAAGGCAAAAGTATCTGTAATGGAGGTGACCTTAAACCTATAGTAAAGTTTAACAGAAAACTAATGAAAGCAGTACGACCAGGTTGGGAAGCAGTGACAGAAATTGAAAATTGAGATGTTTGTGAAACACTAGGCCATTAGTAGCAACAAATTCTAATAAGTTATTTTCAGTATAAAGGTCAAAGTCACAAGGCCATTGACTTTGGGTCATCTGAAAGAGCTTCATTTTTAAATTGAGAATGCAAAAAATGAAGTCTTTGCTTTGTTAATGGTTTAAAAAGTATTATTTAGATTAACACTGACAAACAGACTGGGGAAAATTACATGCTTGATATTAACTAATCTATACATAAACATTTGACCTTGTGACAGGAAATGCTTAAGATGAAGGTCAAAAGCAAAGGATGCAAGGGATAGCACTTATCAACTTTATACTACAAAAGTCAAACCAAAGTTGAATATAAACTTTAACTTGAGACTGGAACTGCTAAATATCAAGGTCACAAACAAAGGTTGCAAAGAACAGAGGTTATTGGTGGCTCAAAGACTAGTAAAACAACCGTTTGTATAAAATGTATTTTGTTCAGAGAGACCAAAATCGGAAAAACCTTTTGCATATCTTTGTTTTGAAAGTACCTATCTTGAGAGACCATGTTAAATATCAGAAAGGCTTTTCTCTTAAGGTTCCATAATATTCTTATACAAGTGTACATACTGGTACTGAGGACAAAAATTTTAAATGGTCTAATACAGCATTTATACCCTCGGGGTTCTATTGCCAGCCAGTAAAATTTTTCATTGCTTATATAACCTTCTACATGTATTTAGAATGAAGCATAGATATATCATATAGTAAGTGTGTGTCCACAGAAAAGCAGCATATGAACACTAAACACATGAAAACAAATGGGAAATTAAATGACCTGTGTGGATGCTGGAAGGAATAATGAAGCGACACTGATCAATTTAGAAATCTTCCTTAGTTAATTTTACACTACATTACCAATCAATAGTTTCAGAAAACAAATAGAGATGACTGAGATTTTCTTTTGTATAGGTCACTTCAAACAATTCTGATAGCAGGGATTAGACACTAATCTGATTAGATATATTTTTTCAGTAACAAATTCAATTTCAAGGCACGTAGGAAAGTTTTGAACTGTAGATGACCCTTATAATCAATTACAAGAATAAACATGTGCAATCTTTAAACTAGCATTTAATATCTTGATGTAGTATAAGCTATATAAAAACCATCTGATATCAATATGACAAGTTACTAATTCCTTGTAAAGAAACCTGTGATTCTAGAAAAAAATAATTTTAATTCCTTTTGACTGTTTATTATGACAACACGAAATCTGATATTGCTTTAATACATATATTCAAGTGTGTGTGTTTGTGTGTGTGTGTGTGTGAGAGAGAGAGAGAGAGAGAGAGAGAGAGAGAGAGAGAGAGAGAGAGAGAGAGAGAGAGAGAAAACATTTGTGTATAAAGTTAAAATTCACAAATATGAACTATCACACCAGCAGAACACTGTTTTATTTTACTCTATGAAATCTGAACTGTCCTAAGCCCCATGTAGCCTTGTCCTTGGTATCTAAATGGATGACTAAGTAACTCAATCAGTACCGCAGTGTAACAACAAAACGTGAACCCCATCTCTACTTTGGTATCTCAATAGGCACCTCTGTATCTCAATGTGTATCAGTATCTCAATAGATGCCCTTTTTATTTAACATTTTGTGTACCAAAGAATGTAGTGGCTGTCTAAGTATTTCAGTAGTTGTCTTTGTATCTCAATGGTTGTCTCAGTATCTAAGTGGTATTCTTTGAATCTCAGGGGTTGTTTAAGTATCTCATTGGGTGTCTAAGTATCTCTAAGGGTGTCTAAGTATCTCAATGGTTATTTTTATATATCAGTGGGTGTCATAGAATCTAAATATTTTAGTTGGTTTCTAAGAATCCCAGTGGTTGTCTTTTTATTCTCAGTGGGTGTTTTTACATATCAGGGTTGTCATAGAATCTTATTGGGTGTCTAAGTATCTTACATGTAGTTGGTTTCTAAGAATACCAATGGGTGTCTTTGTATCTCAGGGAGTGGGGTATAATCCCAGTGGGTGTCTTTGTATCTCAGGGAGTGGGGTATAATCTCACTGGGTGATTTTTTTATTTGAAGGATTACATATTGCTACATAACTACTCAAATATTCTACAAATTTTTAGCAAGTATCCTCTATCGGTGTCTGAAATGGTTCCAAACATACAGACATATTCCAATTAAAGTTGAACATAATGCCATAATGTACCAACCTTTCTAGTGCTTCATCGTAATCATTTACAGCTTTTTTCACTGCCTCATCATCATGGTTCTGTCTAGCTTCTTGTACCTGAATAAGAAAATTACAATGTACAAAATTCAACCAAATTTTGTACAGAATTGATTGATTTTCTTATCTAGAGTCTTTACACATTTGGGTTACAAATATCTTGAAGGAAATGGAACAATACTTAAGTATTCAGAATAGCATAAAATATGCAAATTAACAGTGAATTTTAGTCAAATCATCTACCCACCATATTTTAAAATGAAGATTCAAGGAATATAAAAACATATTTTAATGATGGATACACTGAATCAGCATTATTAGTATTCCTGTTATTTATGTGGTCTTGCAAAATATTATAATTTACTGATGTACATGCTGTGAGACTACACATTAAAAACGGACAATGAACCATCTCACTGCACCTGAAAGTAAAATAGCAAAAGCAACAAAGAAAACTAAAAGGTAGAATTAGAATCTCTGACAGATTAGTCCCATTTCAGGAAGAGTTTACCAACCAGTGCTGTATACATATAATGTTAGTTGTGGACAGTACAAGTAGCCGAAATGTTAAAGAGAAATAGACAAACAGAATAAAGTCAAACTGACATTGCTTTCCAGATCATATTTTAATGTTTCTTATTTTCATGTTTACATGGTTGCAAAATAAAGATATCAACAATACAATCAAGTGTGAAAAATGATATGAGAGAATAAAAAAGCATAACTTGGGAAAAACTTGGGATGCACACACAAACACACATAAACCAATGACTTAATGAGCAGCAACAGACATTGACAAATGTAATTCATCATATTTCAAAAATCAGAAATTCAGTTGCATGCAATATTCAGTTAAGATACCTAGAATATTCAAATAAAAATGACTAATTAAAGACCTTTTTCCTCATCAGCTAAATCATATATATGAGGACATTAAACATTCATTTATGGTCTTTGTAAAACAAATTTTGAAGAAAAGTATAGTTTATAATAACATTTACTTTAAAGTATTTATTTATAAATAAATATAATGATGATAATGATAATGATAATAATAATGATAATAATAATAATAATAATAATAATAATAATAATAAAAGATAATTAATGTTGATATTAAGAAAATCAATACTGCAATAATAAAAGAACAAAATACTTAAAAAAAAACCAATGAAACATTGAAAACAATTGTGATCTCATTGTCTGCATAAATGAACAAAGGCAGAATTGATTATCAATTAACATTGTAAACCTTATGATCGCTTCTTTGGAAGTAGTTTGATGCAAAAGTATCTTTATTTTTTATCTTGGTCAAGAAAGTATCAAAGACTTTCAACAGGGTGTGACTTTATTATCATGGTCTCAGAAAACTATAGAATTGTCGATCAGATTTGACACCCATGTTCCATACGACTGAGGGCCTCTGTGGATGAGTACATGTAGTTATAACATCATGCTACCATAAAGTCTCTAATAAGACTAAGGGCCTCTGTGAATGAGTAGTTAAAACATCATGCTACCATAAAGTCTCTAATAAGACTGAGGGGCCTCTGTGAATGAGTAGTTATAACACCATGCTACCATAAAGTCTCTAATAAGACTGAGGGGCCTCTGTGAATGAGTAGTTATAACATCATGCTACCATAAAGTCTCTAATAAAAATAAGGGCCTCTGTGAATGAGTAGTTATAACATCATGCTCCCATAAAGTCTCTAATAAGACTGAGGGGCCTCTGTGAATGAGTAGTTATAACATCATGCTACCATAAAGTCTCTAATAAGACTGAGGACCTCTGTGAATGAGTAGTTATAACATCATGCTACCATAAAGTCTCTAATAAGACTGAGGACCTCTGTGAATGAGTGATTAGAGCACCATGCTACCATAAAGTCTCTAATAAGACTGAGGGGCCTCTGTGAATGAGTGATTACAGCACCATGCTACCATAAAGTCTCTAATAAGACTGAGGGGCCTCTGTGAATGAGTGATTAGCGCACTATGCTACCATAAAGTCTCTAACAAGACTGAGGGCCTCTGTGAATGAGTGATTAGCACACTATGCTACTAACCATAAAGTCTCTAATAAGACTGAGGGGCCTCTGTGGATGAGTAGTTATAGCATCATGCATAAAGTCTCTAATAAGACTGAGGGGCCTCTGTGAATGAGTGATTAGCGCACTATGCTACCATAAAGTCTCTAACAAGACTGAGGGCCTCTGTGAATGAGTGATTAGCACACTATGCTACCATAAAGTCTCTAATAAGACTGAGGGGCCTCTGTGGATGAGTAGTTATAGCATCATGCATAAAGTCTCTAATAAGACTGAGGGGCCTCTGTGAATGAGTGATTAGAGCACCATGCTACCATAAAGTCTCTAATAAGACTGAGGGGCCTCTGTGAATGAGTGATTAGAGCACCATGCTACCATAAAGTCTCTAATAAGACTGAGGGGCCTCTGTGGATGAGTAGTTATAGCATCATGCTACCATAAAGTCTCTAATAAGACTGAGGACCTCTGTGAATGAGTGATTAGGGCACTATGCTACCATAAAGTCTCTAATAAGACTGAGGGGCCTCTGTGAATGAGTAGTTATAACATCATGCTACCATAAAGTCTCTAATAAGACTGAGGGCCTCTGTGAATGAGTAGTTATAACATCATGCTACCATAAAGTCTCTAATAAGACTGAGGACCTCTGTGAATGAGTGATTAGAGCACCATGCTACCATAAAGTCTCTAATAAGACTGAGGGGCCTCTGTGAATGAGTGATTAGAGCACCATGCTACCATAAAGTCTCTAATAAGACTGAGGGGCCTCTGTGAATGAGTGATTAGCGCACTATGCTACCATAAAGTCTCTAACAAGACTGAGGGCCTCTGTGAATGAGTGATTAGCGCACTATGCTACCATAAAGTCTCTAATAAGACTGAGGGGCCTCTGTGGATGAGTAGTTATAAGCATCATGCATAAAGTCTCTAATAAGACTGAGGGGCCTCTGTGAATGAGTGATTAGCGCACTATGCTACCATAAAGTCTCTAACAACTGAGGGCCTCTGTGAATGAGTGATTAGCACACTATGCTACCATAAAGTCTCTATAAGACTGAGGGGCCTCTGTGGATGAGTAGTTATAGCATCATGCATAAAGTCTCTAATAAGACTGAGGGGCCTCTGTGAATGAGTGATTACAGCACCATGCTACCATAAAGTCTCTAATAAGACTGAGGGGCCTCTGTGAATGAGTGATTAGAGCACCATGCTACCATAAAGTCTCTAATAAGACTGAGGGGCCTCTGTGGATGAGTAGTTATAGCATCATGCTACCATAAAGTCTCTAATAAGACTGAGGACCTCTGTGAATGAGTGATTAGGGCACTATGCTACCATAAAGTCTCTAATAAGACTGAGGGGCCTCTGTGGATGAGTAGTTATAGCATCATGCATAAAGGACTCTAATAAGACTGAGGGGCCTCTGTGAATGAGTGATTAGCGCACTATGCTACCATAAAGTCTCTAACAAGACTGAGGGCCTCTGTGAATGAGTGATTAGCACACTATGCTACCATAAAGTCTCTAATAAGACTGAGGGGCCTCTGTGGATGAGTGATTAGAGCACCATGCTACCATAAAGTCTCTAATAAGACTGAGGGGCCTCTGTGAATGAGTGATTAGAGCACCATGCTACCATAAAGTCTCTAATAAGACTGAGGGGCCTCTGTGGATGAGTAGTTATAGCATCATGCTACCATGGTCTCTAATAAGACTGAGGACCTCTGTGAATGAGTGATTAGGGCACTATGCTACCATAAAGTCTCTAATAAGACTGAGGGGCCTCTGTGGATGAGTAGTTATAGCATCATGCATAAAGTCTCTAATAAGACTGAGGGGCCTCTGTGAATGAGTGATTAGAGCACCATGCTACCATAAAGTCTCATAATAAGACTGAGGGGCCTCTGTGAATGAGTGATTAGAGCACCATGCTACCATAAAGTCTCTAATAAGACTGAGGGGCCTCTGTGGATGAGTAGTTATAGCATCATGCTACCATAAAGTCTCTAATAAGACTGAGGACTCTGTGAATGAGTGATTAGGGCACTATGCTACCATAAAGTCTCTAATAAGACTGAGGGGCCTCTGTGGATGAGTAGTTATAGCATCATGCATAAAGTCTCTAATAAGACTGAGGGGCCTCTGTGAATGAGTGATTAGCGCACTATGCTACCATAAAGTCTCTAACAAGACTGAGGGCCTCTGTGAATGAGTGATTAGCACACTATGCTACCATAAAGTCTCTAATAAGACTGAGGGGCCTCTGTGGATGAGTGATTAGAGCACCATGCTACCATAAAGTCTCTAATAAGACTGAGGGGCCTCTGTGAATGAGTGATTAGAGCACCATGCTACCATAAAGTCTCTAATAAGACTGAGGGGCCTCTGTGGATGAGTATTAGTTATAGCATCATGCTACCATAAAGTCTCTAATAAGACTGAGGACCTCTGTGAATGAGTGATTAGGGCACTATGCTACCATAAAGTCTCTAATAAGACTGAGGGGCCTCTGTGGATGAGTAGTTATAGCATCATGCATAAAGTCTCTAATAAGACTGAGGGGCCTCTGTGAATGAGTGATTAGAGCACCATGCTACCACAAAGTCTCTAATAAGATTGAGGGGCCTCTGTGAATGAGTGATTAGAGCACCATGCTACCATAAAGTCTCTAATAAGACTGAGGGGCCTCTTTGGATGAGTAGTTATAGCATCATGCTACCATAAAGTCTCTAATAAGACTGAGGACCTCTGTGAATGAGTGATTAGGGCACTATGCTACCATAAAGTCTCTAATAAGACTGAGGGGCCTCTGTGGATGAGTAGTTATAGCATCATGCATAAAGTCTCTAATAAGACTGAGGGGCCTCTGTGAATGAGTGATTAGCACATATGCTACCATAAAGTCTCTAATAAGACTGAGGGCCTCTGTGAATGAGTAGTTAGAGCATCATGCTACCATACTGTCTCTCTCGTAAGACTGAGGGTCATCTGTGGATGACTGGTTTAGCACCATGCTACCATAAAGTCTCTAATAAGACTGAGGACCTCTGTGAATGAGTGATTAGCACACTATGCTACCATAAAGTCTCTAATAAGACTGAGGGGCCTCTGTGGATGAGTAGTTATAGCATCATGCATAAAGTCTCTAATAAGACTGAGGGGCCCCTGTGAATGAGTGATTACAGCACCATGCTACCATAAAGTCTCTAATAAGACTGAGGGGCCTCTGTGAATGAGTGATTATAGCACCATGCTACCATAAAGTCTCTAATAAGACTGAGGGGCCTCTGTGAATGAGTGATTAGAGCACCATGCTACCATAACGTCTCTAATAAGACTGAGGGGCCTCTGTGGATGAGTAGTTATAGCATCATGCTACCATAAAGTCTCTAATAAGACTGAGGACCTCTGTGAATGAGTGATTAGGGCACTATGCTACCATAAAGTCTCTAATAAGACTGAGGGGCCTCTGTGGATGAGTAGTTATAGCATCATGCATAAAGTCTCTAATAAGACTGAGGGGCCTCTGTGAATGAGTGATTAGAGCACCATGCTACCATAAAGTCTCTAATAAGACTGAGGGGCCTCTGTGAATGAGTGATTAGCACACTATGCTACCATAAAGTCTCTAATAAGACTGAGGGGCCTCTGTGAATGAGTAGTTAGAGCATCATGCTACCATACTGTCTCTCTCGTAAGACTGAGGGTCATCTGTGGATGACTGGTTTAGCACCATGCTACCATAAAGTCTTTAATAAGACTGAGGGGCCTCTGTGAATGAGTGGTTCACAAGCAAAGCCCAGATGGAGTCCATGCTGATTTTGTGAGAAAGTGTACCATTAAAAAAAATCAATTTCATGAGAGTTAATGATAACAATATTTCCTAAGCTTTCAGTATAAGAACAGAAAATCATGCGTACCTGGTACATTGACAGAGACATAATATATATAATATATGTGGCACATTTAAGGATCTGGGGTCGGTTTTAAGAGAGGTCGTAAGTCTTAGACTTGGTCTTTGGACCAAACTTACGTCTTGCGACCATCACATAAAGACTTAAGACCAAATCAGGTCAGGCATTTATAACTACCTAGAGACAGTGTGTGAACCAAAGTTACTATTGTAGGTGTCATAATATATCTATGCAAATGTAACATACAAAATTGTTCATGATCTTTCAATATCTTATTTGAAAATATGCAAATATTCCTTAACCTATGTGGTATGGGAGCAATGATAAAATGGCCGTAAGTTTTGTCTTAAGATAAGATATCTTATGACTTTAGAACTTATGACTTCTTGCTGAAACAGGCCCCTGCACTATATTTATGAAGGTTTCTTCAGATGATATCTATATATCAATTAAATAATAAAGGAAGATAATTAAACAATAAAAAAAACAATGAACATAACCTGAAACAAGAACAGTAAAAGAAAGGTTACATACATTGGCATATATATCAATAGGTCCCTTTCTTAAGTCAAGCTGAAAATATTGACGAATGATTCATAGGCTAACTTGCTATTCGCTTAATTGTAAACTACTAACTTATTCATATCTATCTCCCTTTCAAATGCCTAGTCATGGATACTTATGTTTTATACTGTGATTTATTCACATATAATGAAAACCTGATGTCAAGATTTTCCAAATACGAAAGAAGATTAAGACACAAATAAAATTGACAGAACAGATACGAGACTCATACACAAAATGCTTGAAGAAACTGTACCAGGTGATAAAGTGAACTTGATTCTTGCAATATTCACACATTTGCAAGTTATTAATTCAAAGTGTATGTGACATGTTAATATGAAAATTCCAAAAGACAAAAACCACTGCATGAATGAAGAATAACATACAAAATCAATAAAGCAAAGTGTGTGATTTCAGATTGCAAATCTGACAACTGAATTTTGATAAGTGCAAAACAAACACCTGGATGTTATCAATGTATAATCTACCTTATGTCAGATTATGTCTGTTATTGTTACAAATCAAAATGCCCTGCACTAATTTAGTAACAGCACAGAAGTACATGTATACAATCTGGCACCATTCTGACTTGCACTTTAGATCTTTCAGCATAGTATGATTGCTGTTCAATGATATAACAACATGATTTCTATGAAGCTCTCCCTGGTTTCACTTCTTGTGCTGTAGGTAAATTAGATCCTATTGAGTAACTACTGACTGCTAGTTGGTCACTTAAACATGTAACACATGCTACATTTTTCATAGTATAATGTATAAGCATATATTTTGCAGGGCTTTTTCAAGAGCCATTTTGGTCCAATTATGGGTCCCATTCCAAATGTAAAGTATAGCAAAATTGGCGATATTTTCTTCCCCAAAAGGCCAATTTTCTAACCAATGAAGTTTCATCTTGTCAGAGTATATGTTAGAAAAAGTTTTAGATATTTTAAGGGACAAAAACCAATGGAGTGATCTGGTTATGAATCTGGTATAGGCTTAACAATTTCTAATTCCTAAATGATTAAAATGTTGTGAACTATTTCCAATATCAAAGACCCCATGGTCTTACTTCATGATAGATAGAAAAAACTCCTGTCTTAAGGCATCATTGAATATCTAATATATAGATAGTTTTTATTTGAAATTACTTTTAAGTCATTTAAACCATTTATAAATATCTATTACTTTTATAATTAGCATTTTAAACAATGACAAGGGAACACCAGTCTACAATCAAAAGTTTTCCTCACAGAATTCAATATCTCTCTAATAAAGTCTTAAATAACATTTTGTTCATTAATTTTCTAAATGCAATTTGAAAGTTATATCAACATCAAAGCAATATAAGCTGTCATCAGTAGTAATTTTACATGAAAATTTTACAATATTTTATCTCATATTTATCATTTGGTGATAAAAAGAACAAATATATGCATATAACTAGCACCTAACAGCCAAACATAACCTGTTGTAGCCTTTAGTTTGAATTCATCATCACCAAATACCTTTCAATATTACAAAAATAAGCGAGTGTGAAGGAAGCACATGGGAACTTGTGTTTATTTTAGAGGCAAAAAAGAATTTTCATATTTGAATGGGCAATTAAGCTTAGAAATGTGTTTTCCTAACATTGCTTAAGCTTAAAAAATACTCAAATATGAAAGAAAAGATCCTCAGATTGTTTAAGCTGGGTAATGGCATAATATGACAAAGTTAGGGAAATACTGATAATACTGTATTCATTTCATGTCTGAAAAACTATAAATATAAGCCATTTCATGTTCAGAGACTTTATTGGCATAAAAAATGATTTAGTATTGAATTGACAATTTATTTGATATTGCTTGAGAGTAAAAAATATCCTATCAGTAGCTATTGGGAGAGCATTATTGCTTCGCACCGCTGATATTAAATGATCTCTTTCACAGTTTTAAGTCGCAACAAACAATTTTTTCGCTTTAGCCTATGTATTGGCATATTACTTAAGTGGACAGGACTAACTTGATATAAATAACTAAGAAGTCTGTAATTTGACATTTTCCTGGATGTTTTATATGATTTATACAAGGATCTCACGGATAGTCAATGGTATAGCTCATTTTCATCTCTATCTTACCTGGGGAAACAATTTTTAAATTGATGGAACAAATTATATTCATTTTCAACTGATAGGAACTTTTTATACTACAGAATCAGATAATTCTCCAGGGATTGAATTATTTTGTTTTAGGAATCAAATGATTTTACTGATAATAAATTTTGTTGAAATCAAACAGCAAATAAAATTATCTTTACCATTCTTTGTGCATCTCTTATGTCCAAAATACAAATGGCTGAAAGGATTTAAAGCGATATGAGCTGTCGTAGGTGGAAAATTTTACATGCCCATTTTATGTGATATTCTATCTCATATATATTCCAAAGAGACCATCTGGTGGTTAGTATAACAAATATATGTGTAAAATTGCAACAATCTTGTCAAACGTAACCCGTAATATCAATTATTTTTTGTCCGCCATACTTTGAGCATTGCAAATTAACTTTTGGAAATTTTACGAAGATTACCGAGTGACCACTAAACATGTGATATTTGCAGTTAATATACTTTCTATTCTTATTACCCTTTGTGTTTATTTTCGTACATGATCATTTCATACCTAAATCTGGCAAAGTTTGTCTTATTCATCATTTCAAAGCATTCATTTCTGAAATTGTCCATGTGCCGGGTATATATTGGGTGATCTTGACCCATTTTTAACTCACCCTGTCGCATTCTCAGCTTTATGATTCTTGACACATATGATCATGAACTGCCCAACTCCACCGGACATGGTGGCATGATTGTAAAACATGAGGTACACATACTTTTCACAGTATACAGTTTTTAATTTGTCAACGTCAGCATTCAGGCATTAAAGATTGGGAAAATAATTCTTTTAGTGACCTGATACATTTATTCATATATTCATCCGATTTTCTTCAGGTAGTTAAAATACTTTATTTTAAAAGTAAATATAAAACACATAAAATCGGTCGACTTTAACATAGTCCGACAAAAGAGTTTATCCGAAAGGTCACTGCATATGGAAATACAGCTGGATTTTTTCAAGGTTAGGGAAAACTTAAATTCTAATAAAACAAATAACTTCAAAAAGAAGATCTTTTACAACATTTTACGTGTTTGATAATGTATTTGAACACACATTTAATCATTTTGTTTGTTTGTTCATTGTTGTTTAACGTCCCACTCATGAATATTTCACTCATACGGAGACGTCACCAAATGCCGGTGAAGGGCTTCACATTTTGGCCCATGCTCAGCACTTATGGCCATTGAGCAGTGAGGGTTCTTTAACGTGCCGACACCTAATGTGACAGGGGTCCACAGTTTTTACTATCTCATCCGACAGACAGGAAACCAACCTGCCGCCGGCTGGACTCAAACTCACAACCTCACGATCAAGAGTCGAGCGCTCTACCGACTGAGCCAGGCCGCCTCACATTTTTATCATATTCTCGACTATATGTCAAGGGACAAAAATAATCATTGTGACAGTTTATATCGCTTTAAGGCAAATTTAGTCAATAATGCAACAATGCAAATTAAATAGTCTGTTTACACAGGTGCCTGCGACCTTGACATTTAACTCCATGTCACTGAAACTTTGTCACAATGATCTGTAAATAATTCCTAACAACTTTCTAATTTAACAGATGGACGACAGATACAGGAGGATGGACACAGGACCATTACAATAGCTCACTGGTCATTCTGACTAAGTGACCTATAAATACAGTGGAACTTGTTTAAAAAGACCCCTTTAGGGACACAAGAAAACAGGTCTTTATAGGGAGGTGACCTTTATATAGAGGTTGATTTGTACAGAATTGGTACTATTGGGGTAGCAAAAAACAGTCTTAGTGACCAGGTGGTCTTTAAACAAAGGTGGTCGCTAAAGCAGATTTTACTGTAGTTATTTGTCATGACCAATTTATCAATCGACACCACTGAATTTCACAATAAGCTACATATTCAATGAAATTAAGAATAATCCCAAACTTCAAGTTTATTTTTGTGTTAATTTCATCATGGCATTGATAAATTTTCTGACACTGAAACTCTAACAATTTTTTTTTATTTACTATTCTACAGAATATAATATAACATATAATAATACATTATTGTAAATGTAAATGAAAAAAATTAAAATTATAAATAAAATTTATGAAATTAGGTCAAAGGTTACCCTTAAAAGAACCTCCTAAACAAAAGATAATCCTCACAAGTAAATGAATGTGGTAAGTACCCACATACAGACACCCTTCAAGACAAAACAAAACAACTACAGTGAGACCTGTATATAAAGAAATCCTTCCAGACACAACAAAACAACTACATTGAGACTTGTATATAAAGAAATCCTTCCAGACACAACAAAGCATATAACGACACCCATTGAGACACAACAAAACAACTAGTGAAACTTGCATATAACGACATCCTTCGAGACACAGCAAAACAACTACAGTGAAACTTGTATATAAAGACATCCTTCGAGACACAGCAAAACAACTACAGTGAAACTTGTATATAAAGAAATCCTTCGAGACAACAAAACATCTACAGTGAAACTTGTATATAAAGACATCCTTCGAGACAACAAAACATCTACAGTGAAACTTGTATATAAAGACATCCTTCGAGACAACAAAAATCTACAGTGAAGCTTGTATATAAAGACATCCTTCAAGACAACAAAACTTCTACAGTGAAACTTGTATATAAAGACATCCTTCGAGACAACAAAACATCTACAGTGAAACTTGTATATAAAGACATCCTTCGAGACAACAAAACATCTACAGTGAAACTTGTATATAAAGACATCCTTCAAAACAAAACATCTACAGTGAAGCTTGTATATAAAGACATCCTTCGAGACACAACAAAACATCTACAGTGAAACTTGTATATAAAGACATCCTTCGAGACAACAAAACATCTACAGTGAAGCTTGTATATAAAGACATCCTTCGCGACAACAAAACATCTACAGTGAAACTTGTATATAAAGACATCCTTTTACAGTGAAACTTGTATATAAAGACAATCATTCGAGACAACAAAACATCTACTTATATAAAGGACATCATTCGTGACAACAAAACATCTACAGTGAAACTTGTATATAAAGACATCCTTCGAGACAACAAAACATCTACAGTTGTATATAAAAATTCTTCGAGACAACAAAACATCTACAGTGAAACTTGTATATAAAGGAGTCACAACAAAAAACTACAGGAAACTTGTATATAAAGACATTCTTCGAGACAACAATACATCTACAGTGTTGTATATAAAGAATCCTTCGAGACAACAAAACATTTACAGTGAAGCTTGTATATTAAAGACATCATTCGAGTCAGCAAACATATTGAAATTGTATATAAAGATATCCTTCGAGACAACAAAACATCTACAGTGAAACTTGTATATAAGACCTTATTCAGAACAACAAAATAACTACAGTGACACATTTCAGGACACAAGAAAACCAGTCTTTATAGGGAGGTGATCTTTATACGGAGACTGATTGGTACAACTGGGGACACCAAAAAAGGTCTTTGTGATCAGTTGGTCTTTATACACAGGTTGTCACTAAAGCAGGTTTTACTGTAGTATTCATTTCTATCAGCATACATATTGATTTAGATCAAAATGTAAGTAGCCTGGCTGACTTTTCCTTATTCATTTTCAGTAAAACATCTAAAGGGGCATTAGCTGTGTTTACTCCAAAATATTCGATTTTTTCGACTATTTCTACTTGTGCTTGAGGTACAATAACAAATAAGATCTATACACAGGGATACAAAATCTTATATTCTTATATATTTGGTGAAAGGTCAGGTCCAGTGTGATGTTCATATACAAATAGTAAGGCAGAGTTTATCACCTGTGAGTGAAAAAGTTCTAAACTTGGGTTTCTCAAGCAATTTTCAAAAAATATATAGGAATTCAAGAATTTTTGTGCCTGTGTATATCTCTTTTTGGTTATTGTCAATCAATCTAAGAATTAAAATCGGAAACTAAAATTTAAAAAAAAAAATACAGTTAATGCCCCTTTAATGTGATATCCCTTTTTGGACACTCCCATCTATCCATCCGTCTCCCCGAGAAAAAGTCTTGATTTTATTTCAGATTTATGCATGTCATATTTTAATTGCATTTTTGTACAAGTAATTTATAATGTTTATTGAAAGATTTTAAATTTTCATAATTTAATAACTGATGTGGTCTGATCATAAGAAATTGTAGCATATTTCATTTATTTCTTCCTTGCACCATTGTGATTACCAGCAAATTGTCCCAACTTCCAAATTACACATAGTCATAATGATGACATGATGACTGGACTTGGGTTAAAGGATGACTTGTTCCATATATGATTACCAATATTATCGGTAATACATCAGATATCAAATATATCTATCACCAGATACAGATGCGCCACAAATTTTACCTCTGTTATGAACTTATGCCAATGCTGTGAGGATTTTATAATGTACCGATACTATAGCCACATGGGACCTTGATTGTAAGTCTCATTCAATAGGCTTGTAACTTTGGTGAGCTCTTGACAAAGGAATAATCACTACTTGTGTTTGACAAAGTTTTATCTACTATATTTGTAAAAATAAGTTACAAGTTGACAGCTAGCAGGTACAAAAAAGAGATTGACAAACAGGTGGGTGTGTTGCTAACATTAGATGATACATGTAGTTATTTGATGTCACACCATTTTTCACTTATATGGGGACTGAACACCAGCTTTAGATGATATGCCACAAATTTTGTGTTACCGAATTCTGCCGACATAGGGTTCTTTAACGTGCAATGTTTTGTGGTGCTGGGTAAAGTTCCTTGGCTGAGCCTGAGCTGTGTAAGAATAAGCAGGACACAAAAGTGACAGGATGGTTGGGTAACTGACTCAATTTAAATTGTCTACATATGTACTGAAAAGTTTCATTGAAATCAATAATTGACAGGTTTATCAGGTACTATGAAAAATTGTAAATTCAAGTTCCTTGTATGTTTAAACATTAACAATTTGCTTTGCAACATTTACTTACTGAACAGAATCAGAAAACAACGGAATATGACTAAACTGGATCTGATCTTTAGTAGCACTAACTTCCATTAAAATACAACAGACATACCACAGACATATATCAGCCTTGATAAACAGGTCTATCTCTTGCAACTTAGGTATTTCTACATATAAACTAGGAAGCTTATGAATTTCATCAACAAATATATAACAATGCTGTTTTACACTAAATTAATTTCAGTGTGTTGTGCAATCATTCCCATGGGCTTTTTTAGTGTTCTATAGAATTAACTTCAATATATATTTCTATTTGAACAAGGTTTTGATGGTTGACTGCTTCTTATTGGAATATACGTTGATTTATCAAGGAGCAAAAGTGGTAGTCACTGAACTTAGAATCAAATGTATTTACCAGACATTCTTCAAATTATGCAAACAACTGATTTTGTTTGTTTTGTGATAAACACCAATCTAGCATTTCAAGACAGGCTGCCATAAAAATATCTAGACAAACACTAAAAACAAAAACAAAAGTTGTAAGATGTTCTGACATTAATAACATCATGATTTGGTGCAACTCAGCTCACAACAAAGTGGCATTAATTACCTCCCATATCTTTCCCAGATTTGATTGAACCTAGGGAAATATCAAAATTTTACTTTAGAAAAGAAGACAATTTTGACATAATTTTTGTAGGATTCTGTAAAACATGTCTACAGCACGGTAATTGGCTGTTGAATGTATCATCTTCAGATTAAACTGACATCGTACCATTTCAAATCTATCACAGCTGTTGAAAAAAATCATGTTATCATACACTGATAGAAGTAAACTGAATCTCTCCTGAGAGACTACCTGTTGTGTACAGTCCAATCAATATAACCTGGCAGGATGGAGCCTTGTGAACCCTTTCTTGATCTGAACAGGTTAAAATAGGTAATACAGCATAACAAAGTAAAAAGTACACTGCAAGAGTAATATTTTAAATTTACCATCATACAGACGGTATCCAATATAAAATCTATAGCCATTAATCATACGTGATTATCAACTGATAAGTGAGTGGAATCATCTGTGTGATAACCAGGTTACTCTGCCAAGTTATGTAAATTGGACAATAAACATATAGGTATCTTCAAACTTTTTTTAGAAACACTATTCTGAGACAATATACCGAAAGCTGATTGTGATGTCACTTGCTTGTACGTAAAATGAGAAAAATTATCCATTGTGATGTCATATGTTTGTGTGAAAATGACGTTGTTTTCTCACATAAAGACATGACATCACAATCGATACCTGCTGACATAGGAAATAACTCTGACTAACGAAATGACAGAATAATATTTAACACAACTAACCCAATGGCGTTCAACATGATAGTTAAGATTTTAACAATTTTCTGTGTATGCTTTATTGCTGTTTTATTTCTGGTCAGTCAAGAATTTCGATGGAGATATCACAAACTGTAGGTGAAGCGCCACAAATTTTTACCTGTGTTATGAACTTATGCCATTGCAGTGAGGGGATTTTTATGTACTATGTATGTAATAAAAAGTATCATCTGACAGACTAAGAGTTTCACTTTCTATAACAAGTGTTTTGTAAAGGAAAAGTCACTAGATTTTGGTCAAGTCTTAGACACAAACAATATCTGAAAGATATATCCTTCATTATCATTTCAGATTTCTGTTTTATAAATTATACATTATTTTCTGTAACATGTGGAAAAATAGTTTTTGAATGATTTTCATACAGTATGATTCTTTTGAAATAAATAGAGAGCACCTAAAATTAATTCCTAGGATTCAGTAATTTTTCCTACATTGGCATTTCTGATGCTGTTTTCCCCAAATGTATATTCAAAACACAACTTGTAAATCTTATGTAGATATTGCCTCCTCTAAACATTTTTTATTTGACTGATATCTATATGAGAAATTGAATTAATTTTACTTTATGAAATGGTTTCAATATCTATTTTTTTTTAATTGCATTTACTTTTTTTGTGTTATTTTGGGTTTGTTTCTTTAACCAAGATACTATTATAGTTCGGTTGTGGAAAGCAATCAAATTCAGACAAATTCAAATCAATTGCTCCTCCAAAATGAAATATATGATAAAGAAAAACATCTAAAAGTAGTGAAAATAAATTTGAAATGGCACAATATTGTTTTCTACAATTGGTCTACAATACAATCAGAAAGACATGAGAAAAATATAACAGAAAACTACAGGCATACAAATGCAAACCAAGCAATCATTAGATGGTTTGTGAAAAAGGTAGAAATGACTAATATAAAGCAGGTGGCCGTGTGGTATAGCACACAGATAACAAAAAGCAATAATATTCTATCATATTGTAAAATAAGACACAATTATTGTATAACACAGATAATAAGAGAAGATAAAAACCAACATAGATACATTACTATGACGATTGATAGATAATGTGAAAATATTGATGGTTGAGTGATACAGGAAGCACATTCCTTGTGTACTAAACTTTACATCCCAAACACAAAATGCAATCTGACATAAAATGATTTTTTTATACATTTTATTTATCCTGAAATGATGAGTTCTTATTTTTAATTTTTGATTTTTTATCTATATAATTATACATTCAGGAACACACTTGTATTTTACCTTGTTTTATAGCTAGACTATCTGTTTCATTTATATATATGCAAGCAGAGGGTTTGAATTTCAAATTCTGGCAGAATCAATTATACAGCTTTACCTCATTTACCCATTGCTTTTCAAGAATTTGAAGAGTTAACACTCTCAGATATGTTCCTCAATAATTGCATATAAATATTTGCGACGTTTTAAAAATGGTCAAATTTTTAATGAGGCAT
Source organism: Atrina japonica (assembly GCA_030159075.1). Classification (NCBI taxonomy): domain Eukaryota; kingdom Metazoa; phylum Mollusca; class Bivalvia; order Pterioida; family Pinnidae; genus Atrina; species Atrina japonica. Next base: position 24,187 of record BROG01000341.1, on the reverse strand, counting down.
AGCAAAGTAATGAACTGTCACTGTATTGGCATACGTCCTAAACATTGGTCTAAATTTGTGGTACTACACCTTAAACAGACATCTTCATACAAGTGAAAAATTCCTTGCAGTATGTTAACCTACATTGGTAAAAACAAAACACATTTTGGTGTTAAACTAACTTGCTAAAGTTCATCAAATTCTAAGGGAGACAAATCCTACAGATTTAACAGCACAGAAAATTTGAACAACAATGTATATACCGTATTTGTCCTTGAAATGGCACCTGCTCTAATAAGGGCACCCCTGGATATTTTTTTCATGTAGATCTACTGAATGTTTGACAATTTCTTTACCTCTTTACTTTTAGTTTAGATTACCGCCCAACATCATCATAAAATTGCAAAAGAACACCTTTTAACTACGTTCTAAGCAATACTTTGGATTCTATCGGTGATTTTTTTTATGCAGGGAGGTCGTCATTGACTTTCATCAACAAATGAAATGAGACCAGTCATAGTTACATTTTTTTTCTTTTGTTAAATGCCTGTCAATTAAAAGTGTATTCACTATCGAAAAAATAATACTTATAGAATTTTTTTCTACAAAGAAAAATGAAACTTGTCCAATTATTTGTTTACTCCGTAACTTAATAAAACTGAATTCGGGTTCCAGATTTCAAGCAAAGCATTGCCATTCAAACTTCCCATTTTGTCTACATTTAAACCATCCCAAATTACCAAAATTTCGCATTATACCAGTTTTACACTTTGAATGTCAGAGATCGCATTAACTCAAAAAAATTGTCCAAATTGTCGGTTTCAATAAAGCATCTGTATAAGGCATATGTATCACTCGTACTCGTAATGCCTGTTTCCTGATCTCGCAGTTTAAACAGTAAATCTTGATTTGACAGTGAGTAACAAATTTTTCTACATTGTTTCTTTTCTTAATACATCAGACGGGATTACAAAGTAATTAATTCAGTACAAACAGCTATAAAAACATTGCCGATAATTTGCATAATGGAGTATTTCACCATTTTTTGCAATGTAATCAAAATGTGCATCATGAAAGAAAAAATGTCAAAATAAAGATGCCCTGTACTCCAATTACCCGCGCCTGGCGCCTTTTAGGTCAAACACGGTATTTACATTTTTTACATTTACATGCCCTGTTTTAAAACCAGAACAATTTGTTGTTACAGATTTGACCATCTAAAGGGATAGGGTATTTGTTTCTGTACAGTGATATGTAAATAAAAATGATAATTTTACCAAGTATGGCATCATTTACAATTAAGATCATTATAAATCTCATGACCATGTAAAATCTGCAAATAACTCCTTCTAACAACAACAACAACAAAAAACAGTCCAACATAGAGCCACTATATGAAGATGATTACCTGACTATTATAGCCACACCTGTAATCACTTTGTCTACCTTTCAAAAATATTCAACCACTTACCTGTTTTGTAAGTTTACTTAAAGTCTCAGTCTGGTTTTTAGCCATTTCTTCCAGTTTTCTGTATGCCTCTTCCTTGGATGTTTGACTTGTAATGACCGCCTCTAGAAAGTTGTACATGTACTGAAATGAAATAAGTGTTGATTTAATATCACTAAAATAAAGCAGATATATACCATCAGATATACTCCAGCATGACAAAATACATTATCTATACATGCACATTTCATTTACTTTAAATCTAAGGCTTTTAAATTTAATTAATTAATTATCAAATACAAAAAATTTCTTATCTAATAACGTCTGAACTAGCAATGAATATTTGTCAAAACACATAGCATACATAGACATTGGTTGGCAAATTTAAGTTCAGATTAAAACATCATAAAATAACATTTTTATTTATGTACAGAAATCAAAATAATATTCTTTAACCAATATATAATATCTTAACTCATTAACCCCTGAAATACAATGGACTCTTCTGTAAAGCAATGACTAAGACCAGTCCAAATGTGTCTTTTGGGGGAAATGGGTTAATGCTTTCTCTTCGAAAATTTAAGAGTAATATTAATCTTTTATCCTAACTCATAAATGAAAATAAAAATCTGAATTCAATTGTTATCACTTTGAAACATTTGTTTTAACTTAAAATTTGACAAATACCATAGTACTTACTGGGGTGAGAAATTTGAAAGTGAGGTGAGAATTTTCTGCCAAAACATCAGCTGCAAGATCATAATACTGAAATAAATATAATAAATATATTAGCTAGCTACAAGATAGATTTTCAATCCTGTTTAATTTTCACCCACATATAAGAGGGCAAATTTAAAATGAAAGTGAATATTTCCAAGCTAAATATATGAAATAATTGAGGCAAAATATGTGATCCATTACACTATGGTAATGTAGGGCAGATTTAAGACTGAATGACATTAATTGGCAATGACTTTTATAATTTGGATACTTTATTAGAACAAGTAATTAACTTCACAATGTTGCCTTCAACTGCCCTCCAATTAAAAACAATTATACAGTAACATATATGAAAACACATACAGATAATAACCAGAGATTGTACATTTCTATGAGATCAGATATATACTACATATGAATATTATAATCAAACATAAACATGATAAATAAAGATAATAATCATACATTCTACAGTCCTCTAGGATAATCATAGATGTAAAAGATCATGATCAAACAAAAACATGATAAATAAAGATAATAATCATACATTCTACAGTTCTCTAAGATAATCATAGATGTAAAAGATCATGATCAAACATGTATATGTATACAGATGACCATATATTTATATTTCTATGTGTTCTGTTAGATCATAAGAGAAATACAAAATCATAATGGTACATATATGAAAATGCAGTTAAAAAATATGAAAAGTATTGAGGTTTAAAAGGTTTAAGGGTGTTCAACCCCAGAAAATATATTTTTTTTATTTAGGCTACCTACTCTTCTATTTCTGTTAGTTAAGGAAGGAAATTGTCTGACAAAGAATACATCTTCAGGGTTTTATCCTACAAAGGGCCTACCTACCTACAGGAACCCTGACTCAGGAAATATAAAATTCATATTCATATGATTGTCATATCCGAGATATTCTACAAACTAAAGTCAAAGAAAATTCACAGGTAAAATTTTCAAAATATCTACAATTGATCACAAAGGTCACCTATATAATAACAGATAACATAAACATTATTTATTTTACCTCATATTTAACATATAACAGAAGTAAATTGCCAAATGTCTCAGGAGGGAATGGATTCTGTTGAAGCAGAAATTGCATCTTTTCAAATCCTTGTGTTGGATTTTGTTCCATGTTCATCAATGCTTGATTATGAAGTGATACAACATCCAACTCTTCTTCAGCTCTTGGTGGCATGTCTGTTAAAGCTTCACACGCAGCCTCAACTGGTGAAAAATCAAAACGAAATTGTACATATCTGTCAGGCTCAGAGATAGAAATAAGAAACCATAAATGGACATGTAAGGGTTGACACTTCTGAGTAATAATTACATGCTCACCAGTAAATGTCAAAGAGTGATGTAAAAACAACATATTTTTAAATGATAATATGCTCACCCATAATGCAACATTAAAATGTATGATAAAAAAGATATAGCAACAGAAATTCATGTCACTTATTAACATGATTAATGAACAAACTATAAATGCTATTTTAGCTTAATATATCCATATTTGGTACTCTATACATGACATTTAAAAATTCTTTGTGATTCTAAAATGGTAGACAAAAATCTATAGTACAAAGTTATTTAATCAACCAATCATATTCATTAAACTATATACTGAATTTAGTTTGTTTTTTTCTGCTGAATTTCTTTTTTGTTGATGGAACATACAAAAGTTTGTAAATGTGTATTTGACAATGTAATGTAGATACTTACATGACTGTATGCAAATATTTTCAGTACATGTACACATGTGTTACAAAACTAGCATACAGTAATTAACATATCTTTGAATTTCATTGACTTTATTGTATGCTCTTGCAAAAATATGAAAAATAAGCGACTGGAAAGGTGGTCAATCCGATACAGTGGACATACTACAACATGGATGCTTGCAATAAAAAAAAAATATAAAAAAAAATATATGGTGGGGTGATCTTAGTTTATGACACATGGTAGATGTATGACATATCAGATAAGCCAATCTTCAATATCATATTTTCAAAAACTGAGAAACACAATGCCCAAGAGCTAAGTCATCCATGAAATTTTTAAAGTCCCATAACTCTGTCAAAGATTGCTGAATGTTGTCCATAGCCAAACTTCACCCCAAGTTTTACTGATTCAAAGCAACATACTAAATTTAGTTGAAATTTGGGGAAATAATTTACTGAATGTTGACCAGAATCAAACTCATCGTAAGTTTACTTTACGTATCCTAGTTTAGGAGAAAACTCAAGTAATTTTACTGAATGTTGCAAACAGACCCAAAATTACCCAAATCCTGAAACACATGCGACAGGGATTTTTCACAATCTTTTGGGAATGGGACCTTTGCCTTTTGAATTGGGAATTTTAGCAACATTTTACTGAAATAAAGGAACCTACAAAATCATAAATATGTTTGAAAATTCAAGAATATCTTCAGATTCATTGCCATTGACTTAAATTGGAATATTTCAACTACAAATTGGGAAAAAGGCCTTAAAGGTACACTGTATAAAAAGGTAAATCAATAAAAGTGCAAAAATAAAATGCTGAAATGATGCACATTAAGAATCAAAACAAAAAACAAACATGAAACTACTTGTACTGTGTGTGTGTGTGTGTGTGTGTGTGTGTGTGTGTGTGTGTGTGTGTGTGTGTGTGTGTGTGTTAAAAATATTTTCTTTTCCTACATTTATATATCAGCTTTAATCTTTGATATAACATGCCAATTTCTGGTGATGAAAATGTCAATTTCATAATATGGGTAATATGTCTGCTGATTTTTAATTTCATTAAAAAAAATCACATTTCACATATATATTTCATGCAAAAACCTTAGTATGATAAATTTGTTATGGTGATGAACATGCAGAAGTTTATGGACTTAACACAAGTTTAAAATCATGTCATGTTACACACACTTAGAAAAGATTGACAGCTAGGCATAATTCATGCATGTGTTTTGAACTAATATTTTCAGATTTGTAAAAATGCGTGTGAATAACTTTGCTCCATCATGACAAAATAATGAAATTTTAGCAAAGAAGCATGCACTAGAATTCTTTTAAAAAAACACAATCTTTCTCTTTTAAGCCTTCCATAATGATATAGCTTTGCCTCGTCTTTAACATATTAACTTTGCTTACAGTATATAGCTCTACTGATTTTCTCAGTTTCTAATCTACTTACAATATCTTACTCTTTACATTTACAGTATCAGAAGTTCATGCTTGGATGTTAATATACAGGGAGTGAAAAATATGCTGAAGCTGCTACATTTTATATAAAACATATGTGTGTATCAAATGATAGATTATATCTATACATGTTACCACAATGAAAACTAGGACCCACTATTGAAGAGTGAACCATATGTAATTTTCATTTAAACATGTCAAATGTGTCAATGTACGGAAAGAGATCACATATACTTTTCTATCACATGTTAATTCACCATATTCCCAATTTTTTCAAATATTTTAAAACTCATTTCATGCTTTTCATTGTATTGTTTTTGCTTATATAAATCTCATATCATTTTACAAGTTAAATTGGTCACTTTCTGACCCTCTAAGTTAAAGGTCAGAGCAAAGACATTCTTTAGTACTGAGTACATTGTATCTTCTTGGACCAATGAGTTTCTTTCATCTATTTCACCCCTCGTAAATTTACCATCTCAAGCATCATCTTCCAAGATGCAATCTTACAACACAACCTTTTGGTTATATACCTCTGTAGGACGGACACAATATCTATGTTTAACATTATCTAAAATATTCAGCAGTATTCCTTCATGCTTCAGATAGAATAGTCAGCATATTTTCATATATTATGTTTTATCTTCTTTAAGATGAAAAATATGAAAATACTAAAATTATTTAACGAAAAATTGTATTCTTTCGGTTTACTATTTTAATTAAGTGATTGTTAATTGATATGTAATTTTTCTTTAGCTTATAATGCAGTTGAACTAGCAAGATATATAATAGTGCTCTCAATTCTAATTTAAAAATAAAACAGACATGAAAATCCAGACCAATTACACCACAACAGGTTTTGAACTTGGAGCTACATCTAAATATGCTTCCAACTTACGATCACTAGAGCCATAATCTGTAACCAGATACATATAAAGCTTCATACAACAAAATTGTCATGCAAATACCAGGCCATGGTAATGTTCCTATATACATGTATATGTACATACAGAATTGTGTTGTAATTGTAAGTCTTAACCTAAAATTATATATTTACATAAATAAATGTGAACATAAGTGTAAAATTTGTTTGTGCATGTATATAATGGTCCAGATAAAGGTGTATCTAAAAAAGTAATAAACCCCTGGACTGGGTCATGCCATTTATCTTGGGAAGAGTCCATATCAAAAGTAGGTAAGTAAAGCACATTTGTGAAATGAATCATCTTTCTAACATATCTCAACATATTTAAGGAAATCAGACTTATTAAAAATAAATTGTATTTTTTAAAATTAATACAGCTGTCTGCAAAGTACCAAGAGCATCTGCATACTAATTAAACATGGTAAAGAAATTTGTTAACAAAATAAGATGAGGAAACCCTAAAAAATAAAATCTGGTCTAACAAAAATGTATTAGCTATTTGCAATAGCTGCTAAGTACATGTTATACAAATCTAATACTGATATCTATCAATGCTACTCTATGATGCACAAAAGGTCCAGGTGAGTTATAATAAAATGGGGATGAATGAGAAAATTGTTGAAAACCACCTGGAACATTGGGATTCTTTTGTCTAAATGCTATTTTGATGTAACAATCAACAATTATTCAGTTTTATGGTAGTGGCCAGTTTTTATTTCAATGGTGGAAGACAGAACCTAGTTACAGTGGTTAGTGTGATACTCTAACCACTAGGCAGAGGTCCTGAGACAGAGGGATGAGGGAAGAATAATGATTAACCACAAGGCAGAGGTCCTTAGACAGAGGGATGGGGAAGAATAATAATTAACCACAAGGCAGAGGTCCTGAGACAGAGGGATGGGGAAGAATAATAATTAACCACAAGGCAGAGGTCCTGAGACAGAGGGATGGGGAAGAATAAATAATTAACCACAAGGCAGAGGTCTTGAGACAGAGGGATGGGGAAGAATAATAATTAACCACAAGGCAGAGGTCCTGAGACAGGGGGATGGGGAAGAATAATAATTAAACCACAAGGCAGAGGCAGGGAGAAGAATAATAATTAACCACAAGGCCTTAGACAGAGGGATGGGGAAGAACAATAATTAACCACAAGGCAGAGGTCTTGAGACAGAGGGATGGGGAAGAATAATAATTAACCACAAGGCAGAGGTCCTGAGACAGAGGGATGGGGAAGAATAATAATTAACCACAAGGCAGAGGTCTTGAGACAGAGGGATGGGGAAGAATAATAATTAACCACAAGGCAGAGGTCTTGAGACAGAGGGATGGGGAAGAATAATAATTAACCACAGGCAGAGGTCTTGAGACAGAGGGATGGGAAGAATAATAATTAACCACAAGGCAGAGGTCTTGAGACAGAGGGATGGGGAAGAATAATAATTAACCACAAGGCAGAGGTCTTGAGACAGAGGGATGGGGAAGAATAATAATTAACCACAAGGCAGAGGTCTTGAGACAGAGGGATGGGGAAGAATAATAATTAACCACAAGGCAGAGGTCTTGAGACAGAGGGATGGGGAAGAATAATAATTAACCACAAGGCAGAGGTCCTGAGACATAGGGATGGGGAAGAATAATAATTAACCACAAGGCAGAGGTCCTGAGACAGAAGGATGGGGGAAGAATAATGATTAACCACTAGGCAGAGGTCCTGAGACAGAGGGATGGGGGAAGAACAATAATTAACCACAAGGCAGAGGTCTTGAGACAGAGGGATGGGGGAAGAATAATAATTAACCACAAGGCAGAGGTCTTGAGACAGAGGGATGGGGGAAGAATAATAATTAACCACAAGGCAGAGGTCTTGAGACAGAGGGATGGGGGAAGAACAATAATTAACCACAAGGCAGAGGTCTTGAGACAGAGGGATGGGGGAAGAATAATAATTAACCACAAGGCAGAGGTCCTGAGACAGAGGGATGGGGAAGAATAATAATTAACCACAAGGCAGAGGTCCTGAGACAGAGGGATGGGGAAGAATAATAATTAACCACAAGGCAGAGGTCCTGAGACATAGGGATGGGGAAGAATAATAATTAACCACAAGGCAGAGGTCCTGAGACAGAAGGATGGGGGAAGAATAATGATTAACCACTAGGCAGAAGTCCTGAGACAGAGGGATGGGGGAAGAATAATAATTAACCACAAGGCAGAGGTCCTGAGACAGAGGGGTGGGGGAAGAACAATAATTAACCACAAGGCAGAGGTCCTGAGACAGAGGGATGGGGAATAACAATAATTAACCACAAGGCAGAGGTCTTGAGACAGAGGGATGGGGGAAGAATAATAATTAACCACAAGGCAGAGGTCTTGAGACAGAGGGATGGGGGAAGAATAATAATTAACCACAAGGCAGAGGTCTTGAGACAGAGGGATGGGGGAAGAACAATAATTAACCACAAGGCAGAGGTCTTGAGACAGAGGGATGGGGGAAGAATAATAATTAACCACAAGGCAGAGGTCCTGAGACAGAGGGATGGGGGAAGAACAATAATTAACCACAAGGCAGAGGTCTTGAGACAGAGGGATGGGGAAGAATAATAATTAACCACAAGGCAGAGGTCCTGAGACAGAAGGATGGGGGAAGAATAATAATTAACCACAAGGCAGAGGTCCTGAGACAGAGGGATGGGGGAAGAATAATAATTAACCACAAGGCAGAGGTCCTGAGACAGGGGGATGGGGAAGAATAATAATTAACCACAAGGCAGAGGTCCTGAGACAGAGGGATGGGGGAAGAATAATAATTAACCACAAGGCAGAGGTCCTGAGACAGAGGGATGGGGGAAGAATAATAATTAACCACAAGGCAGAGGTCCTGAGACATAGGGATGGGGAAGAATAATAATTAACCACTAGGCAGAGGTCCTGAGACAGAGGGATGGGGAAGAATAATAATTAACCACAAGGCAGAGGTCTTGAGACAGAGGGATGGGGAAGAATAATAATTAACCACAAGGCAGAGGTCCTGAGACAGAGGGATGGGGAAGAATAATAATTAACCACAAGGCAGAGGTCCTGAGACAGAGGGATGGGGAAGAATAATAATTAACCACAAGGCAGAGGTCTTGAGACAGAGGGATGGGGAAGAATAATAATTAACCACAAGGCAGAGGTCCTGAGACAGAGGGATTGGGGAAGAATAATAATCACTTGAGACCGCTACAAGACAATGGTCACAGTCATAGGTAATATAGCATGATAATATTGTACATCTTTTAGCAGTGACCTTTATAAGCAGATGATGGATATGTGAGGTAGAAAGAGAATGATATAGGTCTTTATGTCTTGGTAAAGCATTTATGATATTTTTGATAATCTGACATTTTTCATGTATATTCTTTGTTACCGTACATTTAGCATATGCTTAGAGGATACAAAACTAGGAATGCAAAAGCTAATAGAATTTGAAGCAATTTATGATTCATTATATCAACTCGTGTCCTACTTCTGTTTTTACTGGTCATACATTGTTACTGTATCGTACATAATCAAAGTTTTCTCTAATACATAACTGGAGTTTTTATGAGAAATATCGAGGCAGGAAGTGAAAAGTCATGTTTTGTCCTCTAACCATTACTATGACATGTAAAACTATCGTGCATCATTATCTAAAATATTTATAATTAAATCTATACAATGGTGAACACTTTTACAAGAATTTCAACATAAACATTACATACAACAGTAATCATGGCAATATTCTTATAAAGTCTATGCATTACCAACTTCAATCATTGCTTAAAGACAAATACATATATTATGTACATTTTTGCAGTGTTTAAAAATACCTAAATCATGCAAATCTACTTTACCAAACTAATTTGTAAAAACAATCAAGTTTTCAGAGCTTCAGAAATGAAAATTAAAGCCAATACACTAACACTGCTCCATGCTCATTGAAAGGTTTTTGAGAAAACACCTCATTGACTTGAAGGAACCAATGTTCCCATACATCATTTATAGACAATTTTGACAATGAGGGAATTCAGATATAACATTTTACATCTTATTACCATGGATACAATAACACTATTCTACCAATGCTGTATTTCTATATAATGATGAGTAAAAATCAAATAAAATTCTAGCAAAGTTCTAGCAAGCTAATGTGTCTGATTTGATTTTATAATTTTCACAATAAGCACTTCATTCCATGCATCTAATTGTATTATTGAATATTACCTAGTAAATGACTTACAGTTTTTGAGTTGATACTCGATAGCTGCTTTGAGATTAAATGCCTCCACCAGTGCTGTTTCATGTAGAGTTAATGTGTTTCCTACACTGCGCACATCTATACCTTCTGTTGTCATGCCAACACTTAATTCTGATAAAAAAGATGAAGACAATGAGTAACCTTGTACAAAATAAAACAATTTTGAACGTAAACATGCTAATAGATACATATTTGATGTACATAAGACCACATTAATTTTGTAATACATATTTAACTTTGCAGGGTGGAGTCACATGAACCCTCTTGTGACCTGGAAGAGTTAAAATTTTAGGTAATACTGTATAACATCAGTAACATTACACAGAAACATGTAATTATTCCTACATGTTGTCATACCCATAGGTATCTTATAGAGAATGGAGCAAGTCCATATCTAGAGAGTTAACAGAGCTTGGTTGTATGTCACTAACAGTTATGAAGTAGAGACATTTGTTTACAAAAGTGAATGTTGATAAACTGTCAACTGTTATATTAATGTTGTTCATTTATCGTGAGTGTGGCAAAAAAAATCAGACAATACAAAATAAACAACTGCGGGTACAATTTATATCGACAAATTTTTTTTTTTTTCCAACAGGTCAATATCGAGTCCAACATATACTGGAACATAAAGATGATTTTATAATTAAGGGTCGTAATTGCTCATGGTATCTGAATTCCTTATACAAAGAAAAGTTGTATTATTTCACAATCCTAAAAGATTTAAACTGGTCAAATCAAGTAATATTAAGAGTGTTTTAATGCAATAGTCAGTCACAAGTTTTTGTGGAGGAAAATATTTCCAACAATTACCTGGATGTTCACGTATTCCTCTTTCAATGATATCAGCAATATGTTTGAGTGCTGGAGCATACTGCTTCATCTGATAATGACACAGTGCTATGTTATATGACAACTGTGGTTGGTAACCCAAAACTTGCATTGCTGTGGAAAATTTCTGACATGCCTCCTCGTATCTGTTATCCTGTGTAACATAAAACAGATCAAAATAAACATTCAAATATTAATTTTATCTTCATTGCCTTATGCACTTGACAATTAAGAGAACTAAGTTTTTGCAATCACACTGTTGTCATTCCGTTATCAAAGATGTGAAATTTGAATACATTCTGAAATTGTTAATGTAAACAAACTGTATCAGTTCTACTTACCAAATCAATTACTTTGTAGTACAGAAATAAGGCTTTAACAAACTCACTAATTTCCTTTGTATCTATTATCTATTTATTTATTTACAAGTACATGTATATATTATTTATTTCTTCATTTTGTTTATCTATGTTTTGACTAATTTCCTATGATGTCATATTTTACCTTGTATAACAAACAACCCAAATTAATTTCTGTATCAGGATCATCCACAGGGCACTGCTCAACTAAACTCTGCAAATTAATTAATTTCATTTTAATAAATATCAATGTTGTGTACATGACAAAATATAAAAACAAATATCACTCAAACACATCAATTCAATACATACATGCATTTGCACATACCAACTTTATAAACACATTTCTCATATCCAATTTAAAATTTGGAAATAATAATATTGAAAAAAATGTCTTTGTGAGTCATCACCATAAATGATAAATAAATAAAAATAAATCTACACAGACACAAATTTATATTACAAATATAACTTTATAAAACCTATTTTCAGACCACAGGTTTACTTATTTTCCATTAAGAATTAATTCACATTACAATTACTGGAACTGTAGGCATGAAATTGTTTATTTTAGATAATCCAAAGTTAAAAAAGAAATATACAAAATGTATATACATGTGTACTTTTGTATACATTCAGCAATGTTCATAATCCTACCTTTGCACCAGGCAGATCTTCTTCACCAAACTTAATAGCTGCTTGCAACTTTGTAACCTGCAATCATAATAATCTATATACCAGAATTCATAAGTGTGAACCTATTTACATTGCTCATTTATTGCAGTCGTCTAAATATGACAAGCAATTTTACTTCAAAAATATAATATTCAGAGACCAGAGGTGAGAGACTTCATGGTTTAAAGTGTGATACTCTAACCACACAGTCATTGAGGCTCAATGTACATGTAGCAGTAAAATATTAAAAGGTATGCTATTTATTGAATATACTGTCAATCTATCAGTGATACTGTAAATGTACTTAAAAGTTCACACTTGAACTGCATAGTTCGGTTTACAATGTAGTTTTTATTTTGATAATGCTAAACTTATGGAAATCAGTATCTATTTAAAGAAATGCTTAAACAGACAGAAGACTGACAAATAACATTGTATACTGTACAAAAACTAAAACTGGTAAAATATTGTAATATATACAGGATATATGTATAATTTGTATTTTTTTACATTAATAAATGAAGGGGTCAAATTAGTGCTCTCTGAAGCTCAGATCATATCATTAATACAATGAGAAATACAAACAAACACAAATACATGTATAAAACAACTCAAAGATAACATGATTGAAATGAAGATGAACAGGTAATGTAAATTGTAAAATCAGAAACAAGAAAAATTTTAAAATTATATATATATATCTGTTTCCAAATTCTAAAAAAATAATATTCAATTTACAAGCACAATTTATTTTTATTAGAATTATTATGCCAATACCCCCAAAGAATATTTCTCTGAATGCCATAAATGCCAAATAATGTACATTGCAAATATAACAGCCACCTCTATGCTGTAGTTTGCAATATACTTGTATTTCATCCATGTATCATGTGTATTATCATTGCTTTCTGATACAAAAATAATCAATTTTGTTTAATGCGGTCAAAATCATCCATTACATCATTCTAAACAAAATTATTTTTTGACAATTTTGCAATTTTTGGTTATTTTGTTTATTTTTTTCTATCATCATTTCATTTTTTATTTATTTATTTATTTATTTTATTTTATTATTATTTTTGTAATGATAAACAAGATAAATACTGGTCCAAAATGAAACTAGCAAACACACAGAAATCAACAAGCATATAAACTGTATTGGTTTAATCAGGGCTCTACAACACTAAAATAAATTCACTCTTCATTTGGCCAGGAACTTTTACTCGCCATATATATAAAATATAATTAATATATATATATATATATGTATGTAAGTGTGTGTGTGTGTTCATAAAAAAATCCACTGGATGAAAATATAGAAATGAAATAAAATATTAATAATCTAAGTTTATGTAACATTTTATTGTTTCAATCCATTTAAAACAAGGTTATTAACTATATGTTGACCTTTAAGTGCATTTTTTATCAATCCAGGAGTGTTTATATGCCTATATTTTTCATATTTGTAGCTCTAATATTGAAGCAACCTTAAACTTTGTTTTAAAATTTTTTTACGCCAGTTTCTTTTCGACAGAATTTACAAAACAGAGACTGCCCACAAGAATTTTAATTTTGTCTGTAAGTTAGAATTTAGAGTCCAACACCCGTGACCTGATCGTCAGACAAACACCTAAACAGTTAGTTCTTTAATTTATAAGTGTTTGTCCGACAATCGGGTGTTTGACTCTGACTATCAATTTTAATTTACGGATAAAATTTCCAGTTCTGACTGTGGTTAATCCCTTTGGGGATTCTGTCGCGGCCGTTTTATTGTGTTGACCCATGATAAATCAGCCACGATAGAATCCCCAAAGGAATTAGGCTGTGGTCTGCTTGTCCTCCTCATCGAACACTAGGCCAAACTTTCTGCCCCGATTTTACCACTTAAAAATCGCTTAAATTATTATCGAAATTGAGGTTGAAAGTTCGGCCTAGTCGAACACTAGCCATAACTCTGTTCCAGTATTCCTTTAACCAAGATCGTTTAAACTTAGTAATGTCTAATGATGCTTCTGTTGAAATCGACCGAGAAAAAAAAATGTCATTGTGTGCTGTTAAGAAAATTTCAAGTCGAAAACATGAAAGCAATACAACATGTTTTTATACAGTAATCCACGTGCGTTAGATGCTCTATTCGAAACTGAATAACCAAATTGGTTGTTGTAAAGCGCATAACAGATCATGATTTCGATAATGTAATTTCACAGTGGAAACGGACAAACTTTTGATTTCCTGTTCGGGGGAAAAAAATGGTCGCAATGTGGCGACAGAATGAGAATAAACACTCGCCAAAATCTAAAAAATGGTCGCATTTGTGAGTGATTTGGTCGCATTGTAAAGCGCTGGTTTTAATAGTTTTTTTTGTTTGTTTGTTTTGTTACTTGTTGTTGTTTTTATTTATCACTTTGGAAACAGATATACAACACTGTACAAAGTTTAGGACTTTTAAATGATCAACAGTGTTTCTATGTAAGAGGGATACTTGCAAGCCCTTTCTTTTTTGTTTTCTTCCCTGATGTCTGCAGAATTGTCAATTATCATTTAAGAATTCAAATAGTATGCTTGTACATCAAGTATTAGGCATTTAATTTCAGAGACAAAAACAGATGAATTTTGTGAAACATACATATTTGTAATTTTCTTGTGAATAATAGTATGTTTATAATACATGTATGATGTATCAAATATTCAATGAATTAAACTTAAACATGTTAAATGAATTTACTATGACTTTTCTCTCGGAGGATCAGATCCATTTTAATTATTGACTGACTTGATGAATGGAGTGTCAAGTTCATGATGCATCAAAGACAAGGCCCTAGGATAGCAAGACAATCTTAGACAACTGTTAATCAAAGTACTTACAGTCAATTCCATATTACTTTGATACAAAGTAGTAAAGATAATCTTTAGAGATCCATGTACTACAAACATGTATTTGTATAACATTTTAACATAATGATTTGGATCTACCATTATTCTGTGCTATTGAGGTATGGGAAATATGTACATATATAATCAATTTCCTTTGAAATAAATCCATAATATGTTCAGTGAAAAACATTTACATGATTATGGGACAGACTTCAAACAAAATTTTCATGTCATAGGACATTATAATAGTTACATAAATTGTAATGAATTTTCTAGACCCATAGCATAGGACTTTACTTACAACAGTTCGTACATTTGTCTATCTGAAATTGTCCACAATAATCTGAAATTTTGGGAATGTCATCCAAATGGTGGTCCCAATTATTTTCCTACCAATTGTTATATGTTGTATCACTGTGATCAAGCACACATGTTTTTTAATATATCATGATGACAAACACCTCTACATCATTAATATAATTAACTTAAAAATACTAGAGGGACAACAGCAGATTGTCTGCGAAAAGTCAATATACATTCTAATTTGGGCAACTTTTGCCAGTGTAGCAGCCAATTCTTTTTTTCAATTTAATTTTTCCTTCAGAGAATCATTAAACATAGGGAAAACAATTAGTGATGGCTAGCCAATTTTCTCCCCGTGGAAACTTATAGAGGAGGGAAGAATTGGTCACTACATCAGTATATATATTGTTACTTTATCAGCAACTTTTCCAAATGATAACTTACAGAAAGTGCTGGTTTTAATCACTTTGTGACACTACATTCAAGAACTGACATTACATAATGATGGTTATGTCACCTTATGAGTTGCAGACTTTGTGATATATACATCTAAATAAACATTGCCACAGCAACACCTGGATTTACATACCTGACTTTGATATGAAGGGTTGTCGATTTGACAAGCCACTTTCATTGCTTCTTGGTATAAACAAGCTTTGTACAGTGACTGAGCGTAGTACATTTTATAATCTTCTATCTCTGGATGCATCAGACTTAATTGTTCATAGCAGTCAGAGGCATTGACAAAGTCCTGCATCTGGAAGTAGCAGTAGCCCAGAAGAGACAAGGCTGCTCTAGACTAGATAAAAAATGGAAAAGATAAGTAGAGCATTAGTTTGATTTTATATCATAGTGATGAAAATCAGAAAGTGAAAAGTGTGAGGTAAATCCCATTTATTCAAATATAGGCCAATTATGCACAAGTGTGCGTATCTATCTACATGTATATATACAGTGGAATCTAGTTATGTCTAAATCGGTTGAGTCTAAGTTCCGGATATGTCAAAGCTGAAAGTCCGGTCCCAATTTTTATAGATATAATAATATATCAATTAAAAAGTTGGGTTATCTTGAATTCAGGTATCTCAAAGTTATAGGGGTGGTCCGATGAGTTTCGAGATAACAAGATTCCACTGTGTATATATATATATATATACAGGTACAGTAAAACCTGTATATAGGGGTTACCCAAGGGACCAGAAAATATTGGCCTTATGTGCAGGTGACCCTTATACACAGGTATAATTTAGTTGAAGTATACAGTCTGGTACTTTTTAAAACTGGCCTTTATAGACAAGTGATCCTTATATAGAGGTGACCACTATTACAGATTTTACTGTATATATATATATAATTTCATATGTAACATTTGTAATAAGTATAATAAATCATGGCTGTGATTTGCTTGGCTAGTATTCAGGAAACTGAGCTACTTTTATGTACTTTACATGTATGTTTGCAAACTTCAATCATTTGAAGTTTGGTGATAACATGCTTGTGACATCACTTGAATGGGGAACACTGAATAAATTATGTTGTGCAGATTCATTTTGTTGTACATTAAAATCGGCAATTTTGCTTAATTCAATATCTGATAAAGTATGCTCTAATGTTAATAATAATCTAAAATGTAGGCCTAAATGTATGTATGAAAATATAAGCAATATTTACAATATGTTTTATGCACTTATTTCTGCACAAGTATTTGACCTAGTTGGAACAATTTGGTCAACTCGACAGAAAGGAGAATATCAATTTTCATCTCCTAGTCATCAGAAAATGTAATTTGAATGGCATATAATAGATCATAATTATGATAAAAAGAATCTGTTATGAGAGACTTGCAAAATGGTAAATAAAAACTTGTATCATAAATGTGTTATGAATGGAAACTGGTGACAGATCCTATATATAAATATATAAACCCCCCACCAACCCACCAGACATCCTTGCTATAAAGCCTAATTCACATATCACCATCATTTCTCAAAGAACAGATACAGATTTCCTGCTCTATAATCCCATGACCATATCCCAGACCTGGTGAATAACCAGGTGAAAGTATCATACATACATTTTGTACATGTATATGTAGCAGACTTGAAAATGGCTACACCTCAAACATTTTAGACTAAGATATATACATGTATCCACAAACCTGTCTTTATACCAAAATTAAAGAAAACAAAAGGTAGCAATATAACAGGTGAGAAGTATATACAATATGATTAGTAATCAGTTTGTAACTTCAAAGAATTCTTGGTATGGACATGAGCTAAAAAGTTAATTTTTATTCTTTTTCACATTCAAAATACATGTTGATCTTCCATTTTGATTACTGGGTATTTAACAATCAATTTCACCATAATGCCTTATGCACTTATAATGCTACAGAATGACCAGCTAATACCTTTGTGTGTCCCTGTAGCTGATTACTAAGAATCTGGATAGCATCATTGTATCGTTGATCTCTGATCTGTAAAGTAGAGTAAAGATAGCAGAATAAATGATTTGTTGACTAGCCTCTGTCACCTCAACACACTGTACATGTTGTATATATCATAATCAGCACTCTATTATGTAATTTATCACTGATGTTACTGCTTATGTCTCATCTCAACACACTGTATCAATGGCACTCTATTATGAAAGACAAGCACTATACCTGTACATTTGTACTACTGCAGCTGACAAACAAAAATTATCAATGACAATCACTATATCACTATCGGTATTTCATGAAAATATTAATATTGAATATATAACTATTGCAATTTCTGGGTTTAAACTTGTATATCTACATATATATATATATATATATATATATATATATATATATATATATATATATATATATATATATATATACATATATATATATATATATATATATATATATATATATATATATACACATGTATATACTGGCTAACACACTTCATTCATAGACAGCTGGTATGATCCGATCTATTGTGGAATCTGATGATTGGTCAAGAGACTTATTTATATCGGCCAATCAAATTAATTGTAGTATTCCACAAAATTAACGCTTCAAACAGTAAACATAGATGCATTATATCTTATGCTACTGTCTAAGAAAGCTTTAGGTTATGCCATATCACAAATAAACAAGGCCTACCACATACTGAAAAAAAGTATTCTATTTTCCAGCCGGCTCAGAGTGGATGTTTGATGTTGTATATATTGATGTTATAACACCAATTTAGTTTGAATAGTCTCTTGTCTTAATTTCTTTTTCTTATATGAAAAGCACAAAAATTCAAAGGGGTTGCAATAATCGTAAACCCATCTGGATCCACCACTGGTCTTTGCTGTTTGTTTGTTTGTTTATTGTTGTTTAACGTCCCACTCAAGAATAGTTCACTCATATGGAGACGTCACCAAATGCCGGTGAAGGGCTTCAAATTTTGGCCTATACTCGGCACTTACGGCCATTGAGCAGTGAGGGTTCTTTAACATGCCGACACCTACTGTGACACGGGACCTCCAGTTTTTACTGTCTCATCCGAAAGACAGGAAACCAACCTGTCGCCGGCGGGACTCGAACTCACGACCTCACGATCCAGAGTCGAACGCGCTACCGACTGAGCCAGGCCGGCTCTGGTCTTTGCTACACACACAAATATATACATGTACATGTATGGTAGATATTTTTAGAAAGCTTATCACAGCTATCTCACACCTACTATAATTATATTTCACATGGTATATGTCTGAATATTTGTTTCTACTTATCATTTGGATCTACACCAATATCTATTATCGACACATTTTTTATTCTAGCATAAAATTTGACAATATGCAACAACAATAAGGCTTAAGTTAAGGAAAAAATCATGGTGTTTTCTTATCTTACAAACATCTGGCTGTTTTCTTGTGCAGCTTAAATTCTGAACATTGTTCATAATCTGCAGCCCAAATTTCATAACTAAAATGAATTACATTATTTTAAAAAGTTTTAGTGGTCATTCACAATTGTGATACATTTGAGAGTTGTTGAATGTTCAAATGTTCCATTAACCAATAATTTATTGATCCACTGATTAATTTTTCTCATTATTGGCTAAAACGTGAAATTGGCTAATTTCTGCCAAATTTTCCTACTTGTTTGGTGCAAAGTTTGAGTGATCACAGACAAACAAGATTTACCAGCGATAAATAAAGCCTAGGTTCTCTATACTGCTGGTTTGACAGTAAGACCAAGTCCTGACAGTTTTGACTGTAACAGCAGAATTGTTTTGGATGTTATCCCAATCAAGTCAAACACCAGAATTTGACAACAATGTGCTACATGTTTATATAAACCAGTAGTTTGCACTTGCCACCAGCCTATTTGTACTCTTTTCAATATTCCATGGTACTATCTTGAAATGTAAGTACTTGTTTAAATGTAAGACTAAAAGTCACGAGGAAAGAAGTGTCATATAAGGTGCAGATTTTTGTTTTATCTATGAGCATTTTAATTATTTCTTTGTCACAGGCAAAATAAAAACTATATAAAAGTTTGACAAAGCGTCATTATCAGTAAAAAAAAAAAAAGAAACAGGTGGAATCATTAGCACAATGCCACTCATTTTGGCCATTATTGTCAATACCGTATTCGACCTAATAAGCGCCATGGCACTACAAAAATAATAAAAAAGGAGTGGGTGCTTATAGGAACTAATCAATAGTCAAATTGAAGAAAAGCATTTAATCTTTTTATAGGGCATAGTGGTAAAGTTGTTGTAGTTAATATGATGGACACCTATCAACATTTTTGTGTTGTATGGGGCTAGAAATAAACTCTGTTATTTACATTTTTCTGGTCCACATTGCCTTGTCAACTGGCTAGGAAAGATACTTGATCTTGTGTAAAAAAAAAAAAGGGGGGGGAGAGGTGCTTATAGGGACACGGGCACTTATATGCAAACGCAGTGAGCTCTTTATTATAGCAATGTTGCAACTTGAGTCAAATCCAATAATTGCAGCACCCTCTTACGGTCACAGTCCTCCAGTGTGTACTATTGGCTTAAAAAAATTTCAACCGCTATATCACAAACGAGGCTCCACATATGGGTTCCTAGAAACATGGATGCCAAATCAATGGGTTTGTGGACAGTCGTAATAGTCAGATTAGCAACAAAATAGATATGACAGCCCAATCTTGTAATAGACGGATTAGTAACAACCTAGATAGATGGCTTACCAACATCTTATCTTTGCAATAAAACAATGCCAAATACACCTTACCTATAATTTGGCAACAATTTCAACATGATTTCAAGAGAGCAAAGCGAGCACTTTATGGTAAGGGGGTAGAAAATGAGCCGTACAAACATTGGATGCAAAACGCTGTCTGCATAAGTCTAAACCATGTGGTTTTCCTAACCTGATGAATGTAATGTTACATTATGATGTTACAATGACAAAGCTGTGCTTGCTTCAAGGCAATACCTTAGTTCATATTAGAATCAAATAGAGCAGCATATCAACATTTGTCTGATGTATCAATACATGGGCATTTCACTGAGAAGTTTTACCTTTAGAATTGTCCAAACAATGACAGTGCTGTGCTCGCTTTCAAGGCTTTGCCTTATTTCATATTAAAATAAATCACCTATTTTCTGATAAATAACATAATTATTCATTATTTAAGTGGTAATTTCAGTGACATTTTTGGTAATTTCGGCAATTTTTTTTGTAATTTAGGCAAATAGACTAGTTGTAATAATTTTGATATTTATGCACCTTTATTGGCTTTAATCCCTTTACAAATTACATATTGTCGGTTTCGGACCTCAGGAATCAGTCAAATTGACACAAAATTCCAAATGTTACTTACAAGTATAGTCTAGAATATTAAACTTAAAGAAAGACATACCAAATTGTAGATGGTTGAGGTGTATTCGCCTTCTTTTAACTGTAAGTGTGTCATTTTTGCTAAGTCTTCGTTTGTAGTAGCAACCAAAGAATTGGAATGTCGTCGCTATCATTTTAAAGCTTGATTCTAATGATATCACAACATAATTATCAAACATCTAAAAGACTAAAATATTTCTATTTCCGGTTTTAATCTGAATCCTCAAAATGTTTAAAAACAACAGTGAATCTATACTCAAAATAAAGCTGAAACATGAAAGACAAGCATGTGTTCCACGAACCTAACCTGAAGTGATCACGTTAAACCTGCCATTTGACTAAATACATTGAATAACTTATGGAAGATAGAAACATTGACAACTGATAAATCAATTTTCAAAGGTTTATTTATTTTTCAGAGTGTTTAACATAAAATCTCTCTCTCTCTCTCTCTCTCTCTCTCTCTCTCTCTCTCTCTCTCTCTCTCTCTCTCTCTCTCTCTCTCTCTCTCCAATTAACGGGCAGCACGATTTACACAAAACACCACCAACAACAAAAAACCTAATAAAATGACCCCCAAAACACACATTAACATTTAAAAAGTGGCAATTTTAGCAATCTTATTTTAATATGATGAATATTTTTTATGACTGTAGATGTTTTTGACTTTGATCATGCTGTTTTATCCAATTTCACGATGTATTTCTGAAACCGTAATATAGTCAGCATGGCATTTTAAAATGTACCATAATGTTACTTATATGGGACGGTAAAGACGTTTAATACATATGAAATCACCATATTCCACAATACATAGAATTTGTATAAATAATACATAGGTAAACCTATAGAGAGGGTGAAGGCATTCTTCAACAGTTTTACATGTTCAGTTAATCCCTTTAGGGATTAATATTCAGTGTTTTTATCACGTAAATGTCCCGGCCATTCACTCATTGTTTTAAATAAAATATTGAGTGGCTGACTGTTTCCTTGGTGCTAAAACTTAAATAGAATCTATGTGGTATTTATTAGTCATGAAATGCACTAACATTGTTTTATGCTATATATTTTTCTCTATCCCAGGGTATCCATCATTTCGTGCAGTTCACATTACCAGGATAATGGAGCCTCTTTGTGATTGGGCTCGATGTACAACCCTAGTCATTATGGCCTAGTCTCGGTCTACAAAGCGTTTCTTAGTGTGGTATTTTATTACTTCGTTTGCAATGAGCTTTTAAGTAATGACTTTGCATTTCCGACATTTTGTTTATGTCACGCTCAAATTCTCGATGTGAGCAAAATTTTTACCATTAGTAGTACGGGTCCCCATATGTAGTAGGAACAAAAAATGTGAGCTTTTCTACATATATCAGGGCTTCGCCCTCTATTATATAAATTTGACATAAAATATGAAAAATATTTCAGGAATTGTGAAATTAAATAATTGAAGAAGACTGATTTAGCTCTTTATTTTACTAAATGACAGTGTCTGTAAGTTCCATGAGAAGTGATAAATGTTGATTTTTTCTAATTTGTAGCTGTCTATGAAATATTTATACTGAAGAAAATGCATTTAAAATGATTATTGATGCAAAGTTATTTCGATTTAATTGTTTTTGGGTGTTTTGAGGTAGTTTTTGGGGTTTTTTTTGGTTTTTTTTTTTTGGTAAATAGTGCCACTGAGAGTTAACACCGTTGGACACTAATTTCTGTGGAAACATTGGCTAAAATCAGAGACATACAAAATTCTTTGAATTTAGTATTTACCCAGCGTTTACACAGAAATTATGTTGGACACCTGCAAACAATTCCAATACTTATTACTTGAAGTCTAATCAAATGTGCCTGACGCACAGGTTTCACAGTTTCTTTTGAAACTGTTTATAACACTAATAAGCAAAGATGTATTTAGATCAAGTGTACATGTACAGTTCATCCTTATATACCACAACCTTTTGTTCTCCTTAATTTTGGAAGTATAACGGGTTTGGCAATGTATCAAGGTTTATTATTTTCGAGGTGTGATCATTTTCACGTACATGTATTTAATGTCTGCTGTATATCATATCCTGTTTACAAGAGCCAGCTATCTCCCTTCGCAGTCGTAATAGGAAGTAAACAAGCAACCGTCAGCTAGCAGTTTTACTCTCACCTGTTTATTCACCTAGTCTGGTGATATGGTCGAGGGATTTAACATGTATAAATGACCATTTGTATATCGGAGAATCGGTGGTGGCATGCAGGTTTTGACGTTATAACTAGAAAATTATATGGAAAGAAGTTTGTTCTTAAAGAAATAGTGGCTTATTCTGGCGGTCAAATTCTGATTATTAAACATGCTGAGCATTATATAAGTACAATCCTTATATCTTTAAAAGATTGATAATTATGTGCGAGAAGAGGACTTTTTATACAATGTATAAATTTGTCAGCTTGACACAAGGTCGAACGTGCTCAGAGCAGTTATGCAATGATATATATGTACATGTATGTTGAACCCTGACAAAACATCATTACATGTGTGCAGACCTGATACAGATACAGTACAATTAGGGTTGAAACTTGAACATTAAAGGTCAACAGACATGAAAATTCGATGTTGATATTATTACATTTTTGGTTAGATATACATAAAACGTAAGTATTTTGTACAAACAAATTTTTTTACCCCTCCATTTACACATTACAAAGGTAACAAAATGGTAGGTTAGAAAGAGT